>CM045768.1:48896054-49496054 GCA_025200525.1 Camellia lanceoleosa | reverse complement strand
AGATCAACCACACAGCACAATGAGATCACCATAATGAAGAGAAATCGAGATCGCAGAGCCGAAGATTTGATTTTCTTTTTTGAACGGAGCAAATATTTGATTTTTCACGTATATATAGATCTCAAAACAAAGGGTAATACAGTCATTTACAAAATACAAAAATAAAAAATAGGACCTCTGGGTATAAAACTTAAAAAATTGTGGACCTATTAATCTATTAAAAATATATTGGGATTAGAAGGGAAATAGATCCCCTACATAGGACTACATAGTAATTTTCCCAAGTTTAATTTTCAACAAACAACAAAACAGAGTGCTAGAAGCAGAAAACAGATAGAGAATAACTAGTAATACAAGCCCTGAAAAAAAAGCACAAGGAAAAAGGACTTAATAGGATCTATCTAAAGCAAACAGAATTGATCGAATCTCATAAATATACTAATGAAAGAAATGCCAAGTAACGAACTCACTCTGATGAATGCCACTTCAAACTTGAGATTTTTCCTCAATGCTAGCTAGATCTCTCTCTCTCTCTCTCTCTCTCTCTCTCTCTCTCTCTCTCTCTCTCTCTCTCTCTCTCTCGTTCTAGTTATATATATTCATTACAGATAGCACAAAATCATTCATCTCTTTCTCTCTCGTTCTTGTTATATATATTTACTACAGATAGCACAAAATCATTCATCTCTCTCTCTCTCTCTCTCTCTCTCTCTCTCTCTACCTCTGAATCTGCAAGCAGTAACAAGACCTTCCACTAGAATCCTTGTAAACAACTTCGATAGCAAAAGCTTACCTTTGTCGAGAGCTCCTCTCAGGAAATCTCAGATCAACTTCTTCCGATCTTTAATTCTCATCTCAATCCCACTCAAGAAGACAGTTCAATGTGTCCCTTTATAAAAAAAACAGAGGTATTGTTTTCGTTTCTCTTCTTTCTTCGAATTTTTCAGTATTTCCATTTAGATATAATAACAGTTTCTTGTTAACCAAACACAGGTTTCTACTACTGTAAATGCTGGGATCCAAACAATGCGTAAAATTTTTTTTTAAAAAAGTTTTTTCAAGTATGAATAAGATGACAGTTACTTATATAAACATTTGGTTTGTTGGAATCTTTTACAGAGGCATCAAAGACTGTTCATGTGAAATTTCAGTTGCAGAAAGAGTGTTTGTTTGGTGAGCATATCTTTCTTGCAGGTGATGACCCTATTTTAGGTTGTTGAGATGCCTCAGATGCTGTACCACTAAATTGGTCAAATGGACACTTGTGGACTGTTGAGCTGGTGAGAAGTAACTCTTTTAAAAAAGGATAGTTGTTTTCATGAAAACTTCAAATGTCAGAACCGGACACAAAGAATTAGTTGTGTTCGATTCTATGATCGGATTTTGTGCACATAGTAGAACTAATGTTTTTGTAGGAAGAAGACACACAAAGGGCCAATTCGAAATATCCGAATTCGGCACAAAAATAGTAGAAGTAGTTTATTCTCCCTCTTTGTGTGAACCTATCAGGAAACAATTTAATAGAGCACAATTTATTCTGAAAATAATCTAAAAATGATGATCCAACAATCACACAATAAGGCGACAACAATTTTTAACGTGGAAAACCTTCCTAATGTGGAAAGAAAAAACCACGGGACGGTAGTCCACCAAATATCTCCACTATCAACAAATAATAGGTATACAAGAGTTCTCTCTAGATAGAAATAGAGGCAAACAATCAAGAACAACTTACAAATAAGCTTTCTTGGCAACCAAAGATCAAAGTACAAATTTTAGGAAAGATCTCACCAAAATGGATACTATTCACGGGCCAAAAACCAGCAGTAGAATACTCCAAATCTAATCTCCATTGTCCAAAATTTAGAGTCTTGTGTTACGAACTCGCCTACCAAATTTCAGCTCAATCGGACCACAGATGCTTGTTGATCGGATAGCTTAATCACTGCTGGACAGAATTTCCCCAAAACCCTTGGCCTCTCATCTCCTCTCTGTTTTTGGTGGCTGCTATGTCTCTTTCTCTAAGTTACATAGAAAGGGTTTGTAAAACTACTCATGGGCCATAACATATGGGCCAAAACATTTCAAAAAACACAACCTCTCCATGTGGGCTTTGGAACTCACATGGGTTTTACTAAATATTTTGGGCCATCCTCCACATATGAGGGAAACCAAACCCAATAGTTTTCATTTGTATTGAATGTAAGGTCAATCTATGGTGTGCATCCCTCTTCGTTTACATTGCGATGTGGTCAAAATTACGACAAAAATCACTTCTAGGATTCAGTATGTTACTAGAGTTGAGACACAATGTGGTTGGGTCATAATTTTGAGCACTTTGCATTGTAACCAGACCGTGTACCATAAATTTTTCCTTCAAAGTGATTTTTGACACTTTTATTATGAATTTTGATTAGGATGTACCTGTGTTGAGGTCAACACAATTCAAGTATGTACTTAGAGGGGAAATTTTACGGCATTTGGCGGTGACGTGTACCATAAATTTTAAACGGCTTTGGCCGGTAGCGTTTCGGACATGGGAAACAAACAACACAATTACCATTACTGAAGATTGGGAGAATGCTGAGGCTCTGAAGATAACCGAGCTACAAATGACCGATCCAAACGAGGAACTGGTGAATGTTTTTGCAACAAAATCAATTGTTGATGACAGTGTTACTAATCTAATAGAAGAATCCATGTCGAATGTACAGGAAGATGTGATGTCTGCCGATGATATTGCTTTTCCAAAAGATCAACAAACCGTCAACAGAATCAAATTCATTGTAACAGAGAATGAAACTCATCAAAAACAAGGGCCATGGGTCAATGCAAAAGCCATCAACAGAAACCAATAGAAGACTACAATGGCTGAGAAGAAACCAACAAGTGTGGAACTAGAGGATTTGGTCTTCACCTATGAAGAAGGTCATCTTTTAGTACTTGGCTTGAACCCAATGCCTGCGATGTCGGCTAATAAAGCACCTTACAGAGAAATTGGTATATGCAATGGTGATGCCTCGGCTAAAGTTGATGCATCCAAGGACCAAGACATGCCTGAATTTACTTCTTGATGAATTGAACTGAGCTGAACTGTCTATTTCATTGTCAATTAAATTAGCAAAAGCTACTGCACATTGAATAACCCTTATAGGCAAATATTACACCATATATGATAAAATATTTGAAACTAATTGTACTGAAGCAAAAATAAGTACTTTTCGGACATTAGATAAAGGTCAATAAATTTGACCAAAATTTGTGTGTCTCTCATTAAGAAGTCAAGGGTTCAAGTGCAAGACTCCTCAACACACAAACATGAAGTAAGAAGGAAGAAAGAAAAAGGAAAAAAAAATAGCAAATTTTGTATCACAATAATGCAAACCTTGTCAGGAGGTAATGAGAGCTTACAACAAGAGTGGTTCTCTTCTCTAGAAACACCAATGAAATCTTCTACCATGAATGGTATGTTGAGTTCCAATTATGTTATAAAAGCACATTGACGCAAGCTTGCAACAAAAGTGATTCTATCTGGAATACCTAGATCTTGCAAAAAGGCATGAAACCTCAGCAAGGTTGTAATGAATTTGCCATTTCATTCGAAAAAACATGTAATTTTAAACGCAACGTCAATTCTACGTATGAAAAGCTACAATCACTAGATCATCATTTCTTGTTGATAGGATGGTGTGGGTGAGAGGTGTGGTTAGAGGTAGTCTAGGAAGATGGCGGGCACTTCAATGGCCTGAGATCACTGGAGGTGGAGATGAGGAGGTCAAGGCAAGCTTGGAGAGGGAGAGGTTGGTAGTGATGGACCTTGAACACTGATGTAGAGTGTGGGAGGGGATGTTTTAAGCGTGGGACTTAGTGTGTTAGAATTATGGAGTTGTGTTATTGTTGTTGTTTTGCTGCATATGTAATACGTTATATAGGCCACAGGAGTATTGGAGCCCAAGCAAATTGTTGAACAGCTGGCTCATTCTCCTCAACTCTGCTAGAAGTGATATAAGCCCTTCTGTCGTCTGTGGCTTGATGACAGGTGGAGAGCAACGTTTCACAGCAGGCGGAGAGCAACGTTTCATGGCAGGCTCAAGATGGAGTTGTCTTAAGTAAGAAAACAACCATCTCGATGATCTCATGACCTCAGCCGCCAGTCCAATATCCTCTGATGATCTCGAGTAGTGGTGCCTGGGTCCTGCTTCTAACCCAGGCATTTAAGTAGGTGAATGGGCCAGGGCCCACCTCAGTGTTTAGGAGAGCTAGGGGCTCGTTTCCAAGTGACCAAGTAAGAGAATGGACCACGGGCTTATCTCAATGTTTAGGAGAGCCAGTGTTTATCAATCCAAGTCCAAGTGAACCGAGGGCTGATTATATTGTTGTTTGGTCTTGAAGCAAGATATGAAGGACCATGGGCCCTACGAGGACATGGTGCTGCCTATTGCGAGGCTCTTCATATTTAGGTATATTTGGGCTTATATGTATGCTCCCGTTTAGGCTAAGCATATAGTCTTGGTTTTGCATGCTGCCTTGGACCGTAAGGCTCGCCATGTATCAAACATATGACATACCCACGTGGTGCCTTATTGGTTTGCCATGTGGGTGGGGTTTTGGTGATGTGGCACCCGTAGGGCTTGCCGTGTATTAGGCTTGATACAAGTACCCACAATAATGCCCCCTGTACAGATGCTCTTATAGCTAATCAGAGTATTTGTACATGACTATGTTAAAAAGTTTTGAAAATATCAGCTCATGCAGATAAGTATTCAGATAGAGTTATCTAAAATTAGGCTTTTGATATAATGGGGAATTTGGATTACTCACGCAGAGTTTACATTTTAAGTTTTATCTGGTGCGAGTCGGCCAGATGAAGATGTGGGCTTGTTGAATGATGGCTCGACTCTATGGAATCTCCACCACTTCACAGGAGATTTCAGCTTCATTCCATAGGTACCAAATTCCGCTTATCACCCTTTCCATACCACTAGGAGGGGGGGCCATAGCCTTGGTGTTGGAGTAGCCTATGATTTTACTCGTAAACTGGGCTTCATTTTCTTTATGTTTCTTGTTCGTAATGATGAGAAGGTCAAAGCGTCTATAAGAGTGTAGGTGCATGTAGTGTTGGATGAAATTAGGGTGAGTGACGCCCTTAGTGTTAAAAAAGAGAATGTTGAGCGGAGTGTTGTGGGGAATGCTTGGCTGAGCGTTGCGGGAAGCTTTCTCTTCTCCCATGTTGAGATCTGTGAAGTTCTCTATTACTAGCTTCCTCTCCACTACCTTTCTGCAATTATTTTTGTATGAGAGATTTCCTAGCTTGGCCCCTATGCCAAAGGTATTTCCCATTGAAGAAAGTGAGTCGCGTTCTGCTAGATGGGCTGAGGGATGTGTACAGGGGAGTTTGGCCAGCATCTTTGATTTTGAGGACAAGTTTATTGCTCGTCCTTATGTCATGCCAGTTTGTGGAGTATCTTCTACCATTGCCTATCGCCCAGATGATTGCGACCTTGTTCTTGAACCAAGTGTGTCTTATTTGGGGGATGCAGATTCAGTGATGGTTCTTAGCACCATTTCTGGGTATTTACCTTATTTTGTGGATGGCATATACGGTGTGGCAACCTATAATCCTTTAAGGGTTGCTTGACAGTTTGGTTTAGACCAGGGGGTTTTTCAACATCTTCCTTCCCCTATGTCTTCTGCAGCCGATTGTGTGTAATTGTATGTGTACTCGTTTCTTTTAGAAGAATTACAACGTTGGGGTTGAGTTGTGCTAGCGAATAAGGATAGAATTGGCGAAACTACCCCTAGTTGGAGGAAGTATTGGAGATGCAATCTTATATCATTTCGAAATTTCTTAAGTAGCGATCTTGTGCCCGTGCATGTAGAGCTTATCCTGTCTGACGACCTTGAGTTGTGTATGGCTCGCGGAGAGTGGGGCTTGTTAGTTGTAGATAGAGGGGAGCTTAGCCCACTAGCTCACTTATTTGAGGTGGCTATTGCTTTGGAGCAAGCCCAAATAGTTTCTCTTGACTGTCTCTTTTGTGCCTAGCATAAAAGGCTACTTCCTACTTCTGTTCTTGTTCCAATGACTGGGAGAGTATCTCCGAAGGCCGGTGTTATAGATTTGCCTACTAATACCAGGATTGTTCATTAAGTAAGGGGTTGCTCAAGTGACGCCATCGATTCATCTTAGGTAAACTCACGTTTCGCATTTTGAAATTATTTGCATATTTGTAGCGTCTCTAATATGTTTGTATTAAAATACTTGTAATATTTGCAGGGGTCGGCTGGCATGTGTCGGATAAAATTAGTGTAGCGTAAGGCCTTGCCCATTGATAAAGGTGGGTCTCATAATGGTGGCCTCCCAATCCCTCCAGATCCCCCCGAAGGGATTGATGTTCTTGGTGACACCACTATGGATTTGAGAACGGAGTGCCTTCCAGAAATTAGTGCTTTCCCATCGACAGTTCCTATTTCTGAGATGGGTAAAAGCAAGGCAAGACTTTATTCTTATAGATGGTCAGGGAGTACTGAGGATGATACAAAAAATTTAAAGGATGATGAAGAGAGTTCAGACTAGAGTCTTGAAATTATGGAGGAAAGGAATGATGTTGAAGACGATGTCGAAGACGATGTTGGATGTGACGTGGTTAGTGCCAGGCCTTCTTTGTTAGATGCATCGAATTCTAGGGATGCATTGGTTCCTTTGTGGGCCAAGATTGGAGGTGGTGTCCCTATTGCTCGCTTGTTTGAAGGTGGTTGTAGTTTTTCACATAGCGATGTGCCTAGCTCGCGAGTTGGAAGTGTGAATACATCTGTGAGCTTGTCATGTGGCGTTGGCTCTTCTGCACCAATTTCTTTAAATGCTTCTGCGACCTCTGCGAGCCTATAGAGTAATGTGCCCAACATTCTTGCAAGCTCTGAAGTTGGAGTCAACTCATCTATTGTTATAGTGGGTTCAGACTTGGGTGGTGTGCTCATACATGAATTGTTTGGCTTTATTCAAAATGGTGCTAGTGATCTTGGGGGTAGCCTTCAAAATCCATCACTGTCAGCTATTGATGGAGATTTTTATCTTATTCATGCTACTGATGGAGACTTTTCCCTTATTCATCTTCCTTGTGGTAGTGTGATTCTTAGAGGGATTGATGGGAAGGAAAAGTTACTGGATCCAACTGTGTTGTTTGTTGGCGTGAAAGGAGAGTTAATTCCTCGATTACTCTTTGTTCTTCATTATAAACCCACCACTTTCATGCACTTGAGTAGCTCCAATCTTCGGACTTACTTTTGGACGGTTTTGGAGAATTCCTTAAGGAGCTTTACAAGTTGTCACCGGAGAAATCTTCTCTTGATAAGGTGTTGGCTCAACGTAATGTTTTGGACAAATTTCGAGACGACCGGATTAACAAATTGGAGATGGGTTGGCTAGATGATTGGTTATCTCTTCTTGAGTCCCAGGTCAGGAGGAGGATAGGATGACTAAGGTTGAGCTAGGCGAGGTAGATAAGGCTTTGGTTGCTGCTGTGCGAGTGGAGGAGGAATGTAAGCTATCTTTTGAGCGAGCACAGAAAGCCTTGAATGAAGCAGAGTTGGCGACTTCCAGCTTGAGGAAAAAGAAAGCAATTCTTGAAGCAAAACTAGCGGGAGAAGGAGAAGGCCAGGGGGGAGAAGATCAAGATTCCAGAGACTTGATTTGATTTAGTTGGATCATAGCTTTGTAGCATATGATAGTCTAAAACTTATATTATAGTCTAAAACTTTTTTTGTATGTTGGAGATTTGAGCCTTCCTTTTTTTTCTTTTTCTTTTTGTAATTGAAAATCTTTAACTACTTAATGGAGCCAACTTTACATTTAGTTAACTCACATTTGCTTTTATTATTTGTCATTATATTTAGAGTAAGTGTGGAAAACGACGATATTCATTGAAGAAACCCGAATGGGCATAATACATCTTAGTGTAATACATCATATAGCAGTGAGTAATTTCTAAGGATAGTAAGCCTTTAACCATTTCGCATTGATGGGGCTTAGGAGGGTTTGAGAGTCAGGCTTAGAAATTCTATAATAGCCATTTTCATTGACTTCCCTTATTACATAAGGACCCTGCCACTTGGGTGTGAACTTGTGGGTTGATATTTCCCTCATGACGTGAGGTGCAACTTGTAACACTAAATTACCTTCTTCGAACTGTCTCGGGCATACCAGAGTATCATAAGCTCTAGTTATACGGCTCTGGTAAACTTTAAAATTAGCCTGGGCTTTGTCCCTTCTTTCATCAAGGACTTCCAGCTCTGATAGTCTGGAGTTCGGGATAGTTCTACTTCGGAGGGCCATGCAAGTTGAGGGTATGGCAATTTCCACTGGAAGGACTGCTTCTGTGCTATATACCAACGAAAAAGGGGTCATTTGAGTTGGCTTCCTTTTGGATGTTCTATATGCCTAGAGCGCCATCGGGAGCACATGCGCCCAATCCCTTTTTATAATCCTTGAGAGTCCTTGAAAGGATTCTAAGGCTTGTCTTGTTGGTAGCTTCAACTTGTCCATTCCCTTGGGGATAGTAAGGCATTGATTTATGGTGTGTGATGTCATAGAAGACCAAGAGTTATCCGACTTGGCGGTTGATAAAAGAATTATATGGTTACTGCTCTCTCATTAGACAACAACTTTCTTACATATGGGGTAGCAAAAGCCATACATTGGACAGTCCATAAAATAATTTTGAATAGGAAAGAACCATGGTTGGCTTTTTCCAAAAATCACAAAGACAATAACTATACGCTTGATTGTAAGCAATCCCAAAGTCATACTAATCTATCACCTCTAATAAGGAGAAAATAATGCAATAATTATTTCATGTGAATATGCTTCAAGAGTATTTACCTTACTTTCGATTCAACAGCTCATGAAGTCAAATCCTTTTTGGTATCTGCTTGTGTGCTGACCACTAACACAAACTGGATAGTAATACAAGTTCCCTTGCCCAACTCCAACCATTAATTACTATTAAGCAGTGACAAGGTGCTTCTTGCCAAATGGTGGATATTAATTGTGATGTCAGTTTTTTTACCTTGAGCAAAATGTCAATCTTTCATTACAATTTCTATAAGAAGTCATTAAACAATTAATGTAATGTACTTAAGTAGGAACTAGAATGTTTGAGCAAATGAGTCAAATTTCAAATAAGCAATTCATCAAACATCTTGCATTCCTACCATGAAGTTTTGATACCAATTTTTCGGAATGAAAGCACAAAAGACCATAAAGGTTTTCCTAGAATTGCGCAACCACATAAAGTGCATACAAATAAGAGGTTAAATTACACCGACTTCCCCTAAGACTTGGAGAAGATATAATAAGTCCCACAAGTTTGACATAATTATATTGAGTTCCCTTGAGTTTTTAATTCACATAATAGTTAGCATTTTTTCATCAGAAATTATTAGTCATATCAATGAAAAAATAATTTTTTTGGGGTGAACTAAAAATATGATATCATCTCTTTTACACAGAAATATGTATTTTACCTTGTTTATCTTTTTGTCTTTATACCATTTGCATTAGTTTCGGTTTCTTTAACCTTACTAAAAGGGAGGTTAATGTAATTATTCCAACACTATTGGGCTTATTGTATTTTCTTCAAACTTTAGGGGAGGTTCGTATAATTTACCGAAAATAAAAAGAACAATGTTGAGAGCATGATAAATGTAAACCATGAGAGCATGATAAATGTGGCAGAGGCTCCACCTTTACAAGTGTCATTATTTTTTGATAAATAAAGATTTATTAAGAAAGCATCAAGGAGATACCAAAAGAATACAAAATCAAACCCTCAAACAGGGACTTAACTAACTAAAACATCAACAAAGTCTAAAATAGCAAATAAATTAGGATCCACTCTTCTTGACACCCAACTATACAAAACACCACAAAACTGAGACGCTAACTGAGTAATTGACTGAGCACTCTCCTGAAAAACCCGACGATTCTGCTCCAACCAAAGCGACCACATCAAACACAAAGGAGCTAATGCCCAGGCTCTTCGCCGTCTTTTCCCAACTCGAGCACCTCCCCCAACAATGAAGCACATCCATGACTTGCTTTGGCGGAACCCATACCACTCCAAACAAAGAAAAAACAAGCACCCACAAGCGAGAAGCAACCAGACAGTGAATAAGCAAATAATCTACTGTCTTCGTATCCACACAACACATGCATCACCAATTCACCAAAATATGATGTCGACGGATCAAATTATCAGCAGTCAAAATCCTACCAAAAGTTGTCGTCCACACAAACAAAGCCACCTTGGACGGAACACCAGAAACTTACATATGACGCCAAGGGAAAGACCTCCCACCACCACCACACAAAGTCCCATAAAATGACAAGACGGAAAAACACCTTTCGCGCGTGGAACCTCCCAAACCAAAACGTCCTTCCTCTCCCTGCCAACCTTAACCTCATACAAAAGGCCAACAAATCCACTAACTGTCCAATCTCCCAATCCTGAGTCTGCCGATGAAGCACTATATCCCAAACTTGCCCCTCACCTTCTCTACCCAAATATGAAGCCACCATCACATCAGGATCCACTGCCAACTGAAAGATCAAAGGGAAATGCTCCTGCAAAGTAATCTCCCATACTACCGATCCTTCCAAAATCGTACACGCACTTCATTACCCACACGAAACTAGATGTGATCCCAAAACCCAATCCTACCTAACCAAATTCATTTCCACAACCCGCACCCATGAGAGCCCCCCACCTCCTTGATACACCATTCACTCCTCCCCAACCCATACTTAGAGACCACCACCCTCCGCCATAACTGATCCCATTCATTGGACAACCTCTACAACCACTTCCCCAACAAAGGCAAATTAAACTTACACAACCTTCTCACCCCCAACCCCCTCCTCTTTAGGACAACAAATCTGCTCCCAATTAACGAGATGATACGAAAACTCCCCACTAGCACTTCCCACAAAAAGTCCCGCTATAACTTCTCTAAACAACGAGCCACTGACATAGGAATGACTTGGACCGACATAAAATAAGTTGGAATACCACTCAATACACTCTTCACCAAAGTTAGCCTTCCACCCTTAGACAAATATTGCTTCTTTTACCCTGCCAACCAACGTTGCACCCTCTCCAACACCCCATTCCACACCCTTTTTTGCCTTAAAAGGAGCCGTCAAAGGCAAACCCAAGTAAGACACCAGCAAATGAGACACCCTACAACCTAAAATGGTCACCAAAGTCGAAAGATGGCCAACCTCCCCTACCAAAATTAATTCTGACTTGGCCAAATTCACCTTTAGACTCGAGACCGCCTCAAAGCATAGCAAAACTGTCACAACCCAAACCCGCCCCTATAGGTTTAGCGTTGTAACCGGCCAGTAATCCTAGATTACCAAAGGCCTCTTAACAAAATAACATATAATTAGGGGCTGAGAAAGCAAATAACAATTATACAACATCCATTGAGCTGTGCAGACTTATATGAGACAGAAAAATTTTAAACTTTATATACATACATTTACACATCATCTTATATATATAAGAGCTAGACAAAAAGGACATAGCCCTATTTACAAAATAAACAAAAACTTGTTTCACCAATCAAGAAAACAAAACTTAAACTTTAATCACATAGCCATAACCACTTGACATATCAGGAACCTTCACGAGAGGCACATAGGTTGGCTGACAAAAATAGATTCCAGGCAGACATCTCTAAGCCTAGTCACACGCCTAATCACCTACATACATAAATAATACACTGAGCTGGAGCCTAGTGAATAATAACAAAGTAAAGGGTTTTAATGAACGATGTCCCTAACAGATTCAGAAATCAGAATTCATATCGAAAACAGATGTATATTCATATTCTTGTTCAAACTTCATACGGAAATCCGAAATTCATGCTTAATCGTACATGGTACATCCATTAGCATTATCTTGCTTGTTAGTTCCATAAGGAACCTCCGGTACCGGGAACTTGCAATATACTTGAGCCACAGTATTGTTACTCCCGAGCAAGGGCCATGAGACCACGGTATTATTACCCTCGAGCAAGGGCCCTGCTTAAAAGCAACAGTATTGTTACCTCTGGGCAAGGGCCTTGTACTTGTAGACCACGGTATTATTACCCCCGTACAAGGGCCTTGTGTTAAGGATGCCATGAATACATTTCAGAAATTTGGACAATCATTCATTCATACAAAACATCGCATTTTAGAAAATTGATCATTTCATAGTATAAAAAAATAGTTAAAGTTAAACATAACTTTACAGAGTTATTACTCATAGATGGCTCCGCTAGCAGATCAGATAATGCAGACAAATTAGATAGATCAGGCAAAAGATAGTGCGTGACCTACACAAACCCATAACATATACATATTGAAACACAATATTAATTCCTTGATCAAACTTGACTTTTCTTGTCTTCTGTTTAAATAATCCAAAGGTCTACTACGCTTATTCTTTCTTTATTCAAATGAATCGGGTTCTCATTTCACATATTCTTTCATTACTAAATTATTCTTTTTTAAATAAACCAATTTCTTACTTGGCTTCTTAATCAATTATTACTAAGTCAACGACTTATTCTTTAACCAACTAATTTATGTTGATTGGTAGTTTATTAATCTTGTTGAGTCACAATTCTTGCCTAAGAATGCTTGGAAGTGAAAGAGAACGAAAATTGAAATATGAAACAGCTTTTCAAAATTTTCTGAAACAGGACTCTTCGCTCGAGCGCAACATGGGTCGCTCAAGTGGACCCCTTGGTCTGCAAAAATACTGGTTGCTTGCATTCTCCGCTTGAGCGACAACTTATTCACTTGAGCGATGATGACAAATTCTGGGTTTTCTAGAATGTTGTTTAAACTTCAAAACACATTACCAATGCTCCAAATTCATGCATGACTCACTTGAATATGCAAAAACATTCCCAATTCATACATTTAAAGTTAATTCCATGATTTTAATTCAAATTTAAACCTTGGATTTCATGTTTAAAAAAATCATATTTCAATTCTTTCTTTGTTTAATGAAACTTAAAATTGAATTTATAAAGCCCTTCCAAAAATATTTGAATGTATGAAATTTAAATAAAAAATCAAACTAATTTTTGATTCTCAAATATAAATTATAATTTATTTCCTTATTTGTCCAAATTTAAGTTTCATTCATTTTCTTCATATCAAGCCCAATTTCAAACGCACAAATTCTAAAACATGAATTGATCTTCTAAAGCTCTTAAAAATAATTCATGATACATGTACAATTGAAACTTTAGTTTCATGTTAAGACAACCAAATTCAAACCCAAAGTGATTACTTTCTAAATTAATTTCCATAAATTTGAACATAGCTCCAATTCCTCATTTTCTTTTTAATTACATAAAATTGACTTCAAGCTCTTTCTATTTTCTTTCAAAACATGAAATTAAAGTTATAAACTTTTTAGAAAATCATTTGCATGCATGAAATATTTATCAAAATCTAACCAATTCTACATAATCAAGCTCAAACCATAATTAAAATCTCGAATTGCTATAATTTAGATTTTTATTAATTTTCCTCATATCAAATCCAAATTCAAACTCATAAAACATGAATTAAAATCTCAAAACCTTAAAATTCCATGATGCATGTAAGGTTGAGTTTCAAATTTATGAAGAATGACAAAATCAAACTCAAACTAACTACTTTCCAAACTTATCTCCTTAAATCATAGATGTTCCAAAATATGTTTAATTTGAGTCAAACTCTTAAATTACATTACATGCATGGGTTAATAATCAAAATCAAAACCCATATTTATTCTTTAATTCCTCCAAATTACATGCATGTAGAAATGAGACCCAAATTCATGCAAGATATTCAACATCAAACTAAAAATAATCAATTTCCATGTTTATTTCCATAACCATGAACCTAGCTTTATTTTCTTATTCAAACCCATTTCCTTACAAATTTGATGAAATTGATTCCATGACTTTCTTAATTCATGATGCATGGAGGATTATCTACAAAATTTAGGCTTAGAATTCTTACCTAAGACTTCAAATTCAGAAATTAGAAGCAATGTCCCTTTAGTCTTCTTGTTCTTGTTCCATGCTTGGGTGCTTTAGTTGCATTTCCAGCACCTCTACCTCACTCTCTTTCTCTCTCTCGGTTTCCTCTCTCTCTTTCCTTTTTTCTTCTTTCTTCCAGCAAAGGAATTGAAGGCATCTCTCAACTTAATACTTATATACACACCTCACCTCTTGACCCACACAGGCACACGTGCACACACAGATTTTCTCTACACACACATATTTCTCAGCATACACACCCACATATATCCTTAAACTTTAAATCATTCTACAATTTAATTTATGGTTAGGATTAATTTAATTAAATAACACTTATTCTTAATAAATCCTAATTAACACATAATTAAATTAATCATACTTAATCACAAATCCCACATAATTTAATTAGTCTAATTTGACTTCCATTAGAGCTTAATTAATTATATTAAATTCATCGATCTGAATAAGATTTTTAATCAAACTCCCAAAAGTCTCCAAATATTAAATTAAACTTATTTCTAACCTCAATTTTGATTTATCACGTCATTAAGGCCTTCAATTTTAGATCAAACCCAAAATCTCCGTCAATAAATTACATATTCAATTGAACACCTCATAAATAAATTTAATTCATAATAATCTTAATTCCAAATTCGTATAACTTAATTAACTCCAATTCGGAACCAATTAATCAAATCTTAATTTAATAAATTGGAATTGAATATTTAATTAAACACGCATATGGTCCGATACTCGAAATTAAAATAATTCAATTCACCAATTATACTCTCTTGAGCCATTTAGGCTTTCAATTTCTGATTCCAAAATAAATCCCCAATAGAATCGTATAGGAATCAGCCTCCATAATCTTCATAAATCCCAAATTAAATCAGAATAATGGACAATTAAAATTCAAATCTTCTTAATTAATTAGATGCTAATTATTATACAAGTTAGGGTCATCACAACCTTTCCCTCTTAGGAAGTTTGGTCCTCCAAACTTAAGCGACTTGTACCGAAAATCAGTTATATATATTTTTCTCCTTTCATTTCCTTTCCTACGTAACTTCCTTTTTCCTTATAGATATTGAACTTATTTTCCAATCACTTAACGGTTAATAATCCAAATTGGTGATTTGTTGTAGTCCATGCTGACATCAAAATATATCCCGGCATTAATCCCATAACATCAAACACACAATACGATAATACTAAATTAATCAATCACATGACTCACACAACTTTGTTTAACTACAGTTCACATATTATCAAGTAGCCGAAGATTAATTCAAAAGAAGTTCATGATTCTCCTTGCTTTTTCAAATAAATTGAAATATTCTGCTAATGTCATTTTATATAGGATTTTCGGAATTAAGTATTGATGCATCACTAATAACGAATACAAGTTCTTGATCTTTCAAGTTCATTGACAATAATAATTCTGACATTTTCCTACGTAATTCATTATTTCCCAAAAGAACGATCCCTTAACTTTCATTGACCATGTCACAGGTTTGTAAGTCACGTATATAATGTAGTACCCCTAAATAAGGTTTCATATGCTGATCTATAACAGAAATTTTCGAATTATATGAAAATGTAATCACATATTAATGGTCTCAGTTTCAAACAGATGTCTTAGATACCAATTATAATGGTAATTTCAAAACAGAGGTGCACATCGGATTCAGAACAGAAGCATATCAGAGTCATAGCAGAAACATATTTCACAAAAATTCATTGAGCCTTTTGTAAGTAACAGATGTTGGATTGTACTCATATAGTAGCAGACAGTCATACAAATCAGAGCAAAACTTTACATGCTTCTGTGAAATTAAAATTACCATTTTTGAAAATCTTTCTATACTATCATTTCAAAGTAGTGATTCGATTTCATAACAGGACTACGTTTTTTTGCAGTCTTATTAGCTTCCTTATTTATTTAAGACCACACTTATATATATAATTCAAATTACATTGTCTTTATGTATATTCCAATTCGTAGACCTATATAGATATATTCATTAAGTTTGACCAATTGTCACATGGTAATTTAGGGCTAAACTTTTAAATTTTCCTCAAACCATTACAATTAGCCAATTACAATTCTTATGTTCCCAAAGATTCTTTAAGAAATATACGTTTGTCATTCTAACGATAGTTATTTTTCTTATTTTCCATTATCCTTGTTTCTTCCGTTAAATGCTATAGTTAAATTTCTTCACAAAGAGTTAGGCTATCTAAGTTGGGATTCAAAATCTAAATTCAATTATGTATCTATAACACCATACTATCAATCCTTTTAACCATTATTCAGATACGAAATTACTAGATCTTCTTCTTCTTTCTTTCTTCTCTTTTTTGTAAAAGGGTCTATATTTTTGACTTTATAACTTAAGTATCTACAAGAGTTTCTCTTCTAACATTATCAATGTGATCTTATTTGACCTATTTTCCAAATCATTTAAGTCTTGATCTCATTCTTCTAAATTAGACAATTTCGAGTCAAGTCTCAAATATCCAAATAATGGTTTCTAAATTTATCAACTATTCATATAGGAATATTATTGTGTCGAAGTAACATAAATATCATCTTTTTCAATGTTATTAGAAGGTTCAATAACAATATGATTTTAGTAAATTGAGTCATACTTATTCGAGTACTAAGTAGGAAAATTTTCACTAGCTTAAGTCTCTGTGATTGTCTAATAAGCTTTAGCATTCTCACGTTGAGCTTCAAATAGATGGATTCTAATTTTATCAAATGTTGATTAAGACCAATTCAAATAAAGTCACACACATAAAATTTTAACCTTAGATTTCTATACATGTATTCAAAATATTCCCACTAATTTACTAATTTATAATCAAGTACTAACCCTTAACCAAATAAATCATTGAGTCTTCTCCTGGGCTTTAGAACAGTCTTTTACTAGATGCCCCATCTTCCCACACTTGAAACATGCTCCGGTCAGTTGATGACACAACCCCCTATGTCGCTTGTGACACGTTGAACATAATGGATGAAACTTACTACCTTGCTTAGAATTGCTTGACTCTCCTAGCACAAATTTCCTAGGCTTTTCCTTTGGTTCCTTCTTTGACTTCACACCTAACTTTTTCATTTGGTCTTGCCATTTGTCATAGCATTTTTGCATAGCTTTCATTACTCTCTCAAGTACTTCCTCTACTTTGCCCAGTCGTTCTGCCAAAGTCTCAACTTCCATTTCGTGTTTACTTTTCACCATTGTTTCCTAATGATAGAAGAGAAAGGTTAAACACAAAATGATGGTTGATAGCACTTGGGTTAATGTCAACTGACTTAGAATATAATAGAAAACACATCATATACAAGTAAACATACACATGTAGGCATATAAGGACACTGGTAGGGTAACCTATTTATTCCCATGGAATTTACCAAGAATTTCCGATTCAAAGCTACGTTGGCAAAACGTGATTCCAATCGAACTTTCAAGGTCATTCAACAAAGGCATGAGATTCTACGGTTTAACATTTCACATGATAGGTTCCCGCCAAAATATGCCATCTTACATACCAAATAACTCTCTCATCCTCGATTACCATAGTTTCACATATTTCATTGGTCATCAAATTCCTCAATTTCCCAAATATTCTCATAGTTTAATTTGACATCTAACCCATATAGCTTTCCAAAAATCAAAGCATCATCAACATACAAAAGATAAGAAACACCAACCCTATCTCCCACCAAAAAACCTGCCAACAAACCGCCCTGCACTGCTTGAGACAACAACCAACTCAGTGCTTCCATGAAAAGAATAAACAACAAAGGGGACGATGGATCCCCCTACCACAAAACTTGAAACGTCTGGAAGTAACCCACCAGCGTCCCATTCACCAATATAGACATTCGTACCGTCAAAATGCAAAACCAAATCCATTGCCTCCACTTTTCTCCAAAACCCATCCGCTCTATGACAGACATCAAAAAATCCTAACTGACATTATCATAGGCCTTCTCAATATCCAACTTACAAATGATGCCTGACTGTCCTTTTCGCATACGAGAATCAACACACTCATTAGCCACTAACATTGCATCCAGAATCTAATGCCCACCCACAAAAGTGTTCTGTGATTCTGACACCACCTCCCCTACTTGCAACCGAAACCTATTGGTCAAAACTTTCTTTAAAAGCTTGTACACACTTCCCAACAAACTAATTGGCCGAAACTATCGAATATCCTTAGCCCCTCCCACCTTAAGTATCAAAGCAATAAAAGTCGCATTGAAACTCTCCTCAAACTAGCCCGTCTGATAAAATTGCCCCATTACAACCATCACATCCCCCCTTTCCAACTCCTAACAATGCTGGAAAAAAGTCACAGTAAATCCATCTGGACTCGGAGCCTTTACAATCGTCATTGTAATACTTAAATCATATGTTGAAAGCTTGAAATTTAGGATGACTCAAATTTTGATTGATCAAATGAATCCAAACTAGAGAAGTCTGGATGAAAAAGAATTTGGTTCTTAACTTTTGATTTTCAAAAAAATTCAAATACACCGTTTCAGTTAACTCAATGGTCTAGACCTTAAAATTAGTAAGTGAAACCAAACACGTAGGATCCATACAAACCAATATGGTGTGTATTTAATAAACATGGGTGGCATCCGAGCACATCTCCATATATGGGAAATGTGATTTTTAAAAAATTATGGCTTTGATTTCTGCTACCATTATGTCCTTTACACCCCAAATTGTATTACTGACATTGTTATCATTACGATGGCTGCTACTGTTACTTAAAACTAGTGTCGACATCTGATAAATTCCAGAAACATCATGATAGCAACAACATTCATCAGAGAGGGATTTGAGAAAAGAAAGATGGAAGGGGAAAAAATTGAGTTTCTGGTTTTAGATCTCTGTTAGATACATGCATTAAATTCTTGTAAATAGTTGTTTTTTTTTTTTTTTTCCCCCAAGAATCCATTGCATCCCAAGGCTAGAGAAAAAGGGAGAGAAAAAAACGAAACAAAAAATAATCGAAGACATAAATGACAGAGCTAAACCTTTTCCAACTTGATATTTATAATTGTTTAAACATGAAGGTTTAAAGGAGAACGTGAAATTTTTTAAGTTGTTTGAATGAAATGATAAAGCCTAAGTGATAAGCATCAGCTCAAGAGATGGGCTGCAATCATTTCGTCAAATCCTAATGAGGAAAAAATATGTTCCTAATCATACACGTCCTCTACCACATCTCTCATATGCATTTGTTCACCCAGCGATTCCATCGAGCGTGAAACTTCAATTGTTAACACTGCAACCAAGCACTCCTTGGTTTTGGCTATCTCGATTACGTGATCATCGTCACCTCCAACTTCCAATAACAGTGAAGGGTCTGCAATCTCCATCACTCTTTTTGGCAGTGCCATCTTGGTAAATCGATGGAGATTCAGATTGTCCTTGAATATGATATCAGTAGGTCTTTTTCCTGTAAACATCTCCAGTGGAGAATTCCGAAGCTATAGACATTTCCCTGTATGGATGCCTTGCTGCCCATACCATACTCTGTGGCAAAGAATCATAACAAATCATGTTAATTGCCCAAATATTTTAGGCTTCAAAAACTATGAATGATCTTGATATTTCATCTCTAACATGAAAGATGAATTTATCAGCATCCCCAATAAATATATGAGTTGGAGAAAGATGCACTTAGTTACCGGGAGCAACGTAGCCAACATTTCCTTTTATCCCAATTGAACTGATTTTATTTTGAGAACTAGTGGGTAGGCTATGATCAGATAATAGATGTGCTACTCCAAAATCACCCATGTGTGCAGTCATGTCACGGTCCATCAAAATATTACTCGGCTTCAAATCACCATGAATAAGTGCAGCTTGGCAGTGACAGTGAAGATATTGTAGTGTAGATGCTACCTCCATCGTTGTTCTTAGTCTCTGAGTAAGACTTAAACTTCTTTAGTGGTCTTGCTCATCTTCACTTTGGTGTAGCCACTCCCCAAGGTTTCCATTGGGCATGAACTCGAAAACTATCGCCTTGAAATCATCGCCTTTGGAATCAATGCTCGAGTAAGTAGTGATTATCTTGATGAGGTTCCGATGTCGAATACCTCTCAAAGCATTGCATTCTACCACAAAACTCTTAGCTGCTCCTTTCTCTATAAGGTTGAGCACCTTCACAACCACAGTCAATCCTTCTCTGCCCGAAATCCCTTTATAGACAGAACCGTAATGTTCCTTTCCAATCAAGTTGGAGGGCAAGAATTTGTTAGTTGCTTGGAGAAGCTCCACATAAGAGACCTTTCTGAACTTTTCATCCACATGTAACATGGTCGGAGAGCTTCTTCCAAGTCTCTTCATCCTGCGTAAACAACCTATCAAACACACTAACAGAATTGAACATGAAATAGCTACCAGAACTGCTACTTTTATAGCAAGAGATGTTCCCCTTTTCTTTGGAATAGGGATTTACAAGCGGGAAGTCCTAAACTCTTTATGCTTCCACAGAGTTTCTTGTTCCCGACAACTGAAAATGCGCTCATGTTTCTGAAGACCCCTTCTTGTGGTACCTCACCTTCAAGGTTATTGGAATGATAAATTCAAAATTTTCAAAACAATGAAGTTTTTCTAGTATGCTAGAATTTCACAGGACAAGTTATTTCTAGAAAGATCAATGAAGTTAAGGCTATTTAAAGCTCTCAAAGATGAAGGAATTTTTCCTCCAAATAAATTCCCCTCCAAACCAAGTCGCACTAGCATCAAACACTTGGCAATAGTACTTGGAATTTCTCTGGTCAATCTGTTATTCGAAACATTGAATTCCATTAGGTTGCTCATGTTACCGACCTCTATGGGCAAGGGACCGGTTAAAGAATTTTGAGCCAAGTTGAAAGAAAGAGTCCTAGAAGAAAGGCTTACAATTTCCTTGGGTATGAAACCAGTAAAGTTGTTATTGAACATGTACAGTAGCTCTAGTTGACAATTTCCCAAACTAGGAGGAATGTTGTCACTCAATTATTTGTGTGCAAACACAATTGACCCAACTGTGTTATGTTTCCAAGATTAGCTGGAATTCCTTCTGAAATTCTATTATCAAACAAGCGAAGATCCTCCAATCTTTTGAGTTTGCCATTACCCAATGGAATTTCTATTGTGATTGAGTTCATGGAGATTACCAACCATGTCAAGCTAATTAAATTCTCTATTCCTTCAAGGATTGTTCCTAATATCTGGTTTGCTCCTGCAATCAGCTATTGAAGAGTAGTTGAAAAATTAGCAATCGAAGTTGGTAATTCACCTTTGAACCTGTTAAGGCCTATGTCTAGTTCCTAGAGGTTGCTGCAGTTAGTTAAAGAAGTTAAGAAGCTAAATCCTTCTGCTTCCACAATTCGTAGCAAATTATGGGCAACTGTGAACCTAGCCAGTCCCTTTAAGCTTCTGAGGTTTGGAGTCATGGTTCCTGTAAAGTTATTGAAAGAAAAATAAAGTTCTACTAGTTTGGAGGCATGGGATCACGCTCCCCATCCCCGATCCCCGATGGTAAAAATTCCCCTGTCCCCTGCCCCGATCCCCGACGGGGAACCTATTATCGCCCCCGCCCCCGCCCCCCAATGGGGATCAGGTTTCCCTGACCCTGAAAATTCCCTGGCCCAAAAAAAAACCCATAAATGATGACAACCTTAGATGATCTATTTGGTTGTAGAGAAAAAGAAATAATTGCAATTGAATGCAACCCAAGTGCATACTACACACAGAAGATTGAATACATTAGTGAAAGAATAAGTTTCTTGTTCAAGAACAAGTAGTTACCTGCATTCTGATTCTGTTTTTGATGCTGGAATATTAAGATCAATTTGGGCTTTTGTGAAATCAACATGTTCTTCTCTAGTTAATATTTTAGAGGACTCTGTATTAGCAGCAGCAATCACTAATGGGTTTTGTTCTTCCGAACCATCATTTGCCTTCTCTTCATCTTTTTCTTTTTCTTTTTCGTCAATATCTGAATTCTTCATCGTTTTCCCTTCTTGGTCACTACTTTCAGACATTTTCTTGATCTTTCTTGAATATGGTGGTGGGTACTTGGCTGATTCTACTTGGAGAGAGAGAGACAGAGAGAGACAGAGAGGCTCTATGTGTGTGTGAGGTTGTGTTATGTTAGGGTTTGATTTATATATATATATATATATAGGAGTATAATAGAAATTTCAGTTCGGGGAAACGGAGACGGGGACGGGGCTGGAGAACGTATCACCATCCCCCCGTCCTCGGCCCAAACATTATCGGGGATGCATTTTTGAATACCATCCCCGACCCGTCGGGGTTATTTTTCGAGAAAAAATTGTTCTAATTGGGAACAGGGGGCAGGGTCCTTATCGGGTCGGATTCAAATTGCCATCCAATGAAACTAGGATGTGACCAATAAATTGCTTTCCTCCAACATAGAGGCCGAAGAGATTGCCAAGAGTAATCCACTGAGTTTCTTTGTTGACAAATAGCTCAGCTAGTATGGGATTTCACTGACAAGATTATTGTAGTTCAAGTTGATGACTTGCATATCTGAACAGTAAGATAAGTTGCTCGGGATTTCCCCTTCAAAGGAATTTTTGCTGAGGTTGAGGTTTTGAAGTCGTGACAAGCGCTCTTGAGGAATTAGACCTTGGAAATCATTCTCTCCAAGATTGATTACCTTCAAGTGGGGAGGCATTGATCCTGTCAACTTTTTTGCTTTGTAGATTTAAGGCAGCGACTCTTCTAGGATGTCAGTTACTGCAAAAAACTCCCAGCCATTGACAAAAATGTATTGAGCTGTTCCAAGAACTCATGACACTTTGTGGATCTTAAGTTATCCTATCCTTGAAGGCAAGTAGTGCAAGCCAGTCTGTTTCATTCCCAGCTGCAGACAAGGTAGATACTGAAGGAGATTTAGAACTTGCTAGATAAATGCACAAGGCAGTGCAAACAAGGATGGCCAGTGACTGATGTAATCTGAAACTTAGGTTTTCCATCTTATCTGATTTCATTATCCGGGGATAATAGAACGCTAAAGAATTTGTTAGCGATGCAATATTCTTGAGAGTTTGATATAGGACAAGATTTTAAGAATTTTTATATTTTTAGTTTTAATATTTTTGATATATTATTTTATTAGGATTCTTGTAATTTAGTATAAATATTTTAAAATTATTAGGTTTCTTAATTTTATTATTTTGGAATTAGATTTTGACTAGGATTTTAAATAGTTTACAATTTTAGTTTATTATTTTCTTAGGTTTCCTTATTTGTGTTGATTTAAGTTTCCTAGTTTATTTTAGAATGACTTTTTCTACAAGTATTAGGTTTAGTTTATTATAAATAGTTATGTAAGCCTCATGGAAAAGGGAACTTTTATTAATTCAATCAATAATATTAAGATATTTTCTCTTCCTTGTAGATTCAAGGTTCTATTTTTCTCGTGAATTCGAGAGCCCCTTTCGTCTACTAGAACGATATCTAGTCCCCGTATATTCAGCTACATCAGAATTCTTCTGGAGAACTAATTCTCTCCAAGTTTTCTTTCTTTTACTGATTTTTGGCTAGTAAGGCTTTGTTTTATGGAGATCATGAGAATTTTTTTATTTTTTATTTTTTATGGGAGAGTTATAATTTTGGTTGGTGGTTTGTTTGAAAATTTTAGGAGAAGAGTTTTCCGTTGAAAAGATTGGAAAACAACCTTTCACTTGTTGAAATAAAAATCCTATTAAGTATTGCATCGCATTTGACTGTCGCCAGATTGGATATAAGAAGTTGAGGAGGATATGTAATACTTAGAGATATGGAATGAGATATAATATGTTTGGGATATAAGATGGATTATATATATTATGGGGTTACTTATATTATGGTTCGGGTAGGATATAGTATGATATCAGATGAGAGTGATTATTTTTTATCGTTAGATGAATGGTATCTCATATTTTGTGGTGGGGGATATGCATCACCCTGGTGTGTGTGGTATTGCATATCATGTACTTTTGAGGGATATAATATACACAAATTTCATATATGGTAATCAAACAAAGGACGCACGCGCGCGCGCAGACACACACACACACAAAAGAAAAAAGAGGTGGAACCCACATATATTTGTATCCCTCATTATATACTCCAATTAAATAGAGCCCATGCTAGCATATTAGCATATAAACATTCAATGCTCTCTTCTCTCCAATCATCTGGTACGTCTCTTATCTCTTTTTCTCTATATATAATATACATTTGTATGTATACATACGTGGTATTGTTTTAAACATGACACAACCTTGTACTACTGTGATTCAACTCCACCTTGCATGTGCAGTGTGCCAGTGCACAGGTTATTTACTCAACATAAAAATGACAATGATAAGCATCGTTGACATTTCAATAAGAAAAGGATGAGAGATAGACTGTTGTTAATGATGTGCTATGATGCTTTCTTATGATGAGGTACTGTATAATTGAGAATTGAGTCTTGTAGTTGGTATTTTGATCCTGAGATTAGCTTGCTATACAATTTGCTTGATGATATATCTTTTAAGTAGGTCTGTAAATGAAAGCTCAACATTAGGTAGTTTAAGTTTGCTTTGAAAATGTAACGAGTTTTAAAATATATTTAAGCTTGGTTTGATAATCTTTCAAGTCAATATCAAATTAGTTTTAATCAAGCTAAGCTCAAGTAACTTGAATTTTTATTTATTTATCAAGGTGAGTAATAGGTCGTTTACATTTCACTTGAAAATTTAATGAATTTTAAAATGTATTTAAGTTTGACTTGCTTACGTAAGGACTAGATTTCAAATGAATTTTTTATGAGTCAAACATGAGTGTAACTCGAATATTTTGCAAAGGTTTGAACACAATGAACCGATATATATTTATTTATTAAAAAATTTTAAGTATTTAATCTTTGCTTGGTCAGCTACAAGCAAGGTTTTAAAAAGCGGTCGTAACCGTTACCTAACGCTGTTACGTAACGGTTGTTTACGTAATGGTTGCGGTGGTTACCCCCACCCGTCATGGCCGCTTTTGCAGTGTGATTGAGATTCACAGGTGTGTTGGCCATAACGGTAGTAACGGTGCCGTAATAGTTGGAATGGCCTGTTACGCACCGCTACGTAACGGTTTCAAACTGTTTCTTTCAAAAAAAACGCTCACAAAAAAAAAAGTTTAAAATGGGGGAAGGGGAATAGAGAGAAGAGGGAAGATAAAGAGAGAAGATAGAGGTGCAAGAGATAGAGATAGAGATAGAGAGAGAGAAAAGGGAAGATGAAGAACATGTTATTGATTTGTTAAAATTGTAAGACCTACACTATTCTATTCAGCTGCTATCACTCAACCATTTTGTTTGTGTGTGTCTATTTATATATTGTTTGAAAATAATAATAATAAGTGTGATCATTATTTATTTGGCTTAGTTAAAATATGTGTGTATATATATATATATTTAAGCTCTTATTTATTCTCTTACTTTTGTCATTGTTTATCTTATATATAATAGTTAGTGATTGATTTTTTGTATAATATAAAGTCATTAATTATTAAAATAAAATGTAAAAAACTCAGTTTATAGTGATTTAAAAATATGAAATTTATTGGATCATACTTAAAAATTTACAAAAATTGATCAATATTTATTTTAAACCCAATAAATATGATCATGGAAAAAAATATGCGTATCGGTAAGTTTTTTTAAAATTTTGCAAAAAATAAAAAAATTCACGGTTCCGGTTACCGCAACTGTTACGTTACGGCCTTTACACCCCGCAATCGCAACCGTGCCACCACCATTGTTACTGCAACCGCAACCGTTTTTCAGAACCTTGACTGTAAGTAGAATATACAGTCTCTTACATAATCTAGTGATGTAATTCAATATATAATATACTTTGTAGAGTATTTGTAAAACCCAAGTTGTGTGTAGGATTATTTTATTAGATAGTGTAGACACCTCATTTTTGACCGACCTTAAGACTCAGACGTCATCGTTTGTGCACGCGATGATTGCGCATGTTTGTGCTCGTTTTGAGTTTCCGGGGCTTTCGGCTGAGCGCCTTGTCTCAGGACCTCTTAACTCTCTTCTTCTCGGTTTGTTTTTGGACCATTGCCTTGGTGCCTTTGCCTGGAGGGAGAGAGAGGCCTGTAGGCCACTTTTTGTAGCTATAGGCTACTTTTTCCTCTTGTAGGTTGTAGTGGCCCGTAGGCTAGTTTTCGGGGCCTCCGGCTTAGTGCCTTGTCTTGTGGCCTCTTGACTCTCTTCCTTTTGGTTTGTTTTTGTGCCATACCTTGTTACCCATTGCCTAGAGGGAGGAGAGAGGCTGTCGGCCACTTTTGTTGGTTGTAGGCCACTTTTTCACCCTGTAGGCCACTTTAAGTGGCCGACGACCATTTTCTTGCTTTTGCAGATGTTTTTATTGCCAGCAGTGCCAGCTGTTGGGCACAGAAGGCATCCTCCATACACGTGTATGGAGGGATTGCACCAAGCTTGAGGCTTGAAATTCTATAAAAGGGGAGCTTTCTCTCCCTTTCCAGAGGTTGAGAATTTTGAGAGAAAAATTTCACTCTCTCTTTAGAATTCTCTTCCTCTCTCTCTATATTGTGTTACATTGTGCTCAAAAGTGAGTGTTCTTCACATTTTTGCCTACAACCCTCTTAGCCAAGCACCCTACCTTGTTGCTGAGATACTTGGAGGTCTTGTTTGGAGCCTAAAAGCTGGTTTTTTGGCTCAAAAGTGCTACTATTGTTGTTGTGCTTCAAGGGTGAGTCTTTACCCTCTTTAAAGCTTTGTTTAAGTTGCTTACTTAGCCATCTTTGCATGCTTCTTTTGGCTTATCTTTCAACTGTAAAAAATTCTATTTTTAAGTGTTTAAGATGGTTGTTTGAGGCCTTGTTTGAGTTAGGGGTGGTCTACCCCCTTTGGTGGCTTGTTTTGCTTTGCTTTGTGCTATCTTTTGAGGCCTTTGAGATCACCTTTGTTTGGCATTTTCACCACTAAATTCCAGAGGAATTTCAGTGGTGGAAAGTGGGTTTTGAGACCCAAATGGATGGGGGTGGTCCCCCCCTTTTGTGCTTTGTTTGCATATGTTGTTGGCTTAACAATTTGGCATGTTTTTCTACCTTCTTGAGGCTCTATCTTAGCATGTTTTAGGCCTTATTTTAACATGATATAACTTTATTTTGGGTTGGTTTGATTGCCTCTTGCATGCTTCGCACACTTGTAGTGCAATCCTCCTTATAGCCTTAACATGCATCATGCTTTGTGCCTCTAATTCTAGCTTGTGTTAGCTCTATCTTAGCATGTTTTTGCTACTAATTTGCCATGTCATAACTCTATTTTTGATTGGTTTGGTTGCCTCTTGCATGCTTCTGGCATTGTAGTGCAATTTTGTTCACTAGCGTAGTGTATTTGGTGTTTTAGCCTATTGATCTAGCATGTGTATGCTCTGCCCCAACACATTTTTGGCTATGTTTTAGCATGCTTTAGGTCTGATTTGAGTAGTTTTGGTCATGCATGCTTGGCTTTGCATAGCTATAGTTCATTTGGCTTTGCTAGTCTTGCACTTTGAGACCTCTAGCATGTCATATTTGAGCTTTTTCCATGGCATGGCATCATTTGGCATGTTATTTCAGACCATATACCTCTACCATATTCTTGCATTTATCGCCCTTTCATTGTGTTTGAGGGTTGAGCCTTATGCTTCACTTGTAAGCCAATACGTATGCATGCTTGCCTAAGCTTTTGAGCTTTCATCTCAGCATGTTTTGGTCTTTGTTTTGGCCTAATTGAACTCTATCCAGAGCTGGTTTAGTCATTTGTGCCATGTATTGCATGCCTCTTGAATAGTGCTCTTTACTAGCCTTATGCTTTAGGCTTTCTAGCATGCCTTATTTGCGATGTTCATGTGATATGGCATCATTTAACATGTTATTTCAGAGCATATAGCCTTGCCATACTCTCTTATTCATCGCTCTTTCATTGTGTTTGAGAGTTGTGTTTAACGCCTAGCTTGCGAGCCAATGCATGAGTATGTTGTTGTAGCTTTTGGTGCTTCATTTCCAGCATGACTTTGCCACTGTTTTGGCATGATATAGGTCTGTCCATATGTGGTTTGACTATTTGGGATTGATAGCGCATGCCTCATGTCTAATGTTCTTCACTTGATTTAGTGCTTTTAGTCCTTTAACATGTTTTGCATGCATTACTTACATGATAGAGCCTCGTGCATGCCACTTTAGCATTGATAGATAAGCATGTTGTTTGTATGTGTGATGCATTGCATGCGTTTGGATCAGACGTTAATCTAAACACGAGAAACGAGAGGTGTTTCATACTTGAAGTGATGAAACGTGCCTCATTTCTTGATCACCGTCCCCCTTGATTGTGCATGATAGGGTGGAGGCCTCTTGAGTCTTGTGTGTTACTTGTGCATTCATTAACTTGTACAAACTTAGCCTCTCGGCCATCGTGCATTGCGATGCTTGGTTGGTGGCCCCAGAGTCAAGTACCGCACTCCTTCGTGCTTGAGAAATGATAAAGAGGGTGGTTGTACACACATATCCTACAAATGCCTTACTTTGCCCTTGTTGAACTCTGTTTGCAGCAAAATGGAAGTGTGCGATAATCGCCGATCGCCGAGGCGAGAAGTGGCCTACAGCCTCCTTAAGTGGCCGACAAGTGGCTTACAGCCTCCCCTGGTGGCTGACAGTCCACCAGATTGAAGATGGTTCAAAATGATTCTGGTTCTGGAGCAGAAGTAGTCTAGGAATTGGTTCAGTGTTCGGGACCAAGGTGAATGAAAACAGGGGCAACCGGTGGCAAGGCAACGGGATTTCGGGAAGAAGCAACCAAGCATGTATGCATTCCTTGCTCCGAGGCTCCTTTTAACTGCTTTGCTTAGATGGTTAACTCGTCGATTCTATACTTAGATAGTTAATGCGCTTAGCTATTCATTTGTGTTTGTAATTAGTTAACTAGTTAGTTAATTAGTTGTGATTTGTAATAGTTAGCTTAATTAGTGCAGCTAGTTAGCTTTCATTTCATTCGAACCCTCCGTCGATAGGGCACATGCTGTAATAAGTGTGCGTGTGTGTGTGAATGTCTTCCAACCCCACGTCTTTCTCCCTTTTATTTACTAGCTTTTGATGGTTAGTTTTAGGGCATGTTTCAATTAGCAAACTTGTGCTTTGCATGCATGCACCATTCATTTGTATTGCATGCACCGGGCTTGGCGCATAATTCAAACTGCATTGAATTTCAATACTTACTTGAATACGTGTTTCAAAGCATGTTATCGAGTGTTGCATTCATATGCCATCTTAGAATAGCCGAGCCTATTTAGCTGCATTGTGCATGTGTTGCATTAGGCATCTTAACTTAGCTAGGATCATGCATTGATTTCTAACTAGTTTTCTTTCTTTGGCTCGAAGTACACTGTAAGTGTTTATGCTTTAGCATCCTTGCATGAGTGTAAGTGTTGCCATGACAGCATGCTTGCCATGAGGCTATTTGCTTAAGTGATTAACTGCATGAATGCCTGTGGATGAAGGCTTTATTGCTTGAATTGGGACAATTCATCAAAATGTGAGTTTTAAGCCCACTTTGCAGAGTGGCATGTCATGTTTTCTAAGCCCACTTGAGTGTGGCAAATCCGCGCTTTAGCCTACTTACGAATAGCACTCTCAAACCATTTTCGAAAAACAAACATGAGGTGTTTTGTTCCAAATTGAGTGACTTAGTCTATACTTGTATGTTGTGCGCATCACATAGTACAATTAGGAAATAATCAGAATAAGAACACATGTGTTTTCAAAAACAACATATCATGTTAGTAGAGGCTGATCCTTTGATCGGGCGAGCGGGGGTGCTCATTTCAGGACCTTCCCCTCTCATACCCAAGTTCCTAAGCCGAGGCAACTTTGGTGATGACGGACACGTGGCCTTAGGCATGAGTCAGGATTTCCTAAATTTTCCAAAATAAAATATTTAGGTGGTGACTCTAAAATTTGGCAAAGCAGTCCATGCTTGGTGCTTTTTGATTCAAAATTGATTTTTCAAAACCAATTGCCGGATTTGGACTCTTTGGTGATTTATCAATCTTACATTGCACTTTGTGAGATTAGATTCAGAACCGTGACAGGAGTCCGAACTGTAGTAGCTAGAACCCAATTTGCGCCCTCGCACGCGGAGCGAGTTCAGGCGGTCTACAGATAGATTAATAATTAAATTAATTTATATGGGTCATTTATTAATATCAAAGAATTAGTTATGAGATGGCATTATATTTCCTATTACTTAGATGGGTAATTTTGTAACTTTGAGAAATTAGGTTAATAAGCCCACCTGTTGTGGCTTTAAGTCTTGGAAAACAAACAAAACAAAGGCTAGGAATTGCTCCATAGGCGGCTACGGTTTGAGAAGGTAAAAGAAAAAAGAAAAGAAAAAGAGAAGAGAGGTTCAAGGAGGCTGCTATAGGGATTAGAGGCAGCACGTTGGTGATTTTGGGACACCCATTGGTTAAGATAAAATCTGTCTTTATTGTTAATTATTAAGTTTATGTTGAGGAATTTAACAATCAATGCATTAAGGGGATTTCGAAGATCTATAGGTGCCTACTTAGGTTTTGAGAATTGGGTGCAATGTTTAAGTGTAACTTTGGGTGGGTAATAGAAACAATGGAGTTTTGTATCATGGGTAAGGGTGTGTTTGGCTATAAAGTTGGGTTGAATGGTTTAATCACTTGGATATTAAAGAAATACATTAATCTAATATGGTGGGGCTTTTGTGGGTGCATGTAACATGTAAAAATATTAATTTATTTGAGGTTTTGTTTATTAGGTTTGTGTGATTGAAGTGGTGGAGCTGGGTGTTTGGAGTTGGTGTTGGAATATTATTTCTAAGCGTTTGATGTAAGTAACCCTCTATCACTGTTGGTACATTTTTATTCCTATTGAATCGTTTAAAATTATAAGTATTTATTTATAGCCTTCATGTTCTCTTAAAATAAAATATGGGTCAAGTATAAAACAGCATCAAATATTATTATGAAAATTATTTGAATATTTTATGGAACTATTCTGAAAATTGTACTAAACATTTATTCTAAAAATATCTAATGTTTTATTTAAAATTTGTGTATTGTTTGAATTTTGAACATCACTCTAGTCTGACTATAATTTGGACCCTAGCCAATGGGGGTTATTTATTGGCACAGAAACTAGTTTCTTTTGGGGCTTTACCATCGGCCTATGTGTGGTTCTGGGCCTTGTCACGGGCTAAGTGACCGTAGTCATCAAGACTTGGGTTTTGTGAATCAAATCATTGAATCATCTGAATATTGAACAATCAATTTGAACGACGAATTTACTTCTTGTTGGCTTTTCAATTAAACTATATTGTACATTGTTGATTTTTAGCTATGAAACCATCTTACAAATAATTATTCATTTATTGAATTGTAGCAAAAATTATATTTATTAGTTATCAACTATTTATTTTTGTTTGTATACTTGATCCAGCTAGCAGCGATGGTTGGTTATTTACTGGGCTATCTAGCTTACCCTTATTTTTTTTTTCAGATTCTGAAGAGTAGAGCTGCGCGGGATTTTTACTTGTGGGAGTGCTAAGAGTAGGACTATGATTTAAGTACTTGGTTTATTGTTTTGTTAGTGGATTTTATTAGTGGACTTGGTGGACAATTTCATATGATAAGGATTATCAATTGTTATGGATTTTAGCATTATAATAATTAAGGATTTAATTTGAGTATTTTACATTGTTGGTTATGTGTTGGACTCTTAGCCTTGCATGCTCACTTAAATGAGTGTGCGGCGTTGTTACGGAGCTTGGGGCGTGACAGTATTGATATGTTGCCATATATGATAAAAATCGCTATAAACAGAACTTATTTGGAATAGTAATAGTAGACACAAGATTAAAAATTGGAAAATTTTTGGAATCCCCTTTGGGGATGACCCTACACTCCCAAAGTGATCTTGGCCTACCATGTATGTGTGAAGCGCACTCATGTATGTATGGGGTTCACATCATGAGTGGTTCAGATTTGTGGGGGTCTTGTGAGAGTGTGGGTCTCAATCACTACTCTTAAAAACTAGAACTGGACTTTTTTGTAGTTCGTTAATTGGTTTGGAGGGTCCAGTTGGAAGGCTGCCGACCCACCGATGACTTAAATTTTTATTTTTATTTTTTTAAGACCCACTGAACAATTCAATCATGAAAAAGTTAAAGTTGATTGGAGTTAGGGCGGAACTTGAAATTTTGTTTGGGAGGGGTCAATATATATGCATAAAAATTATTGAAAACATAATTTCTTATAGAGTAATTGTACTTACACAACAATTTTGTCTCCTTACACCTAATTTCTCATTACACCACAATCAAATTTATCTTTTCCTTTTTACACTTTTCATAATACCAATCTTATCCTTATCTCTTTCGTCGCACTTTTCAAACCCTAGATTTTACTCCCACTCCGATAGCCACCGCTAGCGACTTCAGAGGCAGCCATTGCTGTCGACTATGGTCATCTGACCGCAACCACCTTTCCCTACCAGCGAGCCCCAAGCCTAGCCCTCCTCTCCTTGCGACCACCTTCACCACCGCTTCCCCTTTCCGATTGCCAGACCAACCACCACTGTTACTTTTCCCTCACGAACCAACAACCTCCAACCAACCTCTCATCTTCGTCTTTGATTCCTATTCTAGTCTCTTATTCATCTTTTTCTTCACGGAACTCCATATTTCTCCCTCTCTCACTCACTTTTGCCGCAGTGGATCTTCTTCTTCATTTTTCTAGATCTAGAGATTTGGAACTCCATATCTCTCTCTCTCTCTCACTCTCATATACTTGCTTTTGCGGCGGAGGAATGTGGCACGGGTCGCAATTGATGTGGCTTTGAGAAGCGCGATGGGAGATGTGATGGAGAACATGGCTGGGTTGATGAGAGAGAAGAGGGAAGAGACAATAGTGATGGGTAACTAAGGGGAGGGGCTTCACCGTTGGAGGAAAGGGTTAGGAAAGGAAATCTTTGGTGGGTTTTGATACCGGAGGTGATGGAAATGGCAAAGAGTTTGCCGGAGATAGAAATGAAGGTCGCCGAGGCAATTGTAATAGTGGTCGGAGAGATTGCATTAAAAAATTAAGGTTAAGTCTTGAGGGTGTTTTTGGTAATTTTGAAAAGGGATTACAGTGTAATAAATTTTTTTTGAAAATTTTAGATGTAATAAGCTATTTTTGTTGTCTAAGTAGAATCACTCTTTCTTATATAAGCGTTGTGAAAGAAGTATTTCATGAGAAAATTATACAAATCTGATAAATAGTTTTTTAATTTTTAAAAATTTTGAATTATTAGATCTTACTATACAATCGGCTAGGGGTGAGCAGCGGATATATCGATTCGCCCAAACCGACCAAACCAAACCAATCCGTCGCATTTTGGACAGATGCGTGATGACAAGCGGACGGTTACGGATTGATTTTTTCCAATCCGCCTAGTTTTGGACGGATGACAGATTTGAGATTTCTTTGGCTGCAACCGAACTGCCAAACCGCTAGCACTCCTAGTAATTTGTAAGACTTTGTGTTTTTAATTTGTTTAGATATTCTATTTGTATTTTCAATTGAAAAAGAGTTTAAATATTTTGTTGAATATATTTTTTGAATTGAAAAAAATAAATGTATTTTTTATCTATATTTTTTGGTTTTTAAATCTAACTCTAAAAATAATAAATAAATAAAAGATGATATATACTGGTTGGTTTTTGTTTTTAAAAACAAACATAGATGTAACAATATAGAGACCTACAATCTCTACTACTGCTCTGTTCATAGTTTTTGCTGGTTTGAGTTGTTTTTATATTTTAAGAATCACAGATTGTTATACTTTATGTGGATGAGGTATGCTGTGATTGTAATATGTAGATGATGCATGCAGTGATTGTAATATTCTAAAGTTTCAACTTTCTTTTTTTGGATGATGCATGCAGTAATAATACTTTTTAAGTTATTGACTGTAATACTTTTTTTTTTTTTTTTTTAAGGAAGTGCATAAGTTGAATTATATTGAAAATTTATAAAATTTTAAACTATCCAATTTGCATTCATCCGCCAATTTGCTCAATCCACATCCGCCGGATTGGCAGACGGATGCGGATTGATTTTTTTCAATCTGCCAATCTGGCAGACAGGTGGCAGATTGGAGGTTCCATGGGTGCAATCAACTCGCACCCACCCTACAATCGGCTAAACCACTATTTTAAGCTATTTATTGATTAATATAATTTAGTAAATAAAAATGTTTAAGATTCCTAAAACATGACCCTTAAATTTACACTCAATAACATTGAATGTGACATGTCAGTTGATTATTCAGAAATCAATAAGTTAAGACCCAACCCTTGTTATATTATTGTGAATAAATTTAGGGATGAAATTTTAGGTTATCTAACATTACTCATAAAAAAATAGGGAGATTGACCAATAAGTCTCGTATTTTGGGCTTGTAATCCATAATAGTCCCATAATTTTATTTTTTATTTATTTATTGTTTTTGTGTGATCCATTTAGTCCTTTTTAATGTGTAATGACTCATTTGCTCGCCACATTGAAGTGTCACCAAAAAAAATTTTAGTGTCACGTCATACCCGCTATGTTAGAGTATCACATTTGGGAAAAGTACACTAAAGAGTTTTTAAATTTTTTAGAGTGTCATAGCAAACTCGCCATATTGGAGTGTCACATGTCACGTTTAGGAAAAGTACACTAAGAAGTTTTTAATTTTTTTTTAAATTATCACATCAGACCTGCCACGTTGTCACGTTTGAGAAAAAAGTACACTAAAAAGTTTTTATTTTTTTTAAGTGTCACATCATACCTGTCACGTTGTCACGTTTGATAAAAGTACACTAAGAAGTTTTTATTTTTTTTTGAAGTGTCACATCATACTTGTCACGTTGTCATGCTTGAGAAAATTACACTAAAGAGTTTTTATTTTTTTGAAGTGTCACATCATACCTGTCACGTGGTCACATGTGAAAAAGTACACTAAGGAGGAATTATTTTTTTTGGAGTAAAAGTTTTGGAGTGTCACATCATACCTGTCACGTTGTTACATTTAGAAAAAGTACACTAAAGAGTTTTTAATTTTTTTGGAGTGTCACATCATTAAAGTGTCATATTAATACCTGCCACATTGGAGTATCACATCATACTTGTCAAATTAATAAAGGGGTATAGCTGTTAACCAAAATACTACCAAAATAAAAAATAGGACCACATGAAAAGAAACTCTCCACTAATAAAACTTAATAGATCAATAGAAAAAATTTGAGACTAATTGAAATGCTTGTTTGTGAGATAGAATTTGTTGATAAATATCCCAAAAAAATATACAAATAATAGTATAGATATATTATTTGTATAATAAATAATATATCTATATAATAAATATATTATTTACATATTAAATAATAACAAGAATGAAGAACCATGGATTACGAAATCAAAGATGAAACAATTTAAACATAGAATTGGAATGCACAAAACAAAATATAATTCAAATCAAAATATTTAATTAAAACACAATTTTAATTCATTACAGAAAATAACTTGCACTTACAATTGTTGTAATCTGCAAGGATCCTGAATAGAAGAGCAGAACAAGGAAAACCTAACTCAGCAGAACACTCTTTTCTTTTCAAACTAAAAGGTTCAAGAAAATTGGAATCTGTTAAACAATTACAATAGATTACAAATATATAGAAAACCAAATTAACTATGCAGCATGTGAGTTGGCTAAATGATGAAAGCAAAGATTGAGGATCGAAAGCAGGTATCGGTTACTTTCGGCTGATTGATTAACTATGCAACATGTGAGTTGGCTAAATGATGAAAGCGGTGGCAAGATTGAGGACCGAAAGGTATCGGTTACTTTCGGCTGATTGATTAACTATGCAGCATGTGAATAACGGAATCAGAATAAATATAAATTGACAGCTTTTCTCAAAAGAGTAGTGATTGAAGTCAATTTTATATTTATAAAGAATCCTATGTTGATTATTTCAAGCAAATGGGTCCTGAGCATCATGAAACTCAGGACGATCATAACCAGGTTGATTGGTGGATCCTTCTGAACTGTCTGAACTATCTTCTAAACTAGACTGTTGGGCCGGTGCAGGAGATTGTTCATTTTTTAATTGGGCTTGGGCTTGATCTACTAGGAGACGGGCCATTTGAAGCAATTGATCACTGGTGGATCCAGGTTGAGCAATGGGCTGAGCAGGAGGTTGAATACTGGACTGAGCCTGTGATTTGGACTTTGACTTGGGTTGGTCCGGAACCCTTGGGACTTTGGACTTTCCCTTGGATTTGATCTTTGATGATTTGGGCTTGGAGCCACTAGATGAGGGACTGCCAAGATTGACCGGAGGAAGATTGACTTCCTTGACGACATGAGCTTGGGGTCTCATTGGCTTCTTTGGGCTTTGACTATTGCGGTGTTGGAGCACATGAATCAGAGGAAATTCCTCATAAACAATTTCAATAATGCAGGCACATTGAACTTAGCCCACCATTTAACAGAGTGTTGGCGAATAATGATGTTGTCATTAATCCCATAATGCCATTTGAATATCCATGGGATTTTGTACTTGGATATAAAATTGAGCAAGATAGGAAATTGTTTTTGATGAGTAGTAAATGGGTAAACAATGACAAAAATAGGCAATTGTTTCATTGAGTGAACTGGGGAGAATATCTGAAATGGGGCCATAATGAGTCCACCATCGAAGAAACCAGGTGGGTAATTCATATTTGAATTTTTGATCAAAGAAGATGAACCAGGAGTGACTGAATGACTCATTTTGGTACAAGAACAATTTGAACCAAGCATCAATATAATCATGATAATTATATTGAATAGAATGACCAGGCAAATCTCGAGATTAGGATTGCCGCATTCGGCAAGAGAGACAATGTTGTGAATGTAAAGTGAATGGTATAGGATCTTGTAAGCATAGACACGATCCTGAATTGGTTTGATCAAAATTGAATGGTGGTTGAGCAGAATATCTTTGTAATAAGAGAGATTTTTCTCTGGAGGTGAAGAAATGAAATGACATCCAGAGCCAAAATGGAATTGAGCAATTTCATTAATGGTTTGACTTCTGGGGTGACTAGGTTCTTTGTAGAACAAGTTAGCAACATGTGATTTGGTGTACTCAGTTCGAGAGGGTCGAACTTGGTTAATTGGAAGTGGAGTAACTGAAACTGATTGGCTAGAGGCAAAGGGATCATTAGCCAATGCAGATGAGTAATCAGGACGGTGAATAGTACCAAGAGTATGGTATCTATTAATTATGTCAATAGAATAGGATGGTTTAATTGACTCCAGAGGAGGAGGAACTATGAGTTGATTAGGTTTACTGGAGGAGGGGACCAAAGCCTTAGAAGGAGGCCTTGGGCGAGACATCTGTTGAATAGGAAACAAAGATTAGCAACCAGAAAGAAGATCTAAGTAATTCGTAATAATGTAAATCATTGTAATAATTATGTCGTAAAACAATGGCGAGCTTGTAGTATTGGTGATTGATGTATTGGGCTCTTTTAGCGGTTGGCCTAGTGACTTAAGACGGTTAATCCGACGGTTAACTTGTTTGATCGGGGTTTGGGAATGGATAATTTGGGTTTTAACATAGGAAATATGTGGAGTAGCACTCATCCCTTACCCCTAAAAATTCTCGCAAGAAAATCGGCTAGGAATTTTGACAACCGTATATAGGTAATATCAAAATCAAAAATACTTAAAATAGATTGCCAACGGGCAAAAATCATTTACTAGCAAGATTTTGAACATCTTTTCTAAAACATATTTAGCGATTTGCAATCGATTAAGTAAAAATGTTTGGTTTAAAATATCATCTTGAAATTTTTGAATACATAAAACAAAGAGATAAAATTTCTTTTTTAATAGTACTATAATTTAATTGTGCTTTATTCCAGACACCAGAATGAAAACGAACAATTTGTTCAGATGACTGGGGAGTGACTTTCTGAAGGAGAATGCCACCATAACCAATATCAGAAGCATCAGTTTGAATAATTTTGAATGAGTTCTCAGTAGGAATACCAAGACAAGGAAGAGACTTGACATATTGTTTAACTTGTTGAACAACAGCAGTATGAGTAGAAGACCAAGGAGGAGGATTATCCTTTAACCGATCGAACAATGGTTGACAGATCTGCCTAAGGTCTTTATAAAATTCAGCAATGTAATTGAGGGAACCTAAAAACCGTTGTAATTGAGTTTTATCAAGGATTTCATCAGGAAATTTAGATGCAAACTCAATAGAGCGACTAATTGGGAGAATAGTATTATGATGAATATCATAACCTAAAAACCTAACTTTAGTCTGAAATAATTTAATCTTAGGAGCGGATATGACTAGACCATGACTTTTAATAGTATAAAAGAATGCAGTTAAATGTTTCCAATGTTCACTAATTGATTTAGAAAAGATTAATATGTCATCAATGTAAACAATAGAAAAATGACTAAATGGGTCAAAGATATCATTCATTATATTTTGAAATTCACTAGGAGCATTTTTTAGTCCAAATGGCATGACATTCCATTCATATTGGCCAAAAGGTGTATTAAAAGCAGTTTTATATCGATCTTTAGGATGAATTTGAATTTGCCAGAAACTACTTTTTAAATCAAATTTACTAAAAATAACAGCTTGATTAAGTCTTTTAATTAGGTCTTTTTTATTAGGAATAGGATATCTAATCCATTCAAGAACAGCATTTAATGGTTTATAATTAATAACTAGGCGAGGAACACCTCGTTCTAATTCAAAGATTTTTATTAACATAAAAGCGAGGACAAGACCATGGTGATTTCTTTGGGACTAATAATTCTATTTTTTAACAATTCATTAATTTCCTTTTTACACATTTCTAACAATTCATGATTCATTTGAATAAGCCGGGATTTAGTAGGTATTTGTCGTTCATTAAAACCTTTAATATATGGTAAAGTAACTACATGCTTTTTCCTATGCCAGAATGCAGTAGGTAAAGTTGAACAAACAGTTGATTCAAGTTTTAATTTGAAATCATTAATTTGAGAGATGAGAACGGGATCAATTAACTGTTGATCGATTCGTTTGTAATTAATTTCTTCTTTAAGAAAATTAATATGCCGAGTTAGTCGTTTAATAGTGTGGGTAATAGAACAATCTTGTAATTGATTTAACTCTAATTGTTCAGGTGGAAATAAGAATGTAAATGTAACAGGATGTCCTAAAACATGAGTAGTAATTCCTTCAGTAGAAGTAGTAAATGGATATAATAAAGATATAAATGGTGTACCTAAAATAATCCGATCAGTCATATTTTTGACTAAAACAAATGTAGTTTTAAAGCAAACATTATTTTGACAAACATGTACTTTAGGTAATTTATATCGAATATGCATTTTACTACCATTAGCAGAAGTTAATTTCTCTTGACACTTGTGATAATATTTAGTAGGAAGTAATCCTTCTTGAATGCAATTTAAATCAGCACCAGTATCAATTAATGCAACTAATTCTAATTCAAAATCTTCAACAATGATTTTAATTCTTGAATACCATTTTTGCATATAAATTTTATTAAGTAAATTTAATCGTTTATCTTCAAGGTTAGTAGCTTGAGATCGATTATCAAATATGAGTTTAGTTGGATCAGTATGATCAGAATCATGATCAGAATTATGTTCAGAATTATGTTCAGATTCATGAGGTGATTGTGCATTAGGTTGGAAATCATTTAAGTTTTGTTTAAGTTTAAGATTAATAATTTCATTTTCTAATTTATTATCTTTATTTTGAAGATCTCTTATTGTTTGTTTAATTTGATTGATTTCAAATTGTAAGTCTTGAAGTGTAACTTCTTTAGTTTTATTTTTAAATTTTTCTAAAGTTTTAGATAAACTAATGATGGGTTTATTAAACTTAGGTTTAGTTTCTGTTTGAAGCATTAGACCTTTGAGCTTATCAATATATTGTTGTTTTAATTGAGGATCATCTAATTTACTAATTAAATCAATTAAAGCAGATTCTTCTTGACTATGTTTAGTAAGAACAGAAATTTGTTTAACAGGTTTACAACAAACATCATTACATCCTAAGGTAATTTGATTATCATAATCAGAATTATCACTATTAGATGGGGAATTGGATGTAGATGGAAGTACAGAAGAGGAACCATTATCAGATTGATTTAATTGGAAGATTTCAAATAACTGAATTTTGGATTCATCATTAATTTGGAGTTGATTGACTCTGTCTTTGAGCTTTTGTTTCTCTTTGCATTTATTAGCATAGTGGCCTTTTTGTCCACAGTTATAACACATAATATCTTTATTAGATTTTGATCTCAGATGTGATTTAGAATTTATGATATTTCTTTTTGGGTTTAGTATAAAATTTGTCATTAGATTTGGAGAGTGAATAAGACTTCTTGTATTTATGATAATATTTGGATTTATGTTTTGAATGTTTGTGTGATTTCCTACGAGAGGGTGCAATAGGAGGTAGTCCATATTGTTCACAGAAATTTTCTAATTCATATTTAGCTTTATGTTTATCTTTTGTAGCTTTTTGACTAAGTTTTAAATCAATACACATTTTTAAGCCTTCTTTTTGAATAGTGCTAATTATATCACCATATGTTAAATTATCATATTCAATAACACCAGTAGGTTGACTAAGAACATCTCTAATTTTGTGAGCAAATAAACTAGGTAATCCATTAATAAATTTTTCTTTCCAGAATGATTTAGTACAGTCTTCTCTCAACATAACTCTAGAGGTAAAAACATCTTTATACCATCTAAAATCACTTAAGGTTGGACAAGTAAGATTACTGAGTTGATCATGTATGTGAGAATATATATTAGTTGGGGTACCAATAAAATGTCTAGTAATTGTATAAATTAATTGGTTAATACCATCAGGTTGGCAACATCCTAAATTTTCATCAAATATAGGTAATCCTTGATCATCAGTTTGGTTAGCATAGATGATAGAGTCTCGTTGAGTGTCAGTTAAATATTTTTCCCACCAAGATTTAAGCTGACCAGTAAAGCCAGTAGTAATTAAATTTACAATTTCAGGTTGAGTATATTGGGGATAATTAGAGAGATAACTGTTCGAGACCATAGATAAATGATTTAATTTTTGGAGGAGTTGATCTTCACTAAGACCATCAATATTCCATTAAGTATAATTTTTTAGCGAGCAGAAAATTGATTATTAACATTATTTTCTTCAAATTGTAAATCGGCGAGAGTAGGCTTAGTATACCAATTCTTGGTAGTTTGAGGATTAATTTTAGGATAGTGTATTTTTAACTTGGAATTGTTGTGCTAAGTTATTAATTTCATTGTCAGTATCAGAGGAAGTAGAATTTGGGGTAATATCAAATAGATGATTTAGGACAGTAATACCTTTATCTTTAGAAAGTGAGGGTGTATCGGGTACTGCTAATCTGGTAAATAATGTATCAATGGCTTGGACCGTAGATGATTGATCATTTGTAACTAGGCTAGTTCGGTAGAACGTTTACTAGGTAGGTAAAGTAGAGGTGCATCTAAAGGTTGTTTAGATGATGAAGTGTGAGCAGATTCTAAATTAGTTTCTATTTTATCTAATTGTTTACCAATTGTATTTAAACACTGGTTAATATAATTATTTTGTTCAATAACTTTTTTGAGTTCATTATCATCGAGGATAATTTAAAAGGAGAGGCGAATTTGAACCTTGTTGATTAAGAATAATTTTCTCTAAGGGAGGATGACTAGAACTAATTGTAGTGGTAGCAGAAGTTTTCCATTTATGTTTAGTAATTGTAGTAAGTGTTTTATAATATTTTTCTTCATATTCTAGTAAGGGTAATTCAAAACTATATCGAACCATAAAATTATACCGGTCTTGAGATTTGAGACATTTGAGCGAAGTATATTTAGCATAATAAGCATGGTATTTGGGTGCGATTAGCTTTAGATTTAAAATCAATAAGTAATTTATCAAGATTGGGAGTAAATTCCTTTTTAATTGTCAATAATTGTGGATTGACAGGTGGTGTAAATTCTTCCATATCAGTTTGAGTCGGAGAGTCAGTTGAATGAACTTCTTCATCAAGGAAATGAGTATGTGTAGAATAAACAGGTTTACTAATTTGAGAAGTTGAGGAATTATCAATTCCTTTTAATTTTGGATTGATTGTAGGACCTATGGTTGGACCGATATTAAGTTGACTATTTTTTCTAAATAGAGGTGTGGTAAATATTTCATCTTCAGTTTCTATTTCGCTAGGGACACTAGATGTACTATGTCTAGAGGATTGACTACGGTTAAATTTAATATGAACAGAACCATCATTAAATTGTCTGATATCTTTAATATCTTGTTCTGAGGATTGTTGCTAATTATGTTTGTAATTTTCATTAACAGTAATCCATTCATCAGGTAAATCAATATCTTTCCATTCAATCATTTTAGGAATATTAATATGGGATTCATTATGACTACCACTTTGAATAAGTAAAGTTTTATCTTTAGGTGATTTATGCAGAGCATGAACATTTAAATTAGTTTGCATACATTTATAGTAAACACGATAAATTAAAGCAATATTATGTGTCTTAGCCATCATATTAGTGAATGAACCATGTAGTTGAATATTTAATGTTAAAGCATGTAAAATATTTGGATCACTTAAACTGAGCGTAAATCGGAAAACAATTAAAATGTCTTGGACCTTTATGAAGACCGGTTTCCATCATTCCCATTAAACTATCATTATAATTAAGAAAGCGAGCATCTCTTAAGCATAATAAAAGCAGTATTTTTTCCAACAGTGTAAGTGGATTAAGACCAACTTGAATTAGACCAATGTGAATAAAATTGTAACCATTATCTTTGTGTCTTTTATTAATTTAGTATCAAATAATCGACAAGTTTCTCGAGGTTTTCTAAAGCATAAACTTGTTCAATTGTTTTAACATGTAATGCAACTTTAAAAACATTCTGTAGAAATGTTGTTCTATAAATTTCTTTGATTTGTAATTTTGGTATATTCCAATCTCTATTAAATTGATCATTTTGTATTTCAACATCTTCTTCATTAATGACTAATCCTTGATTAGGTATGGAAGGTAAAGTTGTTGACCTAGAACTGACTGATGAGTTACTTCTAAATAATCGACTCATTGTTCTTTCTAATTAATCAGTTTTACAGATATCTTAATACATACCCTATTCTTGTCAAGTTACCACAGACCATAATGGTTTAGCACAGACCCTATCCTAAATGTCCACACTACCTAACTCTAAGGACTTACTCCGGACAAGAAATGGAAGTGGGTGACTGAAACCAGGTGGATAACAGACTGATCTCGTGGGTGATTAAGATGGAACCCGAAAACTAGATTAGTCAGTTAAGTAATGTACCAATTAGATTGACAAATTGGAAATTGAGTTAGGTAATGTACCCATGAACTGATTTATGTTCATATCAAGATTTGTTAGCTGGCTGCAATTGGTCAAAGAAGTGAAAAAACTCATATCATTAACCCCAGTTCCAAGAGTATTATTTGATAATGAAAGCCAACTTAAATTTTGAAACTTGCCAAGATTTATGGGTATGCTTCTAGTAAATTGTTTGCATCAAATTCAATAGTTTGAAGATTTGAAGCATTGGACAAAAAAACTGGTATATGTCCAGTAAATTGATTACCTCCCAAATAGAGGCACTGAAGATTTGGAAGAAGAAAGAACATGTTGGCCTTGAGTCTACCATAAAAATTGTTAGCAGCAAAGTCAATGTTATGAGTAACGAAAGATTTTAAAGAGGAGGGAATGGACTGCAAAAATTATTTTCTTCTACTTGGAAAATGCTCAAACTTCTCATTTGGGAAACTTTATCTGGAATTTCTCCTCCCAAATTGTTATATGTAATGTGAAACACTTGGAGAGCTAATAGATTACCGATCGAAGTTTGGAATTTTCTTGTAAGATTGTTGCTATGAAGTGATAGTGTCACAAACCTTGACAGTGATCCAAGCTCAAAAGGAATTGGACCTTCAAGGCGGTTGAGGTGTAGTGCAAGATCTGCGAGTTTGGAACATTGAGACAAATTGACAGGGATTTATCCTTGTAAAAAGTTATTAGTCAAGTTCAAATCTTGTAACCTGATCAATCGGCCAACTTTTGGGGGGATTTCACCATAGAAGGAATTGGTACCAAGGTTGAGGGACTGCAGGAAAAAGAGATTTCCAATGTGAGGCAATATTGTCCCAGTCAACTTCTGATCAAACAGGTTCAAGCCGATGACTCTTTGGTGTTTGAGGCCACATGTGACTCTAACCCATTGGCAGAGTGGGGTAGAATCATTCCAAAAGGCCAATGCTCCTATAGTTTCATCATGTATTTGGGATTTAAACTCGAGCAGGGAAAAATTATCAGTTTGGTTTCCAATAATGGATGCTGAGACAAACTCTAAAAGTAACAAGGATAAGAGCAGGAGATGGATAAATAGCAAGATTGAGGGGACGATTAGGCTTAAACTCATAAAATGATGTGCTGTTTGGAGACTAAGAAAGTAGTAGTTTTTTGCCTAGGAAAGTTAAGGTCATGTGTTTTGGCTCTAAATTGTAGGTGTATATAGGGAACAAATTTAACTACTACTATAGGTAAAATTACAAAAATTAACACAATAAAATTATGAGTCTCAGGTTGAAGTATACTTAGAAGGTGGAGTTCGGTGAAATGTTTTCATTGGTGGATAATAGTGGTCTACGCCGGTAAATTCTATTTCTCGGCGATCGATCTTTTGAGTTTGAGGAGGTGGCAGTGGAGTTGCCTGGTAGTTGTGGTGTGTCGATTGTAGAGCGAGGTCTTGGGCTTCATCGGGCTATAGTGGTGTATGGCCATGATGTGCACTGGTTGGTGACGAGACTGAGGATGGCCTCGTAGGACCCCGGTAATCTGCAGTTTCTAGGTCAGCTTGGTGGCGGTCGTCAGACTCTAGCTGTCTGGGTTCGTGGAGAGGAAAGCAGTGGTTCGTCGATTCAACTAGTGGTCACGACAGGGAAGCGAAGGGAGCAAATTTTCATTTCTATGTCGGATTATGGGGATGGTTGGGATGGAATGGCCCTGGTCCTTGAAGGCTTTTAGTTGGAGAAGGGTGGTCCAATGTATGGCAAGGCTATATCAAAATTTGATCCCTTGCAACTGGCAAAGCAGAGAGGGGTTGGAGGGGCTACGGCAGTACGGTGCACTACAGAATTAGACTGGTTCCGAATGTTGGACAAATCGTTGGTGGGTAAAGTGGGGCAGTTAGGTGGAAAAGGGATGAGTTTCACAACAATGTTTGATTGGGTTCAGCATTGGGGGAAGGCATCCGAGAAGGTAGAGGTGCGTCCGTTAGGAGGTCATGCATTTTTATTTGTATTTACATTGCCAAAAGAGGCAGAGTTATTGTTGCGCCAGAGATGGATTGCTGATGGATAGGATTTGTTGTTGGAGTGATGGTCACCTCTTGCCCTATGTCGGTCAAAAGACATATTGTCATCAGCAAAGAGTGTCTAGATTCGAGTGATGTATTTGCCCTTTCACCTTCGAGGGGACGACGTATATCGTGTTATTGGTGATCAGTGTGGTGGTTTTTTGGAAGTGGATGAGACATCTGTGGACTTGGGCGTTATTTGGTTACATATCCGTAGCTCTGAATATACTCCGTCGCGCGTGGCTATTCGTTGGGGTTCGTGGCAGTTCTCCTTACCAATGTGGGCGGAGGAGGGACCATCGGTGTACTTAGCAGTGTCGACGAGGGCGGGTGGCACCAGGAATGGGGCGGATAAGGACGGGCTAGATTCGGTTCAATCGAATCGTAGAGATTTGCAAAGATTAGAGGTGAAGGAATATTTACTGAGATTTGGGGAAGAGGCTACAGTTAGGAATGGACGGGGTCAAGTGGGTCCAACCCGTGTGGGCTTGGGTCAGGGTTCCATATGGGGTCAATAGAAGGGACGGGTGGGCTTTGCTAAGGCCCCATTTCGAAATGTTAGAAGTGGGCCCAAATAGCAGCGGGCTACTAAAAAAATATTAAAACGACATAGGCCTTTCTTAGATGAAGTTCTGAGCCCAAGAAGGGATGGAGGGGCCACTAAACAAATTTTAATCCAATGTGGGCCTTTTTCAGATGAATTTTTTAGCCCAAGAAGGGATGGAGGGGCCCAAACTGAGTAAGCCCAAGCAAACCCTACTGCCAGTCGGGTCTTCTCAACGTTAAGGGATGGGTTTGGCCCTAACTCGATTCATGGGTCATCGCCGGTGGCATGCGCATTGATGGGACTTGCTGAGCAATTGCCGACTAGTCCTCGGCAGTCGTCTAGCTCGGGCGTCGATTCTGTGCAGCACCTACTTCCAGAGGAGGTGGTGGTAGGTTCAGCTGAGGCTACGAAGCATTTTCTTGCTACGGGGACTATCGTAGTGGGTTCTCCGGATGTGCAATTACAGCAGAGGGACAGCGAGCAGGGTTGCTGGGCTAACTTGGTAGATGGTTTGGCTCTAGTGGTCTGACCTGAAGTAGTGGAGGATGAGGTGGCATTGGACACTTCTATGAGCGATGATGATGATCCAGAGGCTGATTTTCACAAGGAAAATTTCTGTTCAGGGGATGGCATGCCGCAGCTAGAGGAGGTCTCTACTAGGGCATTGTCTCGTATTAATGAGGTTAGTCAATTATTAGGTGTTTCCTTTAAGGGCCATGAAGCTGAGGCGTTACAGTTATTTTCAGCCATTGAGGAGTCATGGTGGGAGAATGTTCCTTACCAGTCAGGGGTGACGTCTGCTAGTCCTAATGAGAAGAGTGCTAGGGAATTACGGAGGTTGGAATGTTCTATTAATTATGATCAAATTAAGGGCAGAGATGTGCAGGGTCCAAGGAAAGGGCATAGTGATCCATTGTTGTTGTCATGCGGTTAAAAATATTGTCTTGGAACGTGCGAGGCCTGAATGATAGAGGGAAGAAGGTGTTGGTAAAATCAGTGTTAAACAATGCTAAAGCAGATGTGGTGTGTCTACAGGAAACAAAGATGGATAGTATTGAGGGGGACATTGTGAGGGATGTGTCGGGAGACCATTTTGTGGATTGGAACTTTCTTCCTACCCTGGGAGTGGCTGGGGGTGTTCTTATTTGCTGGGACCGAAGGGTGGTGGTGAAAGAGGATGTCGAAGTGGGGGGTTTCTCGTTATCTTGCCTATTTCGATGTGTAGAGGATGATTTTTATTGGGCCTTTACTGGGGTTTATGGTCCATTTCGTGGAGGGGAAAGGTCTTCTTTCTTGGGGGAGTTGTAAAGCATTGCTTATCGATGGGGGGTTCCCTGGTGTGTGAGCGGGGATTTCAATGTGGTTCACTATATGGCGGAGAAGTTGGGGCTAATTCGGGGTTGGGTTCAATGCAACATTTCTCTTTGTTCATTGATAAGATGGAGTTGGTAGATTTTCCGCTTCAGAGTAGTAGTTTCACTTGGTCTGGGGGTAGAGTGATGTCTTGAATTGATCGATTTCTGGTCACAGGGGATTGAGAGGAGCATTTCTTACAGGCGACCCAATGGCGTTTACAGCGGACCACTTCGGACCATTAGCCTATCTTGCTGGATAGTAGGGGTATCAGACGTGGACCAACACCTTTTCGTTTTGAAAACATGTGCTTGCGATCTGAGGGCATTGTGGAGATGGTTAGCGGGTGGTGGGGAAGTTATAGCGTGATAGGATTGTCTAGTTCTCGATTGGCGCAGAAACTGAAGTTTCTTAAATTAGACCTAAAAAAATGGAATTTGGAGGTTTTTGGTTGCCTAGAGGATCAGAAGGTGAAAGTTTTAGCTATATTGAAGGTGTTGGATGAGAAGGAAGGTGCTGGGGTGTTGTCTGCAGCTGATATGTCTATGTGGGAGGAGGTTCGTAAGGAGTTTGGCCATCTTGCTCGCATGGAGGAGATCAGTTTTCGTCAGAAGTCTAAATGCTTGTGGCTAAAGGATGGGGATTGAAGCACGATGTTTTTCCACCGTATGGCAAATGCTCATCGCCGAGTCAATCAGATAGGGCGAATTCAAGTGAATGGGGTCGAATTTTCGTCTTTGGAGGGTGCCAAAGACAGTATTGTGGGTTACTATAAGCATTTGTTTTGGAATATAGGAGAATGGTGGAGGCCAAGTTTGGATGGGGTAATTTTTTATGTCATTTCGGAGGCAGATTGTATGTTATTGGAGAGGCCATTTATAGAAGAGGAAGTGTTTGTGGCATTATATAGTATGCCTAGAGATAAGGCACCTGGTCTAGATGGGTTTACTATTTCCTTGTTCCAACAGTGTTGGGGGGTTGTTAAGACAGACGTGATGGCTATGTTCGACCAGTTTTATCAAACAGGCGAATTTGAGAAGAGCCTTAATGCCACATTTCTTGCTTTGATTCCAAAAAGGGTGGAGCGGAGGATATTCGAGATTTCTTTCCTATTAGTCTTTTGGGCAGTGTGTATAAGGTGTTGGCTAAGGTTTTGGCGAACCGGTTGTGAGAAGTGCTAGATTGGGTGGTTTCGGATTTTCAAAATGCTTTTGTGGAGGGTAGGCACATCTTGGACGCAGTGCTTGTAGCGAATGAGTGTGTGGATTCACGGTTGCATCAGGGGAAACCGAGGCTAATCTGTAAATCAGATATTAAAAAGGCATATGATAATGTGAATTGTCAGTTTTTGATGTACATGTTGGAGAGGCTGGGTTTTGGGGAAAGATAGCAGCGTTGGGTTTTGTTTTGTACTTCCACTGCGCAGATCTCGGTGTTGGTTAATGGGCCTCCGGAAGGTTTCTTTCTAACTTATCAAGGGTTACAGCAGAGTGATCCTTTATCTCCTTTGCTGTTCATCCTGGTTATGGAGGCTTTGGGGCGTTTGTTGGCTAGAGCAGTGCAATAAGGTTTGTTGAAAGGGTTTGAGGTCAGAGTGGTTCCAGAGGTGGTGGAGGTGTCTCATTTGTTTTATGCAAATGATGCGCTCATTTTCTGTGATGCAGAGGAGGAGCATATTGGGCATTTGAGATGTGTGCTGTTGTGTTTTGAGGCAGTGTCCGGGCTTCGGGTGAATTTAGCAAAGTCAGAATTGATCCCGGTGGGGGAGGTGGCGAGATCTTCGATTTTGGCTGCTATCTTGGGGTATAAAGTGGTCTCTTTGCCTGTCACATATTTGGGCTTGCCTTTGGGGGCTTCCTTTAAGGCCAAACGGGTATGGGACGGGGTCGTGGATAGGGTGCAAGGGTGGTTGGCAGGATGGCAGCGGCAGTATTTGTCAAAGGGTGGTCGGCTTATGTTGATTAAAAGTGTTTTAGTGAGTATTTCGACTTATTTTATGTTTATTCACGTGATCCTGGTGTCAATAGCAAGGTGGATTGAGCAATTATAACGGCACTTTTTGTGGGGTAGTAGGGGTGAGGGTGCTCATTATCATTTACCGTCATGGGATCAGATCTGTCTTCCTAAGAAGAGTGGGAGCTTGGGGGTTCAAAGGTTGGTCTTGTTCAATTTGGCTTTGTTGGGGAAGTGGTTATGGCATTTTGTGGCGGAGAGGGAGCGGCTTTGGAGAAGGGTGGTGGTTGCTAAGTTTGGTATAAGTAGGGAGGAGTGGTGTCCCGGAACGATGGGCCTTTCTTATGGTTGTGGTGTGTGGAAGGGGATTTGGTTAAGTCGGGAGGTTTTTTGGAGGAGGGTGCGGTTGAAAGTTGGTGTGGGGGATCGAGTTCATTTTTGGCGGGATAGGTGGTGTGGTGACTTGTCTTTAGAGTTTCGATTCCCTTTGATCTTTGCTATTGCTGCTGATTGTGAGGTGTTAGTGGGTGCTGTTGCTAGGGTTTATCCGTGGAAAGGTGTTTGGGTGCCGGGTTCGCCATCAAAAGTTGCCTTTTTTTTTGGACAGCAAGTTTGGGTGGTGTCTTGACCATTGATAATTTGATTCGTCGTGGGCATATTTTGGTAAATTGGTGTTGTTTGTGTGGTAGGGCAGCTGAATCAGTTGACCATTTGCTTACTCATTGCCTGGTCTCGTCTTATCTTTGGATGCTTATGATTGCAGTTTTTTGTGTAGTTTGGGTACAACCAGGTTCGGTGTTCACAGTTTTGCAAAGTTAGGCAGGGGGGCGGGTAGGGCAACGTCATCGGAAGGCTTAGCTTCTTGCTTCGCATTGTCTAATGTGGTTGATTTGGCTGGAGCGTAATAGGCAGGTGTTTCAGGGGGTGGCACACTCCATTCCTTGGTTGGAGAGACGGCTTCTTATAGTTTTGTATAGTTGGGTGACAGGTTTAGTAGATTCGGATGTGTTGCCTTTTGTAGATTTTGTGGAGGATTTGACTTGTTAATTTGGTCGGGCCTTCGGGGCCACTTTTGTATTCTTTGCATCTTCTTGATGCTTTCTCAATAAAGTTTGGTTATTTATCAAAAAAAAACAAAAATTTAACTACTACTACTGATGTGGTCTAGTGCAAGAATCATGAGGTTGGAACACTAAGACAAATTGACAGGTATTTGTTCTTGTAAAAATGATGTGCCGTTTGGAGATCATGTCTTCTTTTAGGTCAGTTGACAATGTGGTGACCACATAGAGTATTCTTTTAAATTAGTTAACAAACAGATCAAGTCTTCTAATCTTGTCTCTAGATGATTTTAGATGTTCATCAAATTAAAATACCTTTATGATCAATACCAACTCGGGACAATAAAAATCGGCACACCTGGTTGACTGCAACAGTTGTACCCATCATGACTCTGAGTTTTTTTATTTATTTATTTATTAAATTAAGCATTCATTACTTTATTTTCATGCTAATAATAGATCAATGTGATGATGTCTTGCCTCATCTATATTATTATTAATATTATTTTATATTCTTCAAAATAAGAAGCCAGACTTTTGGATCTCGAGTATTGATCCTCTGGTAAATTGATTGAAATCTAGTTGTTTTTGTGTTCACTAGAAACAAAAGAAGAAAATATTTTTTTAGGCGTAAGACTTGCCAAAACTCTGACATGTTCCTCTGTTAGTTGAGCATTATCAAAACCCACAAAAATTAGAAGTTAAAATGTCATGCAAGAAATTAAGATTTCTAATATGTAATAAATTAGTTCTGAAAAGTACAAGACAACTTCATTGATGCGGACATCTTGGCCTGCTAGGTGGAAAATAGTTGCTGCTATTAGGGAGAGTTGGGATGGGCAGGTGGCTGTTTCATATGTGTTTATATAAATATATAGGTAACGAACTTAACGACCATTTCACAGTGGATGGTTCTCAGTTGACTAAAATGTCGTTCCCTCCCCTTAATATTTTTAAGGAAATCAGATGTTTTGTCATATTTGAAATTTTGACACAAAGGATATTCGAGTTCAGATCCTCTAGTGCACACTCGTGTAGTGCATTTTGTAGTGCCTGACGTCGTTTTGGGGCAAAAAATAGATTTAAAAAATCGAGCATTTCCACCACCTCCGGCCATCTCCCCACCCCTCTCGAGCACCGGTTGTCACTGTTAGGATCTGGGATCCCGCCCAAGACCTTATAGAAATTAAACCAAGCAGAAAAACACACCCACACTCAAGGAGACACAATATTTTACGTGGTTCGGCCTCAATGCCTACGTCCACGGGAGAGTAACCGGTTTGCACTATACCAATGGGGAGATTACAGAAAGATTACAATAGAGGAGGAGTTCACACTCTCCTCACTCAGCCACTCTCCTGCCTCCTCGCCACACCGAGGAGACGGCCTCACATCTCGCACCATTTGGTTTCCTCTGTTTTGGTTCTCACTCTCTCTCTTGCTCTCCCTCACCCTCACAATTTATACACATCAAATGGAGGAAGGAGAGGAGCTGGCCTTTGCACATGGCCAGCTTGTTGGTGTGTTGGCATCACATGGCCAACTCATGTGTATTGGCAACATCACATGGAAATTACCTTTGTATGTTGGCAGCAACATGGTGAAGCTGCTTTATGGGTTGGCAATCACCCCTCACATGGGTGATATCCCACAAATCACCCCCTCAACCCATGTGAGGTGATCCACTGCACATATTGCTGCTAATCTTGTTATGTCCAAATTTCAGCATAGTCTTCTTCTCCTCACTGAGACATTTGCACCCCCTGAAGCTAGAGATAATACACTAGAGATATAAGAGAATGAGGGAATCCTACATCCTCAACTCAACTCATACCACTTTCTGATTTGGAGAGAGCCTCTGCTCCTATCTCCCACAGATCTCTTCCACGCTTCTGTCTCGGATATCTATACCTGCTATGCTTCAACTTGCGCAACCAAGATATCCAACACCCTCTGATTGGATGTCCTGCACCCCCTGCTGGGATGCCCTTGATTGTCATGCATTACCTCGCAGGACCAGTCATGGGAGCAATAGAAAACTCATCATTTATCCCATCAACGTCCTCTGTCTTCTTTGCTCAGAGCTTTTCCTCTGAACTTTCAGCCTTTGCCCTCTGCACTTCTGAACAACCTCCTGGCGTTTCTACATACGCTTGTTGTCTGTGCCTTTGCAATCCCTGATTTGCTGTCCAGTAGATTGATGGTTGACAGTAGCTCCATCTATCAAAGCATCGTCAGCTATGCAATTTCTTGCATAGTGCCCGTACCCATGGCTTCTGGTCTCCCTGCGTCGAGCTCGCCTGAGAGATCCACATCAACTCTATCTTTCGCTGCCATGGAAATAAAGAAACCACCATAGAGAAAAGAGACTTGCCACTCATTGGCGCGCACTCTTGTGTTTTATCTGTCTTAATTTCTCTGTCTGGAAGTTCCTGTGAACTTTCAACAACCCGTTGCTATATACTTTTCTCGCACCTTCAGACGACCGCATTCTTACACTATCAAGACGCTCAAGATTTGTGCTCCTCGCGCTTAGTATGCTCTGTGCAACCATCGTTTCTACAGTCCACGCATCACCAAGATTTACAGATACATTAGCTTCAACAACCACAGCATTTCCCTAAGCTTGAACTAGTTGCCAAATCATCTATCCGTTGATGAATGGTCTTCTCTTCTGATTGAACCAGCTCTTCTGATCAACTCCGGAGATAATCATCTCTGCAATCCTCTGATCGCCCATGACCAATCTTGATCTCCCTCGATCTGCCATTTGATCAAGCCTGATCTTCTCTGGTCTTCAATGATCTATCTCGAGTTGTATTTGGTTGTCCAATCTGGGTAATCATCTATTCTAACCTCTTCAAGAATCCATGAAAGATTCCACAATATCCGACAACCTCCCTTCGAGTATTGAAGATGACAAACTCCCATGTTTTGACAATCTTTAAAAAACCGTTCAGAATTTCACCATTCTGACCTCGCGGTTGCGTCCGGAACGGTCCGATTAGTTAGGACCAACCTTCGCTGCATTTCCGGGGACCTCACTGAAAAATATCCCCAAAAGCTGGGCCACACCACAATTTTCTGAAAATTCTACGCCAAATTACAATTTTCAGAAGTTCAGGGAATATTCTGTGTTCTAACAAAATATTTCGTCCGCTGCACCTGATGTCGTCCGTCTCTTTAATCTGCCTTTTTTTTACAGAAACTCCGTCTCCAAAATCTGACCGTACGGATGTGTCCGGAATACTCCAAATAGTTGGAAACCACTATTGGATCACCAAAAACGGACTCCAAATGGCTTAGATCTAGCCAAAACATTTTGTACGCCAGACCGCACCATAGCCGCGGTTAACTAGATCCTTCCACCGCGGCCGCATTCATTGCCGCTCAGACCGATCCTCCCCGCCTCGTTGATCGGTCAACACCTTCGGCCGACGCGGGCAGATGACGTGGCATATTGTGCTGAGTTGTCGCCGATGCCGCCACGCAAGCCGACGGCCCGCCACGCGTGGCGATGACTGCCGTCGTGGCGCCACGTGGCGCCTCCGGATGACGTGGCCGCCGACGCCGCCACGTGGCTCGGCGGCAAGACATGTGCGCGGCGTTTCGCGCTTCTCCTCCGCCGTTTTTCCTTTAGACGCGCGCAGCGCTGTGGTTCGAGATCGGGCCCACGCGCCGGTTCTTGCACGGCGCGTGGCGGGACTGGGACTCACGTGCCAACTTCCAAAGGTGCGTGAGGGCGCGTCCGGCCTCCGTTGGGTGTCTGCTTTATAGTTTTGGACTCCTCTCGTCGAGCCCTTGCTCCTGGTATGCTCGAAATCTGATTTCGAGCAATTCGATTTCTGGACAGTTTCAAAACTCACACTGTTTTTGTTCCGAAACGCCACCGACGAGGCTCTGATACCAATTGTTGGGATCTGGGATCCCGCCCAAGACCTTATAGAAATTAAACCAAGCAGAAAAACACACCCACACTCAAGGAGACACAATATTTTACGTGGTTCTACCAATGCCTACGCCCACGGGAGAGTAACCGGTTTGCACTATACCAATGGGGAGATTACAGAAGATTACAATAGAGGAGGAGCTCACACTCTCACTCACCATTTTCTCTGCCTCCTCGCTCACACCGAGGGAGAGGGTCTCTCCGCCTCACATCTCTCGCGCCCTTTGGTTTCCTCTGTTTTGGTTCTCACTCTCTCTCTTGCTCTCCCTTACCCTTACAATTTATACACATCAAATGGAGGAAGGAGAGGAGCTGGCCTTTGCACATGGCTAGCTTGTTGGTGTGTTGGCATCACATGGCCAACTCATGTGTGTTGGCAACATCACATGGAAACTACCTTTGTATGTTGGCAGCAACATGGTGAAGCTGCTTTGTGGGTTGGCAATCACCCCTCACATGGTGATATCCCACAGTTACCCCAACCCTTTTCCAACTCCTTCAAACCCCCCCCCGGCCCAAAAAAAAAAAAAAGAGGAGCAAACAACATCGAGCTTTGCAGTAGAAACTCAGGAGATAGACATGTCCACAGAGACATTCATGGGAAGACACAAAATTCAAAATTCAAAACCGTACCACCGAGTTCAGCAACTAGATTCACAACTTCCCAGTTCTATCCTGGGTTGAAAACGATTTCAAAATTAGCCCCACCCCACCCCAACTCATTATCAAAAACACCAACAAAACACACAAATCATGCACGCGCAAATTTACACGAATATGTATGCATATGTAGATTTGAGACACAAACTTGCCAATGAATTGAGGAAAAACCAATTCGATGGAAAAATACAAAATTGCCAATGAATTAAGGGAAAATCAAATCGATAGAAAAATAGGGGTTTAGGCAGTGGCAGAGCCAATAAACTAAATCAGAAGGGCCATTTATTGATTATAATTTTAATTTTTTTTTTCCATAACCAACAATAAAAAAAAAATAATTTTTTAATTAATATTAAATATAAAAACTTAAATATTATTACAAAAGTATTTCATATAAAATTTTACAATTAATTTCAAGTAAAATCAAAAAGAAACTATTGCATGTAACTAGTGTATTATAGATAATGTAAAAAAATAATATATTAATAAATTATATAATGGTAAGATAAATCAAATTTCTATAAAATTTGAGTAAAAATTTCATATAATAGTGATATCACATCATTATTGACATATGATATCACTATCCAATAGTAAAGCAACATAAAAATAGTAAACTCCGCATGCAAATATAACTAACACTCTAAACTCCACATGCAAATATAACTAACACTCTAGTAATTTATATATATAGTGAAATTAATTATATTTGTATATCAATAATGATGGATATTACCTTTATATTGAGATTTTTTTCAACAAATTTTCATACATAAAAATATAATTTGTTGTAGTCACTTCATTTTCAATAAAACAATCACTATTATTTTTATAAATTTAAAAATGCCCTTGATATTTTATTCTAATTATTATTTTTGTTTAAAATTTTATTTATATACATATTTAAAAAAAAATAAAAAAATCCAAGGAGGGCACGTGACCCCCTTGGTCACCATGTGGCTCCCCGCCACTGGGGTTAGGGATTCTTACAATGAGGCAAGGAAGGACCTTGAAGGTACAAGAAACGAGATTGGGATCGACTCAGTGGACTCAAACGCCCTTGAGCATGAAAAATTGAAAGAAGCTAGGGTTTTCGTCTCGGTGAGGATGGACAGTGAGTCCGGAGCCTATCTCAGATTGTTATCGGTGGTGTTTAGTTGGCGAATTTGAGAAGGGATTTTAAAAGAGAAAGAGAAAAGATATGTGAAATATAAAATATGTCTATATTTTACTTAATTTTACGTCCCTTTTTAAACCCCTTCTCAAATCTCTCAACCAAACACAACGTTAAAGACTCCATTGCATTCTCCATTTTTGGTTTCTTAAAAGACTCAAATCGGAACACAGAGTGCTATGAATAAATACCAAACTCTAGACAAACATATGATCCAAATGAAGATAGTTGGAAGAAGAAAAAAAAAAATTCACTATGCTACGTTTGGTTAAGAGATTTGAAAAGGAAAAGGAAAAAGGTATGTGAAATTAGGTGCTCTCATTTGCTTAACCCATCCTAGAGGCTAGAAGTTTCCTTCATCGCTGAGTAAAGAGAAATTCAAATATCTTTTCACTTAAAAATTAAGATTTACAAAATAGAAGTTTCCTGTTTGATTTTTATTTATTATTTATTTATTTATTTTATTTTTGTGCAAAAAAGAAAACTTCATTGATAAAGCTTTACAAAATAAAAGTTTCCTCCATCATCCTGTATGGTCTTGTATGCAATGCTCTCAAACTCTTCCTCTATCATACTTGAAATCAAGATTAGGACTACCATGGATTGATGGGTGAGTGTGCATAAAAGTTGGTTGAGTGAATCACTTGCTATAGTAGAGATCTAATACGAAATCTCAATGGATTGCACCTAATATCAGAAATTTCACCGGCTATCAATGCTATGATTCTGTTTTTCGTGCATTCCAGCGTGATAGAAAGCAGTTTCATGGCGACCTGTCCCATGTTCAATCTGTCCCTGAGGAGAATCTGATGAACAAAAAACTCCAATTTGCTAAACAGAATTCAAACACTCTCACTCAGTTCACTTCTCAAATCAGTTGAATACCCAACATCACTTGCTTCTTTTTCGCTGTCTTTGCACAGGGCTGATTGGGCAGTGCCATTTTGACAAAGTTGTGAAGGGTTTAGATTGTCTTTGAATGAATCATCAGCAGGTCTTCTTCCAGTGAAAAGCTCCAACAGGAGAATTCCGTAGCTGTACACATCTTCTCCAAGTAACCATTTGGCATGAACTGATACACTAAAGCTTTGAAAAATCGATTCTTTCAAAATGAATTCTTGAGAACAAAAACAGTTATTAGGATCTTGACAAGGTTCTGATGCCTGATATTTCTCGAGGCTTGGCATTCTCTGTAAACTGATTTCTGGACAAGTCCAAATATTTCAAGTTAGAAAGCTTCTCAATGGAAGTAGACAGGATGTGATCTGTTAGGAAATTTTCATTCATGACCAGTGTATCTAAGTTAACGAGGTTTGCAATCTCTATTGGAATTATTGAACCACTAATCATGTTTCCTCCAAAACCTAGCCTTGTCAATTGGGTTGACAGATTGGTAATTGAGTCAGGCAACATACCTCCAAACTGGTTATAGTATCTGAATTCCAGTATTCATAACATGCTGCAATTGGTTAAAAAATTATGAAACTCCTGCCATCATCAAATCCACAACTTCCAAGAAAATTTAAACTACATATTTATAATCAATAAATTTAATTTTTTGTATTAGGTGTAGAATAATATTTTTTTGCTAGCTCATTGACTAAAAAATCAATAACAAAATCTGCAATGATCACATCTGAGATTTTACAAGGTTGGCTCTTGAAGTGTACAAATAATTCAATAATAATAATAAAAAAAGCCTAAGCACTGACTTCATTATATTGTCATATTTAAAATTGATTATGTAGTTCTTGATGTTATGTTAAGGATGATTATGCAGTTCTTGATGTTTGGGACTTTTTTTTAACCTACAAAAATAAACAGAACAATAGCAGTTGACTAGAAATTAAGTTTTACCAGGTTGATTCTTGAAGTCTACAGTTAGAAAATTCAATGACAGAAGCATAAGCACTGACCCATTAATTTTTTGTATTATTATTTTGGGGATAAATAAGAGAACTTCATTGAATGCAGCATCACAGTTTATGAAGCATGGGTATTTTGAAAAATATGCCACATCTGTACCGGGTACTTATCGGCATATGCTACTTCGAATGATACTTCTACATACGTGTCAGATACATAAAACATGTATCCAAAATTTTTCTTATTAATTTTTGACGTACACACACATACCTAGTATATACCCCAAGTCGTACTGTACCTCAATCGAACCAATATTTTCTTCTACCACACAGATGAAATTCATTTTACTAGACTTCTTTTTCATTTTCAGTTTTATGTTCAGTATGATTTTAAAATTAAGCTATGATTTGTAAGTAATTTAATATAATAACATCTAATTTTGGTTTATAATTTTAATTTTGGCATTAAATATTAGGTTGGATCTTAACAAATTAAACCATTTAATCAATTTTTGCATTACTCCAAATTTAAAATAAATATATTTTTGCAAACATACCAAACTGTATCTGTACCTTTATTTTTATTTTTTTTTTATTTTACCTTATCGACCCGTGTCACACCAGTACTCATACCCGTACCAATACCCGTGCTTCATAGATCACAGTAAATGTCAAGGTCAATCAGATTGCACTCCCTCCCTACAAGCTGCACTGGAATCAGAAAACATAAACGATTTGGCAGGTAGCAAGAGAGAATATTAGATGTTAGACTCAACTGACAATTGGGTTGGATAGGAACAAGATGAGGAGAAAGTTTTCGCTCGAGAAATAGATGAGTAAAGAATGTTACCTTGAAGAATAACTTCTAACAGAGAAAGCCTTTAAGAGACAAAAAATATCTTGTCTCGCCTTCCACATGATTACGAGCTATGAAAAAAATTAGAAATGTTGATACGGATTTGTTTCGGTATTGTTTGGTTGGTTGATTATATTGAATAATATATGTGTAAATCAAAAGCATAAAAAAAACAAAGCAATCACACACACAAAGAGACTTTTAATGTGGAAAATACAAACCAGAAAAATCATGGAATCAAAATTCAGTCAATCAATCCACTATAGCAAGAACAAAATACAAGTGGCAGCTTATAACCCAATCTTTAGTCGAATCCACACGCCTCAAGTGATAAACTTGCCAGTGTGCTACGATATCTTTGGAATCCACAAAATGATACCAAACATTTAAAATGTTATTGAGGTTGTCGATTTAAATTCCCAACCATTCTAATTCGAAGATATATGTCCTTGACAGAAAGCAGTTCCCTCAAAACTTGCTTCGTGTCCATTCTGTTTTGTGGAACTTCTGCTGATTATGAAACTCCAATTTGAAAAACCGAAATCAAGCACTCAATCTCTTCACTTCTCATGTCAATCCAACATGAAGCACTGTTTGTAGCTTCTCCCTGTAAAACCCAAGTTGTGTGTAGGATTATTTTATTGGATAGATTAGTAATTAAATTAATTTATATGGGTCATTTATTAATATCAAAGAATTAGTTATGAGATGGCATTATATTTCCTATTACGGGTAATTTTGTAACTTTGAGAAATTAGGTTAATAAGCCCACCTGTTGTGGCTTTAAGTCTTGGAAAACAAACAAAACAAAGGCTGGGAATTGCTCCATAGGCAGCTAGGGTTTGAGAAGGTAAAAGAAAAAAGAAAAGAAAAAGAGAAAAGAGGTTCAAGTGAGGCTACATTAGGGATTCGAGGCAACACGTTGGTGATTTTGGGACACCCATTGGTTAAGGTAAAATCTGTCTTTACTGTTAATTATTAAGTTTATGTTGAGGAATTTAACAATCAATGCGTTAAGGGGATTTGGAAGATCTATAGGTGCCTACTTAGGTTTTGAGAATTGGGTGCAATGTGTAAGTGTAACTTTGGGTGGGTAATAGAAACAATGGAGTTTTGTATCATAGGCAAGGGTGTGTTTGGCTATAAAGTTGGGTTGAATGGTTTGATCACTTGGATATTAAATCAATATATTAATCTAATATGGTGGGGCTTTTGTGGGTGTATGTAACACGTAAAAATATTAATTTATTTGAGGTTTTGTTTATTAGGTTTGTGTCATTAAAGTGGTGGAGCTGAGTGTTTGGAGTTGGTGTTGGAATATTATTTTTAAGCGTTTGATGTAAGTAACCCTCTATCACTATTGGTTCATTTTTATTCCTATTGAATCGTTTAAAATCATAAATATTTATTTATAACCTTCATGTTCTTTTAAAATAAAATATGGGTCAAGTATAAAACAACATCAAATATTATTATGAAAATTATTTGAATATTTGGTGAAACTATTCTGAAAATTGTCCAAATATTTATTCTAAAAATATCGAATATTTTATTTTAAAGTTGTGTATTGTTTGAATATTTGAACATCACTCTAGTCTGACTATGATTTGGACCCTAGCCAATGGGGGTTATTTATTGGCACAGAAACTAGTTTCTTTTGGGGCTTTACCACCAGCCTATGCGTGGTTCTGGGCCTTGTCACGGGCTAAGTGACCGTAGTCACCAAGACTTGGGTTTTGTGAATCAAATCATTGAATCATTTGAATATCGAACCATCAATTTTGAAAAACGAAATTTCATCGAATTACCTCATTGTCTTTTCAATTAAAATGTATTGTTACACTGTTTATTTTCAGCTACGAAACCATCTTACAAAATAATTGTTCATTTATTGAATGGTAGCGCAAATATATTTATTGGTTATCCACTATTTTTTTGTATACTTGATCCAGTTAGTAGTGATTGTTGGTTATTTACTGGGCTGTCTAGGTTACCCTTATTTTATTTTATTTTTTCAAATTCTGAGGAGTAGAGCTGCGTAGGATTTTTACTTGTGGGAGTGCCGAGAGTAGGACTTTGATTTAAGTACTTGGATTATATTTGTTAGTGGATTATATTAGTGGGCTTGGTGGACAATTTCATATGATAAGAATTATTTATTTTTATGGAGTTTAGCATTATGATAATTAAGGATTTAATTTGAGTATTTTACATTGTGGGTTATGTGATTGGACTCTTAGCCTTGCATGCTCACTTAAATGAGTATGTGGCGTTGTCACGGAGCTTGGGGCGTGACACTCCCACCGCTGCTTCATGCAGAGCAGACTGGTCCACAATCCCCATTACTTGATCTGGAAACGAGTGTTTGACAAAATTGTGAAGGCTAAATTATCTTTGAATGGTTCATCAGTGGGTCTTTTACCAGTGAACATTTCCAACAAGAGAATTCCAAAGCTGTACAAATCTCCTTCAGCCGAGACATTACCACCCATTCCATATTCTGCACAATCCTAAGAACTTCAATTATTGCTCTTATTGTAATGTCACATTTTCATATATACAAGAAATGGTTCGATATTTGAAAGGCATAATGCTAAATTGCAGTGTAATTGTTTAGACAATTTAAATTCCCAATATCCATTTTCCTGGTTTCCTTTTTTCTGATTCATGGAGGATGCTATTTTGCTATTATTAACAAGAAAAGGCACCTAAACAATAAAAATAGTAAAAATCGAAGCATAGTAAAACACAGCAATCTCAAAGTTACCTGGAGCAGCATATCCAATGGTTCCAAGTGAGCTAAACTGATTCAAATTGGCCTCCTTGTTGAACTTTGAAAGGAGCCATGCCAAACCAAAATCACTCACACGAGCAGTCATATCATTGTTGAGAAGAACATTAATCGGCTTCAGATCACAGTGAACCACAGGTGTTTGGCACTGATGATGAAGATAATGCAATGCTGAGGCAATATCTATTGCAATACTAATCCTTTGGAGAACATTTAGGCTTCTTCGTCAATGATGTTCATCTTTTAGATGCAGCCACTCCTCCAAGCTCCCATTTGGCATAAACTGATACACTAAAGCTTTAAAATTGTTTATGTCAAAATCAATACTTGAACAAACAGTCAGAATTTTGACGAGGTTTCGATGCCTGATAATTCTCAAGGCTTGGCATTCGTTGATAAAGCTTTTGGAAGCTCCTCGCTGTTGAAGGTTGAGTACCTTAACTGCAACTGCTGTATCTGTATCACCTGAGCCAAGAGTTTATTTATACACACTCCCAAAATTACCGGAACCTATTAAATTCTGTGAAGCAAATCCACTTGTCGCTTTGAGGATCTCTTCATAAGAAACCTTTTGGTAGAAGTTCCCAAGAGAAGATGCGGGAACTTGAGAGCAAAATGCTTCTTGTGTTTCTTGGTTTCTGGAACAGGGCAGGACTTCAAATGCAACTCTTGTATCCCCCCGCAAAGGTTCATGTTGCCGAGGACTTGAATGGAGCTTGCATTTCCAAATACCCCATTGACAGGTACCTTACCCTCAAGATTGTTATATGAAAGATTCAAATACAATAAGAAGGAAAAGTTGGCCAAAAATTATGGAATTTGGCCTGACAAGTTGTGCGAAAGATCCAAATATTGAATATTCTTCAGGCCAGGTAAATATGGAATGGGACCTTGAAAGAAGTTGCCTTGCATATAAAGTTTTTGCATGACCAAACAATTTCCCAGTTTGTCAGGAATCTCACCAGACAAATCACTGTCTGAAACATCAAGTACAGCGAGTTGGGTCAAGTTTCCAACTTCTGCTGGCAAGGAGCCATTCAAGGAATTATAAGACAAGTTAAGGAGTACTGAAATGGATGGAAGACTGAGGAGTTGGTTTGGTATGGTGCCAATGAATTTGTTTTTGAGAAATGTCCAAGAATATGAGTTTCATACAATTGCCCAAACTCGAAGGTATGGTTCCTTCTAAAATGTTATTAAACACATAAAGATCTAGAATTGTAGTAAGGTTTCCAACATGAGGGGGGAGATTCCCTGAAAATTGATTTTTGGATAAGTCTAAATAAATCAAGTTTGAAAGCTTTCTAATGGAATATGGGATGTGATCTGTTAGAAAATTGTCAGTCATGATCAATGTATCCAAGTTAATTAGCTTCACAATCTCTGTTGGAATTGAACCACTGATCATGTTTCCTCCAAAATCTAGCCATGTCAATTGGGTTGACAGATTGGTTATCAAGTAGGGCAACATACCTCCAAACTGGTTGAGGCCACTATCAATCATTTGTAACATGCTGCAATTGGTTATAGAAGTTATGAAACCCCTGTAATGATCATATCCACCTCTTCCAAGCAAATTATCACGAACATTGAACCACCATATGTTTTTTAGGTTTCCTAGGTTCATTGGTACACCCCCAGTGAAATTATTATAGGGAAGGTCAAGCTCTTGAAGATATGAAGCATTGGACAATGAAGCTGGAATAGAGCCAATGAAGAAATTGAAACCCAAATAAAGAGTAAGAAGATTTGGAAATGCAAGGCCTAAGTCGGGCCTGAGGTTGCCAATAAAATTGTTGCAAGATAAGGCTATGTGTTGCAGCAATGACAGATTGTAAAGTGAAGAAGGAAGACTATTTACTGACCATCCAATTAGTCTCAAACGTCTCAGTTGGCTTATTGAATCAGGAACTTCACCCTCCAAATTGTTAAATGATAGATATAGCTCTTGGAGAAATGTGAGATTCCCAATAGAAGCTGGGATATTTCCTGTGAGATTGTTGCTTTTAAGATAAAGTTTCTCAAGGTATGACAATGACCCCAGTTCAGGAGGAACCTGCCCCGCAAGATAGTTATGGTCTAAAACAAGATTCACAAGTTTGAAACAACGAGTGAGACTAACCGGAATTTCCCCTCCTAAAAAGTTATGACTCAAGTTCAAATTTTGAAGTCTGAGTAACTGACCAAGTTCTTGTGGGATGTCACCATAGAGTGAGTTCTCCGCAAGGTCAAGGTGTTTAAGGAAAGAGAGATTACCAATGACCGGGGATATGTTTCCTGCCAATGTCTGCCTTTTGAGATCTAAGCCTGTGACTCTCTGGTGCTTACGACCACATGTGACTCCAGTCCACGGGCAGAAATGGATGGAGCCATTCCATGAGGCCAAGATTCCTTGAAGATCTTCAGTCATTTGGGACTTAAACTCAAGCAGTGCGAATTTATCAGTCTCGTTGCTAAGTGTTAGACAATCTTCACTGTAATTAAATTAATTAATTCTGTTTGGATACTAAACGACAAACAAAATATAAAAGAAAAATAAGAAAGGAGAGAGAATGTTTGATTACAAAAATCAAACTAGAAATAGAATTAAATAAATAAAAACAGAATTTATCTTGTTACAAAAACAAAATTAAAATCTAATTTAAATAAATAATAAAACAGAAAATAAATAAATAACTTACTTGATTAATATCTTGAATATTATTCTGATCAAGTCCAGTGTTTGACACTGTGTCCTTAAGACAGATTCGTCCTCTCCACGGTACTTTCAGAATATGGACGTCTATCTCCCAGGATGAAATGATCAACAACAAATAAATGCAGCACTACAATTTATTTGTTCAACGAACACACTTAGTGTATACACTCTTTCTCACAGAAAAAATAATTGAATAAATGCAGCAAAATGCAGAGATGAATTGTAGCAAGGATGGACGAAAATTGTTGTAGAAATCCAAATGAAGGACTAGTCTATTTATATAGATGAAGTGGTGGCTTGGTGGTTGCTAGTTTTGAATTAAACAGGTACAATACCTGTTCAATTTAAATTAAACAGATACAAAATCTATAGGCACTATTTGGTTTGAATTTTGGGTGGATTTGAATTTGAACAGAACAGATTCGGTTCTGGACAAATCCGAAACTGTACAAAATTTTTGAAGAGGTGCAAATTTGAAATTAATCTGGACAGAAATTCGGAATGAATTTTTGGACAAATTATTTCAAAAAATAAAATCTAAATTCAAATGTTTTTGGTCCAAAAAAATTAGTATTAGGTTGGACAAGCCCAACCTAACACCACACCCAGCCCGACCAATCGGATGATGGCAAGCGCGTATGGTGATTTTTAAAACCAATGGGTCTAGCCCATAACCTCCCTCTCTACAAAACTTGGGTTCCCCTTGGGGCACACCCCAAATTCCAATCCCATGCCTTATAAACCCATTCAAAACTTCCTACCAAATCAATGTGGGACAAGCCATTTTTCAAACCTTAAGGGATTTTCCACTAAAGCTCCATTTCCGTGGAGCACACTTTGGCTTCAATTTCCCATTCACTCGATAATGGTTTTGAGCAACCAAATATACCACGTTAATCACAACACGGCATAGAACGCGTTACCACTTAGACCCGCCAACTTTAACGTACGGGTCTCACCTAAATAATTGACCAAAGTTAGGAAAAAATTCTGTTTTACCTAGAATTTTTCCAACCATTTCCAACACTAAGTACAGCAGCTGAAGCATATTCTGAATTAATTGAAAAGTGGAGGAATAGGATAAAGACTGCATGAAAGGTTAGTGAGAAGATTAGGAACATACTCGGTAGGGGAAGAAGCTCCATTAGAGAGATAATTCTAAGGTGCATACATCTCTGAGATTTTAGCAGGTTGGTTCTTGTAGTCTACAGCTAGAAGATACAATAAAAATTTAAATCGATTATACATTACTACAAGATACACAAAATCATATTTAAAATTGATTATGCAGTTCTTGAATTTATGTTAGAGATCAAAATGACATGAGAAATATAATTTGGAGACAAATAAAGGAGTTGTTATAGAAGAAAGTTGAGGTACGTTTTGGTTCTAAATTGTTTGCGTATATATAGACGACAAATTTAACTACTTCTTATATGGGCAAACAATCTAATTACTAAAATACCAGGCACCTTATAATTTATAGGTGGTAATATATAAGTGTGATCATTTTCTTTCATTAAAATATTTTCATGACAATAAATCAATGTGATGACGATGTCCTCATCCCTTTCATTGTAAATATTGTTATTATTTTTTTTACATTCTTCAAAATAAAAAGCAAGACTTCTGGACCTCGATTGTTAATTCAGTGGGGGCTCCACAAATTTTTCTTAGTGGGGAAAAACTGAAGTACTACAAATCCTACAAAAATAATTGTGGAAATTATATATATATGACCCTAATAACAAATCAAACATTCATGTTTTAATTTTTGTTAATTTAGTTTTTTATTCGATCCCAATCTTAGCCATCCTTTTAATTGCTGTAGGATCACAAAGCATTTGGCCTAGTGATTTTGTAGCACTCTTTGTGGTGTGAAATTTCGGGTTAATTTCTATAGAAACGAGTTTGAAACCTTTTGTAGTGGTGGTTTATTTCTCTTCCATTATGAGGTTGATTGTATGTAGTTGTTGCATTTGAGCTTGATGGATTAGTTGTTGGGCTTGGTGAATTTCAGCTATTGTTTGTTAGACTTTCTAATTATTTCAGGCTAGTGGTCTATTCGATTATGTAAATATTTATCATGATTGTAATTATTCTCCTTGACAAAATAAAATATAAAAAAAAAAAAATGTGGTAAGGATCCATTTTTCTCCTTTAAGTCAAAGGATTTTTTTGACATTAACCTATATCATTTACAAAAATATTTGTAACTAATATATATTTGAATCCTACTATTTCAAAAATCAAATCCATAATTAAACCTAATCTAATTCATCATCTAACAATAGTAGGAATTCGAGTGAAATTGAAGCAATCCTTGGATTTCGCCTACCAAAAATAGCATCCATCATTTCTAAAGTGAAGAATTCTTAATAAAGCAATGAGAAGTATTCAAGCACAATTCTAGTCAACTACATTCAGAATCAATGGTCCTAGAAAAAACACAAGAAATGATGCTGCGACTGGAGAGAGAACCTCAGAATAGCTGCTGGACTTGTGAATGTTGAAGAGAGGGAGACTTGAGAATGTCTGGTTTTGTGTTGAATAATTAGTTTTGGATTATCAGGTGAGAAAAGAAAAGTGATATGGTTTCTCACAATTGTTTTTGAATGAATAAAAAAAAAAATGTGATTTTTTATTTACTTGATAGAAATAAAACAAAAAAAATATTTTGTTTTATTTTATCAAAATATCTTTTCATATTGATAAGCTATTTTTCAACTTCTTTCACCCAAGAATAATTTTGAAATTTTAAAAAAAATTCATTACATTCATTTTTTTTTATACTAAATCTCACTAATTTTGGTAAGAAACAAACACAGTTTTGATAAGAGTTTTTTTTTTTCTTACAATTTCTTACTTACTTAACCATCTAAACAAATAAAAAAGTTTCAGATTCTCACAATTTCTTTCTTCTCTTTTTTTTTTCCTCACCAAATCCTTCCATCCAAACAATGTTAGATAATGGTAGTGTTTGGCAACCCATTGGTCAGGCTATTTTAGCCTCTTTTATGAAAAAAGCCATGTAGCCTGACTAGAGCTGAGGTACCAAGCTTCTGTCCAGCTGAATGTCATTATGTGGGTAAAAAGACATTTTTACCCTTTGTGTAGCTCATATCCAAAAAAAAAAAAGTGACAAATGATGAAGGGGTTCTCATCTCTCTCATTTCTATCATCTGTCATTTGGGTCTGAATAGAGGGTTTGAAGAAGACCATTGTACCACTCTCTGGTGGATCTCACTTTGACGGAACTGTCACGTAAAGACCACACAACCGTCTGTCATGCTCGTTGATCATCGAAGTAATCCATCAGGTAGGGTATATGTCACGCCCCAAAATTTGGACAATTAAATATTAAATTATGACTAAACCCCAATCAATATTCCATCATCCAAATCATAAGGGTGAAAGAAAATCTAAACGTTCACGCCTCCAAAGGGTTTAAGTAACTATCACGGTCCAAAATTTGGACAATTAAATATTAAATTAGGGCTAAACCCCAATAAATATTCCATCTTCAAAGGATTACAAGGGATAAAAAAAAAAACTAACAAAACGCTAACCAAACTATCCCCATAATTCCATAACTAACCAATACCTCCAACATTAAAGTAACAATAAATAGTCAAAATAACTTAAGTAATGAAAAGTTACAAATCATGCCAAATTGTCAAAATACTAGGGTCAAAAATAAATAAATAAATCACTACAAGGAAAAACACTTTCCGTGACCAACATTTTGGTCGCGAAAAGTATCATATTTGGTCGCTAAAACCTTTTCGCAACCAAAATCGGTTGGTCACGAGTTGGTCGCTAAAGCCTCGTCACAGATAGTTTTCTGCGACCAAAATAGCCTTTGGTCGCTAAAAGTGACCATTCACGACCAACTTTTTTGGTCGCGGAAAGTCTAATTCATATTAGCCAAAAGTAAACTTTTAGCGACCAAAGATAAGTTGGTCGCCAAAAGTCAGCGCCTTGACCCAAAAAAAATAATTCTTTTGTGCTACCTAGGACTTGAACTCCTGATCAAGGAGTCACTATGCACCCAATCCACTCTGCCAATAAAAGCTTTTTGTTCATAGTTGGCAAAAAAAATATATAACCCATAAAAATTGGGTTATATATTATTTTATAAAACTTTTAATGCCTAAACAAAAAAATAGCATGTAATTACAGTAGTATCCTTTTTTTTAAAATTTATCCCGCTATAATTTTTCGCGACCAACTTTTTTTTTTTGGTCGCCAAAGGGTAATCTTCCGCAACCAAAAAAACCTTTGGTCGCCAATAGTATACTTTTCGTGACCAACTTTTTTTTTTTTGGTCGCCAAAAGGTGATCTTCCGAGACCAAAAAAGCCTTTGGTCGCCAATAGTATACTTTCTGCGATCAATTTTTTTTTTTGGTCGCCAAAGGGTAATCTTCCGCAACTAACTTTTTTTTTTTGGTCACCAAAGGGTATACTTTCCGTGACCAATTTTTTTTTTTTTTTGTTGCCAAAAGGTGATCTTCTGCGACCAAAAAAGCCTTTGGTCGCCAATATGTATACTTTTTGCTACTAACTTTTTTCTTGGTCCCCAAAAGGTGATTTTCCGCGACCAAAAAATTGTGGTCGCCAAAAGTTAAATTTTAGTCGCAGAAAGTGGACTATTTGCGACCAAAAAAATAGGTGGTCGCCAAAAGTGTTTTTTTTTTTTTTGTAGTGAATAACTAAACTAATTTCAACCCTAAACTCAAGAAAACACGAGAAGTCCAAGCGATATGTCCAACAACTATAGTTATTCCATGTCACGACTATAGCTCCAACTAATCCTGCAAAGGAAGCTCGGTTGCATTCAAACAGAATACACCCGAGTTGCCAAGAGACAAAACAGATTAGTATATAGGTATACTGGTATGAGTACAAGATTTAACACCCACGTGTCTACCAGACACAAACAAAAATACATGTAATTCTTGTTACGGGACAAGACAAGTAGTTCCATCCGCACCAAGACGAATGGGTAGCTTCCTGAGATACGGTGGCATTTAGTTTCTTACCCATACCCAACGAAATATAAATTAAGTATAAAATAAACAAAATAGAAATAAAAATATGGTGGGTCAGCCCTGCATAAAAAGTTAGTAAGACTCACCATCCTGCAAAAAAAATAAAATTAGTATAATTTAATCATAAGTAACTTGCTGAAGAAATTTAAAAAATACACCGTTTCATGCTTAAATAATTCAAGTTGACCAAAACTCAAAGAACAAAAGTTGTATAGAATCAAATTTCCTCAAAGATAGCGTAGAGGAATTTAGTAGAAACTGAACAGTTTGAGAGAAAAACTTAATGGAAAATCATAAATGAAATTCAATCGAAAAATTTAGAACTGAAAACAAAAAGAAACTACTATAAGATGAATTTTTTTAAAAAAGTTCAAAATACGAAAAGTGTTCAGAATAATGTTTTACTTCAATTCATGAGAAACCAATAAAAATGAGCTTGTTTCGTAGGTTAAAATAGCCTCTAAAATTTGCATTGCTAAAATGAATCAAAACTACTATAACCAAGATCATTCGATTATAAGTTCTAATTGATTTTTTTAATAAAAAGTTAAAACACAAAAGTTGTCTAGAATCACGTATACATGCCACTACTCAAATTTCATAATTTATCGAGGTTGATTACTATTTTTCAAGATGTACAAATCAATACAATTCACACTATAACAATAAACTCATATTTAATTTTTTGTACCTTAACTCTACCATTTCGGCCTATCACTTCCCGCCCACACATATATCCCATGTGCCTCCTGTATACCTAACACCGCTCCGAAGCCAAACTTGCACGGCAAGATCATCCCGAGTTTGACTTACACTCCCCGACTGGTTAGCATATATGTATACGCGTAAATCAAAGTACTCGTCTACTCATGAGACTGAGGCAACAATATATATATATACAAAACATCTCACTCATGAGAACAAACATAACAATGCCAAGCCTAAGGCATTCAAATAATAATCCTCACTTTTTTTCCTTATACGCTCTTTCTCACCATCACTCAAATAAAACAACAATCCATGGAGTCATTGTGGAGTATAAGGAATTTATCTATGGGTTCCAAGTTTATTTTAATTTCATATATTTATGAGTGTAATTACAATCATAAAATAAATACATATAAAAACCCTAAACCTTATATACATATCTAACCAAATAATGAAATCAATTCATCATCTACATGCAAATACAAAATCAAACCAATATCAAATAAATAAAAATAAATAAATAAAAACAACGAATCAATCCATCATCTAACCAATATCTATGGATTCTAAGTTTATTTCAATTTCATATAATCATGAGGGTGATTACAACCATAAAATAAATACATAAAAAAAAAACTCCTAAATCTTACATACACAACTAATCAAAATAATTAAAATCAATCAATTATCTTCATGTAAATACAAAATCAAACTAACATCAAATAAATAAATAAAAACAACGAATTAAATATAAATTAAGAAAAGTGGGTTTTGTACTCACAATTATTTTTCGAAGATCAACGAGTTACTTGAAAAATTAATAAAACCCCTAAAATAAAACCCTAACCTTTTTTTTTTCCTTCCCTCTCTTCTTTCTTTGGCCGTCTCTTGCTCTCTCTTTGGGCTTTCTCAAATTGATCACAAAGGTCGTGTTTGATTCGCCGGATTTTGAGGAGGGGGGGGGACAATCCACTACTTAGATTGTAATCCATTGATAGCTCCTTATCCACCGTTTGTTTTTTTTTAATCCGCCAAACATAGAGTCCGGCTAGACTCCTTATCGCTGATATGGGAGACTATTGTATCCTGGGGGAAGAGGTATGGGACAATTTTTGGAGGACTATCCACTGTTGGGATTAAGTGATAAAATGACCATTTTGACCCTCTACTATTTAATTATGTAATATATTTAATAAAATTCAATAAAATTTAAATGTCTCAATTTAAAATAAAATAATTTTATTTAACTTTTTATTGATGTTTTATTTATTTAATTTTTTATAGATATTTTATTGATGTTTTATTTTAAAATTTTGTTTATATTTTATTTAATTTCATTATTTAAATTTAATAAATGTTTTATTTAATTTCATTGTTTAAGTATTATTATTTTTAAAAACAAATTTATTTAAAATTTTGATTAAAAAAATAACATATATTTTTATTGATATTTTATTTACTTTATTTATTTAATTTTAAAAAAATAAATTTATTTAATTGTGTAAAAAATAAAATAAAATAAAATAAAATTTTATTTAATCTAGCTAAAAATAATTAAAATATTAAAGATATGTTTAGTATTGCTATTACTTAGTAAACAATTGAAAAAGGGTAAAATAGTCTTTTGTTCATTTATCCTATCCAGTCCGTCCAACCAAACACTGGATTGACTAAAAATAGTCCTTTCCAGACATCTAATCCCATGAAAAAAACAAACACACGATACATATCCAATCCAACCAAATAGTTCGAGAGATTCACAGTCTCAGGATTCAAGTCCGATGGATTCTAATCCCCCTTATCCAGTCTGTCCAATCAAACACACACACACTCTCTCTCTCTCTCTTTCTCTCGGCTTTTTTTTTTTTTTTTTTTTTCAAACTCTCCGCGGCTGCTGCTAACTTGAACTTCCACACACCTTTTTGTGAAAAAACCTAGATCTAAGTATATTATACATAATGTACTATTATATTATATTTTACAATTACCACATAAATATAATATATATTTTATCAATATGTAAAACACCTTATATATATATATATATATTCAAATTAATTATATATAATTAAATATTACATTAAATCAATTAAACAACATATTAAATTTTCATATAACCACGCAATTAATAAAGTCAAAAATAAAATAAAGTAATAATAATAATAAATAAATAATGACTTACGAAAAATCGGGGTCGCTACAGTATACTGACTCGATTTTTGTGATTCTTCTTCCTTTTCCAACTTGCTCTTGCTGGTTTTCAACCCACTGTTTCAGATCGCACTATGATTTGACCCGTATTAATGGTTTTTTGTTGTACTTTCACTAATCTGCACCTATGAACTTTTTTTCCCTTTATATATATATATATATTTTTTTATTTATTTTGTTGTTCCAAATTCAATGTTTCAGTCGTCATGGGACTGCAAAATAACAAAACAATCAACGAACTGGAAGTTTTTTTGTTTTTTTGTTTTTTGTTCTTCCTTCAAAATCTTTTGTGCATATATAAATTTTCTATTTAATTTTTTTCGTGTAAAAATCTTCTCAGCAAACATGGCTGCTTCCTAACATTTTTTTCTTTTGTGTTCTTGTTCAACAAAAAATTTGGTGAGAAGTTTGTGTTACGTTGGTTTCTTCTGTTCTCAACAAACATGGCACATTTAGTGGCTTTTTTTAAAATATATATATATATATATATATTGTTGTGAAAATCTGTTATGCAGTTATAGTACTTTTTTTTTTTTTTAATTTTTTGTATAATATGTTTTACTCAAATTATTATGGCAAAACAAACACCACCTAATAAAACCAATTTCATCCAAGTAGTTGATGAGTCCGAAGATTATGATTTCACATCTTTTTTTAACAATAAGTTTGGCCATGAAATATAAATCATTCAGATACCTCCCATTTGTAAATTGAGTTTTAAATCTGAGCTAGCCACAATGTCTTACCTTTTTTTAAAAACTTTTTTCCAGAGAGTTTGGAAAGTCGAAGAATAGTGGAGCATCGATGCTTGCGGATAGTTTCAACCATCTATCTTAGGTGGTTCAGTCAAAAAGGCACCTCACGGTGAGGCACGTAACTGGTGCATTGCAAAAGTATGGCATTGAGGCATGTATGCAAAGGATTATGGCTATACCGGACTTCATTAATACCCTCCCCCCCCCCTATTCCATTTCGCCTGCATTACTTTAGAGAACGCGGATTACCGGGAAATACTGATGTGCATGCCAAATGATGAGAATGTGGTTGGGTGGCTTGCGGCATTGCAAGCTTCAAAAGGGCTGTGACTGTTTGGGTTTGGTGCGTTAGGCGAAAATGGGATCGGAAATGGTTTGATGTAGTGTGGTTTTTGTGGACAAGTTCTATTGGTATCTTTGTTTTTTTTGTTTTTTTGCACTTCTCTTTAGTTGCTATTGGTTTACTTTTGTGTTACGGTTCAATAGATGCGAACGCTATCTATTTTTGTGTTATGCAATATGGAATCATGGTTTACCTTTTATTTTGTTCAATTGTGAACTTTAATGGTTGAATGTTATGTAATGGATTAGTCTCGACATTCGGCATACTCATGTGGATGTATGCATGGTTGTTCTCTTTTTTTTTTTTTTTTTTTGGAAATATTGTTTTTAAATGTGCTCAGTTTACAAGTTGGCAATTGATGTAAATTGTTGTGTGCATTGTAGGATTCGTCAATTGCAAAATGTGAAACAGTCAATGTAGCAACCATCGAAATAATGATGATGTCATAATCGAAATCACTGAAGAGCAGGAAGACCTACAAAATAGTGTAATTGTTGACGCTGCGCAGTATGCAATGGAATATTACTTGAAGTACATAGAGAAGATCCCATGTCAAACTTCCATTTGACCGGTCGTGCGTGAATTCAAGAATTATTTGATGGGCACTTAGGTAGGTGTGAACAAAATTTGCATATGCCGCTGTATGTGTTTCAAGCGTTGTGTAACACATTACGAAGCGACTTCGGGTTACGGGTAGCTAGAAGACCCCATGGATTACACATTGAAGAAAGTGTTGCGATGTTTATCCCTACGTTGGATGGTTGCACTAACCGAAAAATTCAGGAATAGTTCCAACACTCGGGAGAAACTGTCGCAACATTTCCATGCAGTGTTGGAAGTAATGAAGTTGTTCGCAGAAGAGCATTATACGCCTACTAGAGATCAAAATAATAGGCATCCATATTTGCGCTTCAGAGGGAAATACGTGTCATTCAAGGTTAGCATTTTAGTTGCCATTATCAGTTACTTTTCAGTTATGTGTTGTACGTGAACTTCATGTGTTGTACGGAATTCATGTAGCATTGTATTAGAGTGTTGGACGGGACTCACGTACCAGCCGTGTTGCCTGCCCGTGATGTTGGCACATATTACAGTCACAAAGGGTATCAAACCAAAAACATACTAGCAGTATGCGACTTCGACATGTGCTTCATTTTCATATCTTGTGGTTGAGAAGGAAACATGCATGACAGTCGCATCTTCAAGGAAATAATTGAGAACGAACATACACCATTCCCGTACCCCCGAAAAAGGTAACACATTTCAAATTAAATACTAGTTAATAATTTTATTGTATGTACGTTAAACTGATTGAGCAAATATAGGTAAATATTACCTTGTGGATGCGGGATATCCAAACAAGAAGGGGTATTTGGCACCATTCAAAGGGTCTTGGTATCACCAAGCATAGTTCTGGGATCATGGACGACCCAATAACCCAAGAGAATTGTTTAACGAGGCACACGCATCATTGAGGAGCGTGGTGAAAAGGACTTTTGGAGTGTGGAAATCGCGCTGGAAGTTCCTCAAAGACATGCCCGACTATAATTTTCCGTTAGTGCAAGTGCCATTGGTTGGTGCATCAATGGCCTTACACAATTTCATCCATAGATACGAGATAGCTGGTAACGCCCATAACGAACATGTTAGCCATTCGTCAGTTCCGGATGACATGGCCGCTGTGAAAGGAGGAGAAAATATGAACGAAGGCCTCATGGTTGGGGACATAGATGTGGATATGGCAAAAGTTCGCGTTCATATTCGCGACCATTTGTTTCACATATGGAATCAAGGACTATTGTGAAATGCTTGTTCTGTATACGGAATTTGTTGTATGGTGTCATAATTTCACACACATAGCATGGCTTTTAATTATGGATGCATGGTTGTTGCAAAAACTGGAACAAATTATAACAGACTTACATTATGGGAACCGAAATTGGTCGATTGTGTTATGTTATTGTAATTTGTAATTTGTGCAAGTAAAACGCATATGTCGCACGAAATTAGGATTTGCATGAAATTTACTGTAACTCCTAAATTTAAGAACTACAAATTAAATTTGGTACAAAGTTGTTGTTGTTCAAAATTCATTATTTTGATCATTTTTATTTGCATTCGTAATTTATAAAAATTGATAGTCAAATTTCGAACAAAGTTCCCAATTTAATAAGTTAACTACTTATCTTCGAACGTTAACATAAATGTCCATATCAATTTCTCATTCATTTGAATTCGTAATTTCCATAACTGTAAAGCAAAGTTGCAGGCAATGTGACTAATAAATTTATTTTAATTTATAATTTGTGTAACGACAATGGAAATGTGTTGCAAATTTTTATTTTTTTTTAAGTATTACATTTTATCATTTACTATTTAAATGTAGCCCAACTTTGTAATTTTTTTTAATTGTAGCTTTGTACAGTGAAGGTGAAATTTGGAAGCCAAATTTGTCTTTTTCTGTAAAGTTTTATTTGACAATTATAACTAAATTATCTTACAAATCAATACTGCTATACGCACCTATTCGTATACAGCACTGTTAGGGGGCCCAAATTTGGGTGCCCCTAATGGCTCAAATTTCCTTATCAGGTAAAAAAAAAAACAAAAAAAAAAAAACAAAGTTACCAAAACTGGAAAATTTGAGCCATTTGAGCCACAGTTTTTAGGGCCCCCAAACATTATTCATTCGTATATTAATTACTGTACGGAAAATGTTTGATAGCTCAAAATTTTGTGGCTCAAATGGCTCAAATCTGTCAAAACGACGTCATTTTGAGTGATTTGAGCCATTTGAGCCACAAAATTTTGAGATACCTAGCATTAATGAATAGTAACAATTTCCATGCAGTGGGTCCAAAAATAATAGTCTATTTGGGGAATTTAACTTTTTCTGATAGCACAATTAGTACATTTTTAAAATATTAATTTCTCAAACTCACCATTTTCCCTTTGTTTTTTTTTTTTTGTTGAAAATATCAATTGTCATAATTGTATTTTTTGTGTTAGCAATGAATTTGAAAGAAGGGAAAAGTAGAAAATTCATATTATTTTTTTCCTTTAATTTTTAAAAAGAGACTAATATTTTGGGATAATCAAAAACTAATATTTTGGGACAGAGGAAGTAACAAGTTTTGGGTATTTATAATTTCTATAATGAGATTTATTGGTATACTAATTAATATACAAATTTTTTATAAATATGTGCATTGATTTTGTCAAACTAACATCAACTGCATTAATTTATTACAAACAAATTTGTGAACGCAAGTCAACAAAGGTTGGATGGTGGCAGTGTCCTCACCGCCACGTGTAATGCTGCCTTTTGTATTTTATTATTTTTTGTATAGGCAGTTTGGTCATTTTACATTCTACTATCATTTCAAACATATTTTTCAATACAACAACTTAAATAAAAATCCATCACATCTTCCCAAATACAAAAACTAAAATAACCTACTAAATAGTCAAATAACCAAAAGCCTAAAAAATAGCCACTTTTCAAACACCCACAATATTAGTATGCGTGAGACAAACTCCAATCCTCACCAAATTTTTCATCTAATTTTATTATAAATTTGAAAAAGAAAAGTTTGATTTGATATGAATTATTTAATATTTTTGTCAAATTTTTATCAAAATCTTTTTAAGAATTCCACTCTCATCCCAAATTTTCATTTTCATCAAATTTGACCCAAAAAAAAAAAAATCATCTCCAAATGCTTCATCTTTTCAAATTCTCAGCAAATTTAAATTTGATGAAGAATTTGATAAGTTCTCAATTTGATAAAAAGAAAATGACTCTTCTTTAATTTGATGAACATTTGATGATTGGAGATGATTTTTAATTACATTTTCATCAAATTTAAATTTAATAAAAGAAAAAGGATTGGAGATGCTCTAAATTGTGATTGTAATTTGGTGTGGTAATTTTTTTATTTACTTATGTTAATTTCAAACAGCAAATAAGATAATGTCACGTGTCTTGAAAGAAAAAATCGTTAGTTTGTTTAAATGGTGATAGACGAATGGTTAAGAGTGGAAGCAAATTCAGAATTCAGAATTTGAATTGAAATAATTAAAATCTGAGAGTTTGATTTATTCTCAAGATCAAATGCTAATTTTTTTTTTGTAATTTCTTTCAAATTAATTTACTCTTATTGCCACTCTTAAGCTATATTTGGATGTCAAAAATAAAAATAAAAATAAAAATTAATAAATAATTCATTACCAACAATATCATTACTCGAATTTGGCTAAATTTTTTCTTAAGAAATACGAATACGGACACCAAACATGATACAAATACATTGATACAATTTTTTTAAAAAATATATGAGACATGAAAAGTAAAAAAACACATAAAATACATAATTTTATATTTTTATTATATGACATATATAAGGATGAACAATTCTCTAAGTACTTGAACACATAAATTTAGAAAAAATTTAAAAATAGTATAACATGTTTGAACGCGTCTAACAAGTATTAGAATGTGTTCGATGAAATATGATACACCAACATGTTACCTATTTAGAAGTATCTTATACAATTTAGAAACCCTTTATTAAAAAATAATAAAATTTAATCCTTATTAGAACTTCTGATCATTTTATTTTGACTCCAAGCTAATTTATAAATGCAGTGAAAGCAGCTGTCTGGTCTCAATTCTACTTTAAAAATTAAAAGGTACATAAAAAATACATGAGTTTTTAAAATTCACTGAGGTCAATGGTAGCGGCGCCGCCCGTTGACTCTAAGTAGTGGTGCATTTATTACATGGAGTTTTTTTTTAAATATTCTAAAAAAAAAAAAAAAAAAACTAATTAAACAATTGCCCAACTTTTCAAACTATTTAAGAGATTAACTTATTTTTTAAAATCATATTTACAAATGTAATTTTGAAATTGAAATTGCATCTTAAACATACAATTTCACCTTAAAATCACAAGTTGAAAATGATGATGTAGTGAAATTACATGTTGAACGTGTGATTTTAAGATAAAATTACATGTTGAAAATGTAATTTTAATTTTAAAATCACATTTTTAAAATGTAATTTCAAAAATAGGTTAGTTTTCTAAATTGGTTATTAGTAAATAAGTCAAATTTAAACATATTTTAAAAACAAACTTATTTAAAAACTGTAAAAAACTCCTGATTGATTAAAATGTTTATATGCACTATAATTTAAAAAAAAAAAAAAAAAAAAAGTTACTTGAACTTAACTCGATTAAAACTCATTTAAGATCAAGTCAAAAAAAAAAAAAAAAAAAACTTTAACAAAATTTAAAATTTATTCATTTTGTTTGGTTTCAATTTTTAGAATTCACTTTTTGAAAAATTTTACTTTTTCGTTTTTCGTATTTTTTGTTTTCATTGATTTTTTTTAATATTTTAAGCATTTTTTTTTTAATTTTTAGTCACACCTAACATAAATATACTTTAAAGAATAAAGCTTGGGAGCTCGAAACCGAGCTCCCGAATCCTCAAACTGAAACGACGTTTTTTTTTTTTTTTCTTCTTCTTCCTCGCGACTCTGAAACGGTGAGGGAGGGAGAGAGGGAGAGAGAGAGGGAGAGCGGAGAGGAGAGAGGGAGACACACACACACACACAGAGGGGCCCGTGCTTTCCCGTAGCAGCTTCCCGATCGTCGAGTTCGTCCGATCGCCGAGCCTCGCTGATCGCCGAGCTCCGCCGATCTCCGTCGAGTTCGTCCGATCGCCGAGCCAGCGGATCGCCGAGCTCCCGATCTCCGCCTTCTTCTTTCTTTCTTTCTTCTTCTTTCTTCTTCTCTTCCTCCTCTGTTTTCTTCCTTCTCTCGATTCGAAAAAAAAAAAAAAAAAAGCTAAAACGGCGCTTTTCGATCTGGGACTGGGAGCTCTTTCGAGCTCTCTAACACTGCTGTACTTTAAAAGTATAATAATATTTGTGAAAAAAATCTTTAAAAAATTCATTAAATACCAAAAATACAAAAATAAAAATAAAAATTCAGTACATTTTTAACTTTGCATTCCCAACCATTCAAATTAGAAGAAGCAGTTCCCTCAAAACTTGCTACGTGTTCATTTTGTTTTGTGGAACTTCTGCTGAGACTGCAACTCCAATTTGAAAAACAGAAAGCAAGCACTCAATCTGTTCACTTCTCATGCCACTCCAACATGAAGTACTGGTTGAAGAAGCTTCTCCCACTGCTTCCCCAGGCAAAGCAGATTGGTCCACAATACCCATTACTTGATCTGGCAATGAGTGTTTGACAAAATTGTGAAGGTTAAAATTATCTTTGAATGGTTCATGGGTGGGTCTTCTACCGGTGAACATTTCCAACAAGAGAATTCCATAGCTGTACAAGTCTCCTTCAGCCGAGACCTTACCATCCATTCCATATTCTGCACAATCCCAAGAACTTCGTTAATTACTCTTATTGTAATACCACATTTTCATATACAAGAAAAGGTTTGATATTTGAAAGGCATTATACTAATTGGCAGTGTAACCAATTATAAATGCCCGACAACATTTTCCTAGGTTCCTTTCTGATTCATGGAGGATGCCATTTCGCTATTAATATCAAGAAAAGGCACGTTGACAATAAAATTAGTAAAAATTGAAACTTGGTGGAAAAGAGTAATCTGAAAGTTACCTGGAGCAGCATATCCAAAGGTTCCCTTAAATCCCAAGTAAGCTGAACTGATTCAAATTAGCTTCGTTGGCGAATTACAAGAGCAGTTTTGCAAAACCAAAGTCACTAACATGAGCAGTCACATCATTGTCAAGAAGAACATTACTCGGCTTCAGATCACAGTGAACCACAGGTTTTTGACACTGATGATGAAGATAATGCAATGCCGAGGCAGCATCTATTACAGTACTGATCCTTTGGAGAAGATTTAGGCTTCTTCACCGATGATGTTTATATTTTAGATGCAGCCACTCCTCCAAGCTCCGATTTGGCATAAACTGATACACTAATGCTTTAAAATCATTTGTCAAAATCAGTACTTGAATAAACAGTTACGATCTTGACAAGGTTTCGATGCCTGATATTTCTCAAGGCTAGGCATTAGTTGATAAAGCTATTGGAAGCTCCTCGCTGTTGAAGGTTGAGTACCTTAACTGCAACTATTGTGTCTGTACCACCTGAGTCAAGAGTTCCTTTATGCAGAGTCCCAAAATTACCAGAACCTATTAAATTCTGTGAAGCAAATCCACTAGTCGCTTTGAGGATCTCTTCATAAGAAACCTTTTGGTAGAAGTTCCCAAGAGAAGATGTGGGAAAATGTTTATTCCTGACCACCTTCATCCAGTAAAGTGCAAGTGAAAAAAAGAACAGAGCTATATTTTCTTACTTTAATCACAACTATTTAATTGTGGTAATCTATCTTTAATCACAACCACTCATTTCATATTTCTCTATTTGATGAGTTAGCAATTTTACCTATAACTGTTGCTTATACCAAACATAGTTCAAGGAATAGCAATATCAAATTAAAACAATGATTTCGAAACTCATTTAAAATCGGCTCAGAAAGAAAAACAAGTTAAAATTTGAGAGGTTCTTACAATCATAAATACCTTATTACGTAGGAGAGCAAAGAGCATTTAACCTTCAAGGTGGCACTCACAAAATTGTTTATTTATTTACCTACTACTAATTCCAATATATAAACAATTCTTTAATTATTGGACTATAAAAATAAGCATGTAACAATCTGCATTATTGTTTATAGCACCGAGGGTTGGTTTGAAAAAAAAAAAAATTACTAATGAAAATTAGCTTGACTATCAACAAAGGTTTTCAATATATTTTTATTTAGTAACAATATTTTATCTTTTAATCTTTGCTTGTTCATATAATTGGAAAATAAAATTATTCTCCCTTACATAATCTAGTGAGGTGTTAAATAACAAAATTCATACAAAATAAATCTTGTCATTTTTACAGTTGACATATGTTTACGTAAACAATGAAGTGAATGAAATTAATTTAAGCCATAGTGGATTTGGATTCTCTACAATATCCTGATTTGCAATGATCTTACAATCATCTATTTGCTTAGGCAGCTGTGCTAGAAGCACAGAAAAAGTTCACAAATTCCATGACAGATGTGGGCCCATCTCTTTGTCTCATATCTGTATTTGATTTTAGTGCAAAGTATACCAACAGTCTTTATGGTTTGAAATTTATATCATTTTAATTCTTAACTTTTCAATTATGACATTTAATCTTGAATTTTAAATTTTATTTTAAATAAGGACAATTAAAAATATAATTACTTAATTTTAAGGGCAAAATCATCAATTTGATAAAATGTAAACTAATTTGATAAAAATAAATGTCAAAAAAAATATTTTTGAATTTTTAAAAATTATTTTATCCACTAAAGATAAAATTATGTAAAATTAATAAATCTTTTAGACTTTTATTTATTTATATTTTTTACCAAATTAATTTTTGTTATGTGTTTGGATGATGATCATGTAATGAGTGGTTGTTTTTATTTTCATTAAATTAGTTTCTATTTTTTCGAAAGTCATATACGGCAACAACTTTGATATCATTCTTAAACCAATCTATTAAATCAAAAATTCAAAACTAAAAACATTTCACACATTAAATATATCGATTACACATTAAAATCTTAACAACCATCCATTACATGATCATCATCCAAACACATAATAAAAATTAATTTAGTAAAATAAATAAATAAATAAAAGATTTATCAATTTTACATAATTTTATCTTTGATGGGTATAAATAATTTTTAAAATTTTAAAAATAATTTTTTGACATTTATTTTTGTTAAATTAGTTTATATTTTATCAAATTGATGATTTTACCATTAAAATGAAGTAATGATATCTTCAATTATCCTTATGATATCTTCAATTATCCTTATTTGAAACGAGATCAAAATTCAGAATAAAATGTGTCACAATTGAAATGTCAAGAATCAAAATAACACGAATCCCAAACTATAAGGACTATTAATGTAATTCACCCTTATTCTATGAATATTTTTTGTGTTGCTGGACTTTCTGTTTGCTTATGTGTCAAGATGTGGTGCAAAGCATTGCAGTATCATTGTAAGCATGGATATTGTAGTGAATTCAAGTTCCCGATAGTAGTGTGTGACATTTTAATTGTTATGGAGCAATGCTCAAGAGAAAGCAATAAAAATTTCTGCTAATATAATTAGGAGTGTGCACAGGTCAATTTGAGTTAATTTCGGAGAAATCTTCAATCCGCCATCAACAAACCTATTCTCAAAATTGACAGGTTGATTGAATATTTTGACAATTTCAAACCAATGAGTTACGCGGATTAAAAATATAAAATGAGAAACAATATTGTTAGGTTTTTATTCTTGGCAACCTCGTTTGACAAAATTCCTTTCAGATGTATTTATTTTCGCACTTTTATTTCAGTAAGGCTATGAGTTTATTAGATGCAAATCCAAACCCGAATCGAGCCATGCAGAGAAGTTTGTGATGTTAATACTTTCAAAATTGCCACTTCGCTAATTATTATGGGGGTCAAGCTGCCCGGTCAGCTCGCGGCTGAAGCAAAATGCAAAATTGCATTCAAAATTGCATTCAAAATTGCATGTCTGCCATTGGTCGCTCGAGCCAAGAAGAGCTCGCTCGATCGAAGGTTTGCTCGCTCGATCCAAGGAGTTCTCGCTCGAGCCAAGGATTGCGTCCATACAAAAACCTGAAAGAGTGTATTTCTCGCTCGAGCCAAGGATTCGTCGCTCGAGCCAAGGCACTAGTAAAAATCACGAAAAATACACTCCTCGCTCGAGCCAGCAAAGCTTCGCTCGAGCGAGCCTCAGAATCCGGATTTCTCAAGGAGTTTGTTTTCTTCTCAATCTAGGATTATTTTTGGTTCTCTATAAATACTTGGTTTTCTCCCAAAACTAAGTGATTGATTGAAGTCCTCCAGATTTTCTTTTTGGTTCTTAAAGGTTTATATCTGGGGATATTTTGTTATTTTCTTTAATGTTTTATTGAGTATTCAACTCATGGTTTAAAGAGAGTACATCAAAGATTTGTTTGTTATACACAAAAAAGAGAGTTATTCTTCAGTTGTGGATTCTGAAGAATTCGAGCCTGAAGCTTTGGTTGAATCCGGAGTAGCTCATCAGAAAGACAATTCCGTGGTGAAGATGGGGTTGGAAGAGGCACATAGAGGTTGGTTCAATTAGGCATTGTGGATTTGCTAGATAATTGAGAGTATACCTGTATAATTCCTTTAATTCTTCTTAGTGGATTGTCTTGTGGCAGTTGCCCGTGGTTTTTTTATCACAGTTGGAGGTGTTCAATTTTGGTTTTTCCACGTAAAAATCATTGTGTCTCTTTCTCTTGATTGTTTGATTGGGATTGTTTTTTACTGCTTTTTATTGATACATAATCACAAATCAGCATCTAGGGTTTCTAGATTTTTCAAATATCATTGAACATTCAACTTTAGTTTTCAACGATTTCAAACAAAAAATTATTTATTTATTCCAAATCTTATACAAAACCTACTAAATAATTGAATGAATGATTATTGAAAATTATCTTTCAAAATCTAATACACAAAACAAATCAAATTAGCAGAAAATATGAATGAAAATGAGGAGTGATTGTCATCCAATTAATGATATTAGGGTTGTGAACAAGTGCATGGTAATTCAACAAACATATAAGTGGGTTGAGTTAGTTTGTAGGCAAATTGACAAATTTTAATCATCTAGCTCGCTAATCTTCTCAAACTACATGGGTTGATTTGGGTAAAATTTAAAAATTGCTTCAGATGTAATTTATATAGGGAAGCGTATTGAAACAAGAGTTGGGCTTGGGAAACAAAGAACAAATATGAAAACACAATAGAGGGAACTCTTCTCTGGAATTGTATTATTATTATTTTTTAATAAATACTCTGGAATTGTATTATTAAATAATCAAAACTACTTAGCCAAAAAATTTACAACTGAATTTATTGTGGTAGAGAAACCATAGGAGACAATGTACCAGGCAATTCCTAGCTAATAAGTCAAAATAAAGAAAAATCAGAAAATTAAAACAAATAATTCCTAGACAGAATGATTAGCAGAACAAAACTTTCACAAAAAGTGAAGTTGAGGGCCTAAACGTTGAAATTTATCCAAAAAACACCTTAGGCCATGGCATAGCAGTGAGTTTTTTGACCATTGGGTTGTTTCCCATTGAACATGGGCCTTTCAGAACTGATCTGCCAACGTTAGCTCAAACGCTTATTTTCTGTTTTGTCATCCTTCAATCCAAATGGGCCAAATAAGTTTTAGGTCACTTGGTCTGCATCATCACTGATCAACTTTAAAAATAAAATTAAAAAAAAAATAAAAACATGAAATTTCAGGGAATATATTGTATGTGAACTTACTGGGATATGACGATAGAAACCTTAGACACCAAGACATTTTTCATCACACAGGCTCATCACCTTCATATGCCCTTGATATTGAGAACTGTATGGACCTGTAATAAGAAATGGATCAAATTCATACACCACTGGATTGTAACTATTTAGTTACAATTGTTGAACATTATATCAGAAATTTCACCTGTCATTGATGCTATGATTCTGTTGTTCTTCGTGCATTCCAGCACTAAGAAATGTCTCTCGGATAGAAAGCAGTTTCATGGTGACCTGTCCCATGTTCAATCTGTCCTGGGGAGAATCTGATGAACACACAACTCCGATTTGCAAAACAGAAATCAAGCGCTCACTCAGTTCACATCTAAAGTCAGTCGAACACCCAGCCTTGCTTACTTCTTCTATACCTTTGCATAAGGCTGATTGGTCCACAACCACCAGTACTTGACTGGGCAGTGCCATTTTGACAAAGTTGTGAAGGTTTAGATTGTCTTCAAATGAATCATCTGTGGGTCTTCTTCCAGTGAAAAGCTCTAACAAGAGAATTCCGTAGCTGTAGACGTCTCCTACAGTTGAGACCTTTCCACCCATGCCATACTCTGAAATTCATGGAACTTCCATTCATGCCATTGTATGATAAGATCAAACTTTCGTATAAAATGTGAAACTTTCGGGAATTTGGGAACATAAAAGTGTTGGGATCGGGGATCCCGCCCAAGACCTTATAGAAACCATGCCAAGCAGAATTACACGCCCACACACACGGAGACACAATATTTTACGTGGTTCGGCCTCAATGCCTACGTCCACGGGAGAGTAGCCGGTTTTCACTATACCAATTTGGAGATTACAGAATATTACAGAGGAGAAACTCACACTATTCTCACTCACCCATTCACCCGTCTCCCTCGCTCACACCGAGGGAGACGGTTTCTCACATCTCTCACTCTCTTTGGTATGCCTTGCTCTTGGCTCTCTAACTCACTCTCTCATTTTCTTCCTCCAACACCTCCTCCATTTATACACAAATGGGAGGAGGAAGAAGACAGCATGTTAGTGGCTCAACCACCCCACTACATACTTGGTGCTCCACTACAATGGTCATGGTGCTCTCAACCACCACACTTCTCTCTAGTGGGTTTACCCACCCCACTTTCTCAATGGGTTCTCCATTAGTCTCTTGGTGGGAGCTCCATGATCACCTCAATGGGTGATCCAACAAATCACCCCCTCAACCCATGTGAGGTGATTCACTACACACACTGCTGCTAATCTTGTCACGCCCAAATTTCAACATAGTCTTCATCTCTTCACTGAGATGCTGCATCCTCTGAAAGCTAGAGATAATACACCAGAGATACAAGAGGAGGAGGGAATCCTACATCCTCAACTCAACTCACACCACTCTCTGATTTGGAGAGAGCCTCTGCTCCCATCTCCCACAGATCTCTTCCACGCTTCTGTCTCGGATGTCTTCACTTGCTATGCTTGAACTTGCGTAACCAAGATATCTGACACCCTCGATTGATGTTCCGCATTTCGGGATGCCTTTGACTGTCATGCATTACCTTGCAGGACGAACACTGGAGCAACTAGAAAACTTCACAGTTTGATACATCAACATCCTCAATTTTCCTTGCTCGGAGCTTATTTCTGAACTATCAGCCTTTGCCCTCTGCACTTCTGAACAACTTCCTAGCGTTTCCACATACGCTCGTTGTCTGTGCTGCAATCCCTGATGTTTGGTTCTATCTTACTTGTACGTCCGTACTGATGTTTGACAGTTAGCCCTTCTGCCAAGACAACTCCCACCGGTCTGTACAAGTTACTACTATGCAACCCTGTGCATAGTGCTCGCACCCATGGCTTCTGGTCTCCCTGCGTCGAGCTCGCCTGAGAGATTCTCATCAACTCTATCCTCTGCTGCCATGGAAAGAAACCACCATAGAGAAATAAGACTTGCCACTCCTTGGTACGCACTCTTGCGTTTGTCTCAATTTCTCTGTCTGGAAGTTCCTGTGAACTTTCAACAATCCGCTGCTGCACACTCCTCTAGCGCCTCTGTACGATACTCTACCGTACCCTTACACATGCTCCTTTGCAACTATTGTTCTACAGGTCCACATACCACCAGTACTTACTAGTATACAGTAGCTCCAACAGCCACAGCATTTCCCTGAGCCTGAACTGGTTGCCAAATCATCTATCCGTCGATGAATGGTCTTCTCTTCTGATTGAACCAAACCCTCCGATGACGTCAACAACCAGGAAAGTTCAGAAAGACCGTGGGGTCACACTCGATCCCACTTAAGAACCGGTCTCCTTAGAAACATCTTTTTGATGTAACTTTCCTAGACATTGTTGATCTTGAGATAATCATACCTGCAATCCTCTGATCGCCCCTGACCAATCCTGATCTCCCTTGATCTGCCATTTAATCAAGCCTGATCTCCTCTGGTCTTCAATGATCTATCTCGAGTTGTACTTGGTTGTCCAATCTGGTTAGAATCTACCCATTCTAACCTCTTCGATGACTCATGCTGCTCCACAATATCCCAAGAACCTCCCTTCGAGTATTGAAGATGACAAACTCCCATGTTTTGACAATCTTTTAAAACCGTTTAGAATTTCACTATTCTGACCTCGCGATTGCGTCCGGAACGGTCCGTTTAGCTAGGACCAACCTTCACTGCATTTCCGGGGACCTCACTGAAAAATATCTCCGAAAGCTGGGCCACACCACAATTTTCTGAAAATTCTGGGCCAAATTGCAATTTTCAGAAGTTCAGGGAATATTCTGTGTACCAATAGAATATTCCGTCCACTGCACCCGATGCCATCCGTCCCTTCAATCTGCCTTCTTTTTACAGAAACTCCATCTCCAAAATCTGATCGTACAGATGTGTCCAGAATACTCCAAATAGTCTGATACCACTATTGGATCGCCAAAAACGGACTCCAAATGACTTAGATCAAGCCAAAACATTTTGTACGCCTCAGATCTGCGGCTGCACCATAGCCGCGAAGCACCGGATCATTCCTCCATGCGGCTGCACCGTAGCCGCGTCACACTAGATCCTACCTCCTGGATGCTGACGTGGCAGATGACGTGGTGTGCATTGACTGGACCACCGTGCCACCTGGCACTGACGTGGCTGGCCACGTGGCGCTAACCTGGCTGCCACGTGGTGTTGACTTCTTACCGGTTGATCGACACGTGGTACTTGCGTCGACGCAGTGCCACGCGGCTTCTCGACGCTGGCGTGGTCATGCGCGTGCCTGTCACGCGCGTCACCCTCTTCCTTCTTTGGCGCGTGTAGCGCGTGGGTGAGACTGGGCCTCACGCGCCACCTTCAAGCGGTGCGTGAGGGCGCGTGCGGCGTCTCCTAGGGCTCTGCTTTATGTTTCTGTAATCCTCTTGCCGAGCCCTTGCTCCTGGTATGCTCAAAACTCGATTTCGAGCAATCCGATTTCTGGGTAGATTCGGATTTTGCACTGTTTTGGTTCCGAAACGCCACCAACGAGGCTCTAATACCACTTGTTGGGATCGGGGATCCCGCCCAAGACCTTATAGAAACCATGCCAAGCAGAATTACACACCCACACACACGGAGACACAATATTTTACGTGGTTCGGCCTTAATGCCTACGTCCACGAGAGAGTAGCCGGTTTTTACTATACCAATTTGGAGATTACAGAATATTACAGAGGAGAAACTCACACTATTCTCACTCACCCATTCACCCGTCTCCCTCGCTCACACCGAGGGAGACGGTTTCTCACATCTCTCACTCTCTTTGGTATGCCTTGCTCTTGGCTCTCTAACTCACTCTCTCATTTTCTTCCTCCAACACCTCCTCCATTTATACACAAATGGAAGGAGGAAGAAGACAGCATGTTAGTGGCTCAACCACCCCACTACATACTTGGTGCTCCACTACAATGGTCATAGTGCTCTCAACCACCACACTTCTCTCTAGTGGGTTTACCCACCCCACTTCCTCAATGGGTTCTCCATTAGTCTCTTGGTGGGAGCTCCATGATCACCTCAATGGGTGATCGAACAAAAAGTGTAATAAACACCAAGGCATTATAGTATAGCCTAAAAACTTTATAATTAGTGATCGTCATGCAACAATAAGATTGATCTATTGCAACTTGGAGTTATTGGTTCAAATTATGAAAATAGTGTTTTTGTATGTAGAGGTAAGATTATGTATATCTGTTCCTCCTCAAACTCTGCAATCAAAGGCGGATTTATTAAGGGACTAGGGGTCACGTGCCCCCTCATTTTCTAATATTTTTAAAATAACTTATTTGTACAAAAACTGATGTGTATTAATTTATTAAAATTAGGGATTTTGATCCATAGTTATTTGTGCCAAAATTAGAGATTTCGATATGCTGAAAATTACAGATTTTGATTTGTAGTGATTTGTGCCAACATTAGAGATTTTGATGTACTGAAATTGGAGATTTTGATTTGCACTAAAATAAGGATTTTTAATTAGGGATTTATATATTTTTTACTTTAAAAGTTGAAAATTCATTGGAGTTAATTGATTTAAGTTTTATTCTTGTTGATTCCAAGGAATAAAAAATTGAGGTTATAATTAGTAGTTGCCCCCCTTGAATTTATTTTCTAGCAACGTCATTATGTACAATGACGAGAGTCTCGTGTATTGAACTGTTTTTTTTTAGTTGTCATGGTGTCTTCAAGTCTTTTTACTTATCGTGGTGTCTTTAATTTAATTTTGATTGATGAAGTCATTGCTTTAGTAAAACAAACACAATGCACCTAAAATTGTAGAAGAAGAAGAAGAAGAACTTACCTGGAGCAGCATACCCTATGGTTCCTTTAATTCCAAGTGAGCTGAACTGATTCGTGGTAGCTTCCTTGCTAAATTTACAGAGGAGATGTGCCAAGCCAAAATCACTCACATGAGCAGTGAAATCGTTGTCAAGAAGCACATTGCTTGGCTTCAAATCACAGTGAGCCACAGGCGTTTCACAGTGGTTATGAAGATAATCTAAGGCAGAAGCCACATCAATCGCTATATTCATCCTTTGAAGAATGCTTAAACTTCTCTGTTGGGACTGTCCCTCTTCTGGATGAAGCCACTTTTCCAAGCTCCCATTCAGCATGTACTCGTACACCAAAGCTTTGAAATCATTGCCTACAAAATCGATACTTGAGCAAGCAGTGACAATCTTGACAAGGTTTCTGTGCCGGATGTTTTTCAAAGCTTGGCATTCAGCAATAAAGCTCTTGGAAGCTCCACGTTGTTGAAGATTGAGTACCTTCACTGCAACAATTGTTTCATCTGGGTCGAGAATTCCTTTGTACACTGTCCCAAAATTACCCGAACCAATCAAATTGCTTGAAGAGAATCTATTAGTTGCATTGAGGAGCTCTTCGTAAGAAATCTTTGGGTGTTCATGCCCAACGGAAGATGATGTTGATTGTGGCTTACTCTTCAACTTTTTTGCACAGAAAAATGAAAATAAGGACACCATTAGAGCTAACCAAGAGGCAACAATTACCAAAACCAAAATTAACTTGAAAGCAATGTGCTTCTTGGGCTTTTTAGGCGATTGCACAGGGCACGGGTGAAGATTCAGCGCTTGGATCCCCCCACAGAGCTTCATGTTGCCAGACAGCTCAACTCCGCTCGCATCTTTGAAGACCCCTTGAACAGGCACTGCACCCTCAAGATTGTTAAATGAAAGATTCAAATGTTGCAATGTGGAAAGCTTGGCCATGTATTGTGGAATTGGGCCAGACAGGTTGTTGTGAGAAAGGTCTAAATATTGAATGCTTTTCAAACCACTCAAAGCAGGAATGTTTCCTTCAAACAAGTTGCCCTGCATAGAGACCAGTTCCAAAGCAAAACAATTTCCCAAATTGCTTGTAATCTCTCCAGACAATCTGTTTTTTGATACATCAAGTGCTGCAAGATTTGTCAAATTCCCAACTTCCTCTGGCAATGGACCACTCAAAGAGTTGTATGACACATTAAGAACTATTGAGAGAGATGAGAGACTCAAGATCTGTTTGGGTATGGTTCCATTGAGTTTGTTGTGAGAAAGGTCTAGAGTTTGTAGGCTTTGGCAGTTGCCTAAACTTGAAGGTATGTTTCCTCCTAAGCTGTTGTTTTGAAGATAAATATACAACAGTTGAGTGATGTTGCCTAAGGAAGATGGTGTTTCCCCACTCAATTGATTTGATTCCAAATGCAGTCTTTTCAAGTTTGATAGTTTTCCGATCGAAGCCGGAACGGTACCTACGTGGGCAAGGCCACATGGATGAGTGCGGTGTCAATTGATTCCACTAGATTTTAGACTACCATTAAAAAAAAGGGTACTTACCAATTAGTTCTATTAACTAGACTTATTTACCTATAGGTCCTAACTAATAAATTTAATACTATAAAAATAAAAGAGTGATAAATTTATCACTAAAAATTTATTCATAAAAACAAAGAGACTAATAAATTTATCACTATAAATTTATTTATAAAAATAAAAGACTGATAAATTTATCTTTATCACTTAATAAATTTATAAATAGGACTTAATGGGTAATAAGTCTCCAAAGTAGGACCTATTAGGTAATAAGTCTCCAAAGTAGGACCTATTGGTAGTTTACCTAAAAAAAATTAGAAACTCTTATAACAAATCAATTTTTGAATTTTTAATTAATTTAATTTAATCCTGAATTTTTAGTTATTTTAGTCATTACTTTAAAAATAATAATAAAAATAAAGAAAAGAAAAGAAAAGCCATTGCCAATTCAATGCGGTCAAGTTTAAAATACTTGTTATTTTAATTAGTTTCTTTTATTTTTTATGAAATGGCATTAAAAAAAAAAAAAAAAAAAACTTATCAGTGTAATTGCAAAAATTAATTTTTGATTGATGGAATAGTTTATAATTTTATATTTTAATATTTGTAATGTTTACCATTAATCTATAATTTTTTTAAAGGAAAAATCTGGGATAATTTTTTGGATGGATGGTTATGTGGTAGAGATTAAATTTATATATGGTGGAATTTATATCTAGAATAAATCTGAATTATAAAATAATAATTTTAAATAATTAAGTATGAATTTATAACATTACTATTTTTTAAAATCTCACTGACTTATAATTTTCCCAAAAAGAATTAAGTTGATTATAATGTTTTTTTTTTTGTGTGTGTGTGTGTGTGTGGCTATTTAAACCCATCACCAAAACAGCCAAAGTTTAAAAAAAAAAAAAAGGTGAGAAACAGCCCTTCCATAGATATAAATAAAAAAAACTGCCATGCCTTTGTTAAAAAAATAGACAATTTGTCAATTAATTAAAAAATTCATCATAAAATTTGTGTAAGATCTATTTGATTCGAACGAAATCTTTTTTTACCTGTAAGAAAGTTTCCCCCCATACTGAGTGTGTCCAAGTTGAAGAGGTTGGCAATATCTGCAGGTATAGTTCCATGAATTCTGTTTCCACCGACAAGTAGCTTCGTCAATTGGGTTGACAGATTGGCGATCGAGCTCGGCAACACGCCTCCGAAACGGTTGTCAGCAATGTCCAGGAACTCTAGCTGGCTGCAATTGGTCAGAGAAGTTATGAAACTCAGATCATCCGGTCTACCGCTTCCGAGACCATTGTCAAGAACATTGAACCACCACAAACTCTGTAAATTCCCAAAACTCATAGGCACACTGCCTGTGAAATTATTGTAAGGAATGTCAATCCTTGAAATCTGCGAAGCATTTGACAGCGAATCGGGTATGGGACCAGTGAAGAAATTGTTTGCCAAGTAAAGATTCCGGAGATTGGGAAAAACAGCCCCAATGTTGGGTCTGAGCTTACCAGTGAACTTGTTGAAGGATAAAGATATGAGCTTGAGCGACGAAAGATTGTAAAGCGAGTGAGGAAAAAATCCCGACAGTCTGTTTACTGACAATCCGAGCATCGTCAGACTCCGCATTTGGGACATGGAGTCTGGTAATTCTCCCTCCAGATTGTAATTATACGACAAGTATAGTTCTTGGAGAGACGTGAGGTTTCCAATTGTACCCGGGACAGTGCCTGTAAGATTGTTGTTTTTAAGGTACAGCATTACGAGGTTGGAGAGTGAGCCGAGTTGAGAAGGAATGTGGCCTACAAGGTAGTTATGGTCTAACAGAAGATTTGCAAGGTCAGAACATCGAGACAGTTTGGCGGGGATTGTACCCGTCAAGAAATTGAAGCTCAAGTTGAGGTTTTGAAGCCTGGACAGGTGGCTGAGTTCTAGGGGGATTTCGCCATGGAACGAGTTGTCGCCGAGGTCGAGGGATCGGAGGAATGAGATATTTCCGATGGCCGGAGAGACGGTTCCGGTGAGCTTATGGGCTTGGAGGTCTAATCTGGTGATTCTTTGGTGTTTGAGGGAACATGTGACACCAACCCAGTTGCAGAAATGGAGAGAGGTGTTCCATGAGGATAAGACTCCTTCAGGATCTTCAATTATGTGTGATTTGAAGTTGAGTAATGCTAATTTGTCTGTTGAGTTGGTAAGTGTGGCTGATGAAGAACTGTTTGGAAATGTGAAAGTGAGGAAGAGTAGGAGTAAATGGGTGGCATGAAAGGTTCCTAGGAAGAAGAGGGTTGAACTGATCACAAACTGAACCATTTTGGTGAGAGAAAGTAAGATTGGTATGGGGCAGTGGTATCACACATCCTTGAAGGCAAGCCTTTATACTCATCCTGTCGGAAAATTGGTGTATTTTATAATTTTTATTATTTTGATTGAGGCACTTTATATTATAAATTTTGATAAAAATGATAGAAAATAAAATAGGGGTACATATAATATTATGATGAGATTTTTTTTTTTTTTTTCTTTCTAATGAGAGATATTGTTTTGCTCTCTTAGGTCATGTTTGATTCAAAAGATTAATAGTGAAGTATTAATAATCCTATTAATACTAATAATTCAGGTTATGTTTGATTCAAAAGACTAATAGTGTAGTATTCACTATCCAATTGAATTAATATCTATTGGATTAATAATCCCACCCCAACCCCATTACTAATAATCCTACAAATTTGTTGGATTAATTATCCATTGGATTAATAATCCTAAACCAAAATGTTAAAACAAACATGGGATAATTGGGCCCACAGATTAATAATCTCAATCTCATGCTCTAATTCACCCAATCAAACACAATGAATAATTTATTCTATTAATCCAATTGGATAGTGAATACTACACTATATTAATAGGATTATTAATACCTCACTATTAAGCTTGTGAATCAAACATGGCCTTATTGTTTTCTCCAAGAGATCAAGATAACTGATACATAAAGTGTTATTTTTTTATGATAATTTAATAATTAATCACTATTTTCTTTTGAAATATTTTTGATTATTTTTTTCATTTTCGATTATTATTTTAACTAATAGCCGCATCCCATTATTTATTTATTTATTTAGAAAGACTTTTGGTTATTTCAATTTTCAATAATTATTTTGACTATACTATCTAATAAAATTGGGTGAACACTAAACAATGTCAAATAATATTTTAAGGCTATTAAAATAATTACTTAAGCTCTATTTGTTTGAACGGAAAACATATTCTAACATAAAATATTTTTTTATGTTTGGTGGTGACAGTGGCAAGACGAAAGTACATTACAACATCCAAGAGTTTTAAAAACTAAATTTTTGGTCCCTAAAAGTAAAAATTTTGTTGCATGACATTTAGAAATTAATTTCTATTATCACGAGGATAGTCGCTAAAAGATCGTCCTGAAAAGTCAAAAATAAGACTTTTAATGATAAAATTTTTAAAATGTCACTAATAAATACACTTTTAGGGACATAATAATTTGGTCTTAAAAAGGCTTATTTTTTTTAGATAAAAAATTTGGTCTCAAAAAGATAATAATTCATCACTAATTTTCAATTTTCATTTCTAAAAATATAATGACGACACTTTTCGGAACAAAAATATTTGATCCCAAAAAAATAATTTTATCCTTAAATTTTGGTCTCTAAAACTTCAATTTTTTTGTAGTGGTGAAGGTGGAGGTGGCAGTGGTGGCCGTGGTGACATTACAATAATTTTCACTTTTGGCGACTAAATTTTTAGTCACCAAAAGTTAATTTTTAGTCGCCGAAGGGTTTTAGCGACTAAACTATTTGGTCGCAGAAGTAGTAGTCGAAGAATTGTCGGTAAAGGTCATTAGCGACTAAAATTTTTGCCGAATGTATTCAATTTCTGACTAAAATTTTAGTCGCCAAAAGGTTGGACATTAAATTAAATTAGTACATTTTCGGTGACCAAACTTTTAGTCGTCTAAAGTTCTACGTTTTTAGCTACTAAAATTTTAATTGGCAAAGAGTTCTTGTTTGGCTACTAAAAATTTGGTCGCCTAAAGTCTCACATGTTTGGCTACTAAATATTTGGTCGCCTAAAGTCCCACATTTTTTGCTACTAAAATTTTAGTCGACAAAGAGGTCTTGTTTTGGCTGCTAAATATTTGGTCGCCTAAAGTCCCACATTTTTTGCTACTAAATTTTTAGTCGGCAAAAGTGTTTTTATTCTTTAGCTTTTGTTTTTCGCTACGAAATATTTTAGTCACCAAATGTTTGATTTTATTTTGGCTACAAAACTTTAAGTCGCTAAATGTCTATTTTTTTTTTGCTACAAAACTTTTAACCACCCAAAGTATTTTCCCAATTTCTTTTTAGCTACTAATTGTTTAGTCGCCAAAAACATGATATTATGTTTTATCGTAAAATTATAATTTCTCCACAACCTGTCTATATTCCATGCAACCTGTAGTACGTATATAAACAAAATGATACGTACTATCAATCATTCCACAATCTGCATCCATATACAAAAAATAAATAACTTTAAAATGTCAAAATCCATACAAATCAACTATTGTCCAAACTAAAATAATAATTCCATACAAAATATATCATACAAAAATCAAAGTCCTCCGTATATAAAAAATACATTTACTACTGTTTAAATTATTTGGCATGGTACAAATTACCATCGTAATCAGACTACGACAAAAGGTGATATATGTACCACGACAAAAAAATTTCTGAGACCATGACAAAAGGTCATATATGTAAGTTTAAAAGGTCATATATGTACGCCGACAAATAGTCATATATATGTACCACAATAAAAGGTGATCTATGTACCACGACAAAAGTTTTTCTATAGACCATGACAAAAGGTATGTACGCCGACAAATGGTTATATATGTACCACGACAAAAGGTGATCTATGTACCACGATAGTCATTATCTATTGATTGCCAAAAGTTTTCTGTATCAGTAATAGTGAACTACACAAAAGCTGAGGACGACAAAAGTATTATATTAGTACTATACAAAAGTGAAAATTCTTCTCCATATACCAATATGGATTATCCACAAGTCTACGCAACAAAGCCATCTACAAAAAAAAAAAAAAAAAAAAAAAAAAAAAAACAACATTAGAATTGGTTACAAAATATTAATTCAGTCAGCCATAGGGAACATGTTCTAACATGCATTTAAGGTAGAATAATCGAGAAATGTCTTCTTGAAAATAAAAGAAAGTATATGTATATGTATCATGTAATATTTATTCCAACCAATTGCACAAAAAATCTAATTTGTAATTTCTTCGTTCTATAAATATATAAAGGCAATTATTAGAATATATAGATGTTATTTTCATAAAGTTGTCGCTCTTTAAACTAAGTGTTGCAAGTTTTTCGACTAAATGTAAAACGTTTTTGACTCAAACTCCAAGCCTACGGATCCTAATTACATTCCATCAATTGTCATAGGTCGTAATTGTCATGGAGAAGCAGTCCATGAGAGCCATACGGTGGTTCGAGGGCTGTTTTGAATTTTTGCCCCCGAAACGTCGTTTTTCAAGTAAGTTTAAGGCATATTTAGCTCTAACTCCCAACCTACGGGTCCTAATTACATTCCGTCAGTTGTCACAGGTTGTAATTGTCATAGAGAAGCAGTCCGTGAGAGCCACACGATGGCTCGAGGGCTATTTTGAATTTTCACCCCCGACACGCCCTTTTTCAAGTAAGTTTAAGGTGTATTCGGCTCTAACTCCCAACTTATGGCTTCGGATTACATTCCATCAATTGTCATAAGTCCTATTTGTCATGGGGAAACTGTCCGTGAGAGCAACACGGTGGCTCGGGGGCTGTTATGAAGTTACGCCCCCGGAATGCCCTTTTTTAAGTAAGTTTAGGCCGTATTCAGCTCTAACTCCCAACTTACGGGTCCGAATTACATTCCGTCTGTTGTCACAAGTCCTAATTGTCATAGGGGGGAAGCATTCCGTGAGAGCCACACAATGGTTCACGGGCTGTTTTGAATTTTCGCCCCTGAAATGCCCATTTTCGAGTAAGTTTAAGGTGTATTCGGCTCTAACTCCCAACTTACGAGTCCGAATTACATTCCGTCAGTTGTCATAAATCCTATTTATCATGGGGAAGCTGTCCGTGAGAGCCACAAGGTGGTTCGGGGGCTGTTTTGAATTTTTGCCCCCGAAACGCCCTTTTTCAAGTAAGTTTAAGGCGTATTCGACTCTAACTATCAACCTACAGGTCCAGATTACATTCTGTCAGTTGTCACAAATCCTATTTGTCATTGGAAAATTGTCCGTGAGACCCACACAGTGGTTCGTAGGCTGTTATGAATTTTCGCCCCCAGAAAGCTCTTTTCGAGTAAGCTTAATGCGTATTCGGCTCTAACTCTCTACCTACGGGTCTGAATTACATTCCATTAGTTGTCACGGGTCCTATTTGTCATGGGGAAGCTATCTGTGAGAGTCACATGATGGTTCAGGAGCTGTTTTGAATTTTTGCCCCTGAAACGCCCTTTTTCGACTAAGTTTAGGGCATATTCGGTCTAATTCCCTACCTACAGGTCCGAATTACATTCCGTCAGTTGTCACAAGTCCTATTTGTCATGGGAAAACTGTCTGTGAGAGCCATATAGTGGTTTGGGGGTTGTTATGGATTTTCGCCCCCGGAAAGCCTTTTTTCGAGTAAGTTTAGGGCATATTCGGCTCTAACACCCAACCTACTGGTCCGAATTACATTCCACATCGTCATCCATAGGCTCAGTTGGTACAACATCAGTGCTATCATCTTGTTGGAACACAAAGATCGTTGTGGCACATCCACCTCGGGCACATCCCAAATTCTTCGATGTTGAAACTTTTCTACTACTCTCCAATTGGCACCTAACTTCGTATCATGCACCTAGAAAACTTGTTGCACTTGACTTGGTAACACAAATGGGTCATCTTTATACCATCAACTTCTTACATCAATAGTAGTCAAATGTGGTTTGACACGCAAAGTTCTGTTACTACCGATGTTATACCATTCACATTAGAACAAAACAACATGATGTCTAAACAAATATGTCATTTCCCAAACTTTGCAAATGTAGCCGTAGAACTTTATGAATTGGCCTTCATGGTCCCCTTCCACTACCAATCCACTATTTTGATTTTTGTCATGGTTGTGAGCATGGAATTGGACGCCATTACAAATGCATCCCAAATATGTGTTCACTAAGCTGTTAGCACCATTTGCCAATGACCACATCTCATCAGTTGTTTCGGGTGACTTTTTGTGCCGTAATTGGTTCATCTACATTAAAAAAAATGTCATGTTATTTTTGACATAACTTAACTTCATGTTTAAACTACACTATAAGAAATTGTAGCATACGCGATCTTTGAACCATTTAGGAAATTCTTTGCATTATATATTGGCAATGTCGCATGCACGTCCATGTTGTTGTTGTAACAACATCTTGTGTTCCCTACATAGGACAATGTAATTCATAAGTAATTTGAAGAATGATTACTAAAAAAAAGCATATAGGTCACATATAGTACGTCACAGGTTCGAGTCATACTCTAGATATTCTTCCACTTCTAAGTTGTTGTGTAGGACAAACCAATGAGCCGTTTCACGGTTGGCTACAGACACATCAGTTTCCCTTGTTAATAGACCAAAAGGACGAACATTTTGAGTGAAAACCGCCAACCTTGGGCCATTGTCACCCCCGTCATAATTCTTTTCTTCCTAATTAAACACCGTTTCAACGCCGTTTAAATACATTGAACAAAACGCCGTATACTCTTTTGAAATGTAAGCCTCCGCAATGGAACCTTCTGGCCGAGCTTTATTGTGAACAAATCCTTTCAGAAGTCCGAGCATCCTACATGGCAATATGATTTGAATGTTAATGTTTACATTATCTACTATATGTAAATTGGGATGTTCGGGAACTCGTGGTATTACCTCTCAATGGGATACATCCATCGATATTGTACAGGCCCTCCAAGCATAGCCTCGTGAGGCAAATGAATTGCCAAGTGGACCATGACATCAAAAAATGCAGGAGGAAAAATCTTCTCAAGTTTACAAAGTATAAGTACGATTTGTTCCTCCATTTTCTCCAAATCAGTCATCCTTAATGTCTTGGAGCACAACTGTTTGAGAAAATTTCCCAACTCAAAAAGTATGGTCCCAATCTCCTTGGAAAGGTATCCACGCATCTCAATTGGAAATAGCCGTTGTAGAAGGACATAATAGTCATGAGTTTTGAGGCCATATAATTTTCCACCATGAGGGGTGACACAGCTAGATATATTTCCTGCATAGCCATCAGGGTACTTAATCGATTTTAAGAAATCACAAAAACCTTGTCTCTCTACTGGGGACAATGTGTACGATGCCGAAAGCTTCTCGAATGAGCCATTGGAATGCCTTTTCAAGTGTAACTCCTTTCGTATCCGCATGTCTTCTAGATCCATGCGTGTTTTATCCGTGTCCTTGTTCAGTAGTGTCCCAACCAGATTGTCACATATAATCTTCTCTATGTGCATGACATCAAGGTTGTGTCGAAGCTTCAGCATTTTTCAATAGGGTAGGCCGAACATAATGCTTGTTTTTGTCCAATTGGAAGGTGGATTTTCATTCTGTTGTCTTTTTTGGTTATTTGGATGCTTTCCATATGACCTGTATGTCCCCGAATCAATTTGCTGCAGTATTTGTTCTCCCGATAACTCCAAAGGTTTAGACCGATGCTCATTTTGACCATTGAAGAGCTTACTTCTTCGCCAAATATGCTTTTCGGGCAAGTGGCGGCGGGCACCCGTATACTCTATCTTACTTCGCGGACACTGAGATGATGCATCCATGTTACAATTAGGACAGGCCAAGTAATCTTTTGTAGTCCAACCAGACTTGGTACCATATGTGGGGAAGTCATTGATGGTCCACATGACTGCTGCATGCATTTTAAATATTTGACCGTTTGAGGCATCATATGTTTGCACACCATGCTCCTACAAATTCATTAACTCATCTACTAATGGTTGCAAGTAAACATTGATGTCTCTTCCAGGGGCGGATGGACCGAGAATAAGCATTGACATCATCAGAAATGGCTCTTTCATACACTTCCACGGGAGAAGATTGTAAGGCATTATGAGTACGGGCCACATACTGTACGACGTGCTTATATTTCCAAAAGAATTGAAACCATCCGTGGCAAGCCCTAACCTCACATGTCGAGGTTCCACAGAAAACGTAGGATACTGCACATCAAAGTCCTTCCATGCCTGACCATTAGATGGATGCCTTAAAATTCCATCATTCACATGCTTCTCTTTGTGCCATCTCATATCTGCGATGGTTTTTTTCCGACATGTACAATCTCTTCAACCTCGGTGTCCAAAAAAAATACCTCAATATTTTGTAAGGAGTCTTTTTACCACTCTTATTGTTGAACTTGTATCTAGACTCCTTACATGTAGGGCAATTCTCCAGCTCTGCGTTGTCATTCCTAAACAAAATACAATCATTCTTGCATGTATGAATGGCCTTGTATCCCAAACCCAATTCCCGTAAGAACTTTTTCGCTTCATAAAGGGTCCATGGAACAGTTTTATCACACTTTTGGAGAATGTCTTTGAAAACTTGCATAACCATATCAAAAGATTTGTTGCTCCATTTATTGTACACCTTAATATGAAGCATCTAAATAACGAAGGACAACACGAAAAACTTTTCACACTTCGGGTATACTTTGCGTCGAGCATCACCAAACAACCTAATGAACTTCACTAAATTTTCTCTGTCCGAGCTATTAGTTTCTTCGTCAATATGATCATCCATGAGGCCACTCATGTAAATCTCTTCTAACATAGTAGGCAACTCGCCCAAATTATCGTCAATATCAAAAATTGCAGCTCCATATCTTTCACCATCATCGTTTGACACACTAGGTTGATCATGACACAATGGAACATGTTTCCCGTGGTGCACCCAAGTTCTATAAGAACACGCGATTCCTCTTCGAATCAAGTGCAGCCATACAACTTGTCGACTATGTTTTGTGCCATTCAAGCAATCGACACATGGACAACGAATGTCATCGTGTGGGCCTAAATCCTTTGTAGCAAAGTCAATAAATGACTTAACACCTTGTTGGTACTCTTTACTTTTCAACCTATCTTTTATCATCATCAAACTTTTGTCCATCTGTTGAACCCTAGCAGTCGAGCAAAGATTATCGTAGGAATTGTGTATCTTTTATTGGAATTGTGCAAAAATAAAAATACTCAACAATGGAATTGTGTATCTTTTATTATCATCCAACTCTTGTACATCTTTTACAAGAAAAGTTTTAGTTTTCACTTATTTGCAACATAGATTAAAATTTGGAAACACATGGTTTAAGGATTGTATTCAGAAGTTAGGGTGAAACAACTAACTATTTGAACTATACAAGTACAACGTAAACAAGGAGAGGTAAAAAAGAATGAGAAAATTCACCAAACACAACCATCGTAAGTACAAGAAACAACCAAGCTACCATCAAAGGTTACAAATTATAGTAAACAACCAAAGCTTAAATGATTGTTTCACTGTGGGTGAAGTTGTAGAATGTTCCTTAAGAGCAAATATGGTTTAGGTATACTGCTAGCATCATTGGAACTCCTCTCTACTTGAATTAGCTCACGTTTACTAGAAGCAAACTTACTTTTGTTATAGGAGCAACTTACAAAAGTGTGATGTTTGCAAGGGTTTGGTCTCATAAACAAAAGACATTTCATCTCTCTCTTATACACGCAATAGTGGAAAGTAAAGAAGACTCAAACACAAAAGCCAACAATGTAGAAAGTGGTGAAGAAGAAAAAGAGGAAAGCAGGTATGCAAGTTTCTTTAACAAATATCAAAGAAGAAAGGGCACAAGGTCCACCACCTCTTCTATATCTATTGTCTTTGAAATCTTCAAATCTTGTGAAATGGGAGTTTTAGGTAATAACAAATTTACTTCTAATCAAGAGTTGCCATGCCAAAAAAATGTTGTAAATTATTCTCAAGGCACACCCAACAAGGATAAGAAAAAGGAACACCAAAGAATCCACATTGTGATAAGGTAAAAATTTATGTCATGACTCAAGCTAATGAAAGACCGAGTAGGACTTTTGAGGATGGCCATAAAATATGACAATTTGGGTGAAGTAGGATAATAAAGAAAATACAAACAAATTTAATTTAAAAAAAAAAAGCAGACATAGTGATGTATCTTATTTATATTATTTAATAAAAATTAAAATGTCTATCAATTTAGTTTATAATTATAAAAATAACATTATTTCATCAATTTTGCCTTTAATATCATTTTTCTTTTAATAATGGAGCATCAATCTCCTTGTATTGTCTTTCAACTGTTAGATGACACTTTTGCACTATATTTGGCAAAATTTATGAGAAGAATGATACAAGACATGAGCAAATAATTGACCAAACTGATGAGAATACATATTAATTATATTTAAACTGATGAGAATACATACACAAATAATCTCAATCTCAGAACACAAAATTTAAACTGATGAGAATACACAGAGAACATATAAACAGAGAATACACAGATAATCTGATTGAGATTATATTTAAACTGATGAGAATACATGCACAGATTATCTATGTATGTATCAGTTTAGATTACCCAATCTCAGAATATATATTAATTAAATTTAAACTGAATCCTCGCCACTACATCTAAATTGATTACCCAATCACATATTACCCATTCAGTTTAATCCATTTAAATGTAAACTCATTCATGTGTTGCTAAGCTTAGTGTAAACCCAATCTGTAAACTGAAGATTTAGCCTATTTTAGCCTATTTTAAGCTAAATTTCACGAAAAGACAAAATAGGCTAAAATAGCTAATAAGACAAAATGTCACATCAAACTCATAATCATTTCACTTTTTCTCTCACAAACATCACATCTAACTAAAAAAAATCCAATAATCTTCCTAAACACAAAAATTTTAGGCTACTAAAATAGTCAACTTCCCAAACAAGGCCTAGTGTAAACCCAATCTGTAAACTGAAGATTTAGTTTACAGTTTAACTGTAAACCTCATATTTAGTTTAAATGTAAACTCAATCTCAAAATACATACACAGATAATCTCAATCTTCGAATACATACACAGATCAGATAATCTGTGTATGTAAATTTCATACACAGATTTACATAAATAATGACGAGTAGAATACATAAGAGAGAAAATTTCAATGAAAATAATCAGAATACATGAGATTAGATAGACAATCAATGGATTAGGGCTTTGAAACTAATGAGAGAGAAAGGAAAAATAGGGCAAAAGGTATCAAACCCTAAAATCAAACCCATTTATAACATCAAACCCATAAAACTCTAGTAATGAAACCACTTCAAACAAACCCATTTCAGAAATTAAGAAAAACTTAACTAGAATGGGTAGAATAAAAATCCTAGAGCAAGAGTTCACAGTTGGGGAAATAGAATAAGGGGTAGAGAGAGAGAGAGAGCGATGAGCAAGAAGAGAGAAAGGAGCAAACTCAAGAAGATGGTGTGGTAATTTGCGTCTGAGGAACAGCAGTCTTTGCCGAGGTTGCGAGGGCGTGAGGTTTGCTGGTGATTTGTGCGGCAGAACGACAGAGCAAGAGATGTTCTGTGGGTGTGTGTATACAAAGAGAGGCAAAATGTGTGAGATAGGCGCGAAAATAAATCTAAAACATTTAGAGCTTTAGCGACTAATGTTTTTGTTGTTTTTGTTAGTCACCAAAACTGAATCATTGGCAACCAAACTTGTGTGGTCACTAAAAGGTTTTGAATATGATCTGCTGCCAATTGGCAACTAAAGATTATTTTGTCGGCAAAAGGTATAAGACACCAACCAAAAAACAATTTAGTAGCCTAAAATATATATTATCGGCGACTAAACGTTTTTTAGTAGCCTATGATGGAATATTTAGTGACAAAAATATTGTTTGGTCGCCAATAAGCTATATTTTGCGATTAAAAAATTTAACAGCTATATTATTTGGCGACCAAAAATTGTTTTCGTCAGCAATTGTTCAATAATTAGCGACTAAATAATGACTTAGTAGCCAATTGTGCCATTATTAGCCACTAAATTTATGTTAGTCGCTGATAAGGAATATACACCGACTAAAAAACTATAGTAGCTAAATCTTTTTATTTTTGCCGACAAATAAAATATTTGGTCGTTAATTCCACCACTTTTGGCAACTAAAAATTGTTTAGTTGCCAAAAGTGTCATTTCCTATAGTGTGATGATGGTGTGGCGGTGGAGTTGAGAGTGATAGTAGTAGTTTGGTGGAGTTGAGAGTGATAGTAGTAGTTTGGTGATATTGGTAGTGTGGTGATATTGGTAAGAGTTTAGTTCAGAAAACATTTTTCGTCTTTTAAAAAGTGAAAAATATTTTTTTATCTAAATAAACTTGTCTTTCATTGACCACACAAAATATTTTTCATTCACTTTTATTTTTATGATATTAAAAAAATAGAAAATACGAAAAATATTTTCTCACAAAACAACCGAAGGGTTAGAATCTGTTAGCTAGACTACCCAACTAGTCAGCCAAGTGATGGGCAAAAGCAGGTCCCAAAGTCAACTTTTATATATAGAGAACGGGGGACTACTTACCATTTTTGGTGGCTAGTACTTGGCCAGTCATACGTATAGAGGGACTGCATGGACAAAGAAAACAAGTTGCGTTTCAGACTGTTACGTAACATGCCAACTATGGGTGGTTGGTGAGTGATCTTTGGGTCATTGTCGACAGCAAAACCATTCACGACAGTCAAACTGGTATAGGCAGTGGCAGTGGCCCCCCAATTATAGGTTGTCTCTATTCCATATATGGATTTGTATGCTTGTTATGGATGGCTTGGACACGCCACTGGACTTTGTGTGAGATTTGTCTAATTGAAGTGGAGAGGTGCTTTGTATGAAAATTGGGGATGTTGCTGTGAGCAATTCATAGTAATTTCCTAAGTGTTTCGGTAAAGGTTTTGTCTGTATCTTTTTTAATAATTTGAATTATTTATATTGTAAGATTTATTAATTAGATCATTTATACAAAAAATCAAATTGATTGGACATCAATAATTCTGTAACAAGAGCACATTTTTTTTATTTTAAATAAATGATTAACTCCATCTTTATAATTTTTTAAAAATAATTAGTATTTGATCATGAGGTTATAGATTTTTGATTAATTTGATTTTTTTACATAAATAATATACTCGATAAATCCTACAATATAACGGTTTAGATTATCAAAAAAGACTCAGAAAAGGCCTCCACTGAAGCACTACAGGAGGCTATTGTGATTCGCTCATAGCAGCACCCCCAAATCCCTTTGTGTGAGTCTTAAAATTAGTCGAAGTGCTTGTAAATTAACTCGGACACTTGTTCACCAAAAAAAAAAATTAAATGAATGGAGTGGGAGTTACTCTTGTACCCTTTTTCTCTGTTCCTCATTTTCTAGAATATATGTATTTAGTAACACTATGGACAATTAGGTGTACATTATTTTTCGGAAAATGTTTAAAGCCTACAAAAAAAATTATCACAATATGATCCATAATGATGTGGCCTGATATATGTTAATGTTTTATTTGGAGTGTCCTAAATAAGTGCACTTTTTGAATTTTTGGACTAAAAAGTTGAGGGAAAAAATATGGTTGTTTGAGATAACTTTTTGTCTTTTTATGAAAAAATGTGTATTAAAATATTGTATAAAATGGCAAAATTATGTTTTTACCCCTACATGGTAGACTCACCAGTGACAGGCGGCAGAGGATAGTACGGCTTGGTTGAAATGGTACATGAGGCTTCACGGGTACTGTTGGGCCGTGGGGGCCCACCACGGGTCCCGTTTCGATAATTCAAACCGTCAATGTGTAGAAATCGTTGAGTACTATATGGTTATGAAAAATCACTTTAATCGGATATCGATAGCTATGTGATCAAAATAGTTTTGTATGAAATTAATGAACGGTGAAAAATAAACGGCTGAAAACAATTTGATTTGATCACATAGCTATCCATATCTGATCAACGTGATGTTTTACAAGCATATAGTACTCAGCGAGTTCTACACATTGAATGGTTCGGATTATCAAAACAAAACCCGTGGTGGGCCCCACGGGCCCAACATTACCTTCCAACTTAATAAATATATACATCTATTTTTCGTTTTCTTTTTTTCATTGACAGACCAATACATACTGAACCATCAATTCAGTACCAGTATTGTCTAGTCGTTGTTTTGTATTAAAATATTGTGTAAATTAAATTTTTTTATATTTTTAATTTGTGAATAGTGATAACTTTTTAAATTTTTTAGTAACTTTTTGACTTTTTGAATTTTTCCTAATATGTCAAACCAGGCCTTAATTGTGTAAGACTTACCTATCTTATCACATCATTGTGTAAGGCTTACCTAAAATTACTCTAATTTTTCTTTTTATGCGTTTTCGTATCTCAAATCCCATCTTCAACTGACAATATGTCAAAATAATTTATTTTTTAAAAGTACAATTAGGCTGGACAACTACATTTAAATATTTTCTCATCTGATATGATGATTATTTTAATTATTTGAATTCACATATAATTAGTGTTACAAACGCGTGTAAAAAAAGAGTAATGTTACGAATCATGAAAAAAATATCATGGAAATGATCATGAAATATTCTTCACCTTTGGATTACGTTTAGAATAAAACACCACACACTAATCAAAAGATGAAAAATCTTCATGATGTGTTTCATGATATTTTTTTCATGACTCCTAATATTATTCGTAAAAAAATAGTACCCGCACATTCAGCCATTCTATAAGCATTAATTTTCAGTACACGGATTATTTCTGACTAGTAAGTAGTCCTCCTTCCCAACATTTATTAGTGATCTTCAATTGAGAATTGATTATATATCAGTAGGAATGAGAAAATGGGGACAATGGGTGAACTTAAATTTGACTAGCAGAAATATGCGACTTTTGTGATTTGTTATAACTGAGACTTTAATGGAAGGTGGGGGAGAAGAGAAGTCTTCTCTACTAGTTAATAAATAAATAAATTTCAATCAAAAGCTTTCATGTTGAAGATCCAGATCTTTAAGGGGATAATTTCAATTCTGGATAAATTTTTAGAAATAATTTTAAATTAATAATAATTTTTATAAATATTAAGAATTAATTTTTTTTTAAAAAAAATAAATTTATAATTATTTTGTAAAAACACCACTCAATTGTAATTTTGTTCTTAAAGTTGGGGTCGTTTTCTGGGCCATCACAAGTAACGACGGGCTTCCAAGCAAAGTGCTGACTTTTAAAGAAGAAGAAGACGTGTGTATATTTGAATCAATTCTATGTGATCAAAATTGGGAATATAAATTTTAAAAATAATTTTATTCATAATATTTTATTATCATTATTTAATAACTTGTGCATTAAAGGTGACCATCAATTTTGCATGGTCATTACATTAGACGAATACAATAAACTTTAAGCAATTTCAATTATCAATACATTTTTTTTGTGAATAATTTACACACCTAATAGGTTTAGAAAAAGCTTAAAAGTTGGCTTTTGATTTTTTTTTTACTTTTTAAAAAAAAAAGCGTAAAAAAAATAGAGAGGTAATGTGATAAAAAAATCAAAAAGTCAAAAAACTTACTTTTAGCCGAGTTCGCAAAATAGGCAGAAATCAATCTTTCTAACCTCTTTCCATGCCATGCCTACATAAACTTACATACTACAAGCGCTTAAACACAGTTTTCATACTTATAGTAGACATCAATTCAAGCAGTACACCATTTATCTGTAAGCAAAACAGAGACATTGAAACTGAATTAAGACTTTAAAAAGACGAAATTTCACATTGAATCAGATTATAGGAAACCAAAAAATACAAGCATTTCAAGGGAAAATAAGAGGATTTTGAAACAAGGTACGTAAGATCAAATAAGCGGTATATACACGATACAGTATGGAAACAAATGCAGATCATAAGTAGCAAGCACAAATGGTCAAAAACTGGATACCAAACAATTTATAATGTTATCGATGCTGTCGATTTACATTCCCAACCATTCAAATTCCAAGATATTTGACCCTGACAGAAAGCAGTTCCCTCAAAATTTGCTGTGTGTCCATTCTGTTTTGTGGAACTTCTGCTGAACATGCAACTCCAATTTGAAAAATAGAAATCAAGCACTCAAGCTGTTCACTTCTGATGTCATTCCAACATGAAGAATTGTTTATAGCTTTTCCCACAGATTCTTTATGCAGAGCAGATTGGTCCACAATCCCCATTACTTGATCTGGCAATGAGTGTTTGACAAAATTGTGAAGATTAAAATTATCTTTGAATGGTTCATCGGTGGGTCTTCTTCCAGTGAACATTTCCAACAAGAGAATTCCATAGCTGTACAAATCTCCTTCAGGTGAGACCTTACCACCCATTCCGTATTCTGCATAATCCCAAGAACTTCCGTTATTGCTCTTACTCTAATACCAGATTTTCATATATACAAGAAAAGGTTCAGATTTGAAGGCCATTATGCTAATTTGCAGTGTAATAATGTATAGAACTTAAATTCCCAATAAACATTTTGCTAGGTTCCTTTTTCTGATTCATGGAGGATGGATGTCATTTTGCTTATTATCAAGAAATGGTACCTCAACCATAAAAATAGTAAAAATTGAAACTTTGGGGAACACAGTAATCTAGAAGTTACCTGGAGCAGCATATCCAATGGTTCCTTTAATCCCAAGTGAGCTAAACTGATTCAAATTGGCCTCCTTGTTGAACTTTGAAAGGAGCCTTGCCAAACCAAAATCACTGACATGAGCAGTCAGGTCATTGTCAAGAAGAACATTGCTTGGCTTTAGATCACAATGGATCACCGCATTTTGGCACTGACAATGAAGATAATGCAATGCAGAAGCCACATCAATTGCGATGTTTACTCTTTGGAGAAAATTCAAGTTTCTTGTTTGACTTTGTCCGTCTTCTGGATGCAGCCACTTTTCCAAGTTCCCATTTGGCATGAACTGGTATACTAAAGCTTTGAAATCATTCCCTACAAAGTCTATACTTGAGCAAGCAGTTAGAACCTTAACGAGGTTTCGATGCCTGACGTTTCTCAAGGCTTGGCATTCAGCCATAAAGCTTTTGGAAGCTCCTCGTTGTTGAAGGTTGAGTACCTTAACTGCAACCACTGTTTCATCACCTAGGCCAAGAGTTCCTTTGTACACAGTGCCAAAATTACCTGAACCTATCACATTATCGGAAGAGAATCCACTGGTGGCATTGCAGAGCTCTGCATAAGAAATTTTTGGATAGAATGGCCCTAAGGAAAATGTGGACAGAGGTGTCTTCCGCGAGTTCCTTATCCAGTAAAGTGAAAATAAAAGTAGGATTAAAGCTAAGCAAGAAATAGGAATGGTAATCCCCAGTATCAACTTAGTAGCAATATGTTTCTTTAATTTCTCAGGATGTACAGGGCACAGGTCCAAATGCATCTCTGGGGTCCCCCCACAAAGATTCTTGTTGCCATAGACTTCTACTGCACTAGCATTTTGAACACTCCTCCTACAGGTACCTCCCCCTCAAGATTGTTATATGAAAGATTCAGATTTAGTAAAGAGGAAATATTGACCAGGTATGACGGAATCTGGCCATCCAAGCTGTTGTTTGAAATATCTAAATAGCGAAGGCTTCTCAAATTCCTCAGGTGAGGAATGGTTCCTCGAAAGAAGTTGCTCTGCATGTAGAGTTGTTCCAGAGCCAAACAGGACCCTAACTCACTCGGAATCTCACCAGACAATTTGTTGTAAGAAACATCAAGCATAGTAAGAATTTTCATATTTTCAACTTCCACTGGCAAGGATCCAGTCAAGGAGTTGTGAGACAAGTTAAGGCCTCTAGAGAAGGCAGAAATGCCTATAAGTTGGATGGGTATGGTACCACTGAATTTATTATGGGAAAGGTCTAGGTACTGTAGGTATTTACAGTTTCCAAAACTTGAAGGTATGCTTCCTTCCAAGCTGTTGTTTTGCATATAGAGGTATAACAGTTGTGTGACATTGCCGAAGGAAGTGGGGATCTCCCCTGTAAGTAAGTTTGAATCTATGTGCAGTTCTTGCAATTTTGAGAGCTTTCCAAATGAAGCTGGAATATTACCTGTCAAGAGGTTTTGCCCCATGCCCACTGCGTCCAAGTTGATCAGGTTCGCAATCTCCGGAGGAATGCTTCCGCGAATGTGGTTCCTTTGGATATTTAGCCATGTCAATTGGGTTGACAGATTTGCAACTGAGGCAGATAACTGACCTCCAAACTGGTTGCGGCTGAAATCCAGAATTTGTAGCTTGCTACAATTTGCCAGAGAAGTAAGGAAACTCAAATCATCAACCGCATTGCTTCCAAGAATGTTATTAGGAAGATTGAGCCACCAAAGATTCTGCAGGATTCCAAAACTCATAGGTATGTTACCGGTGAAATTATTGAAAGGGAAATCCAATCGCATAAGATTGGAATTGTTTGCCAAAGAACTCGGTATGTGTCCACTAAACCTATTCATTCCCAAATAAAGATTCTGGAGATTTGGAAGAGCAAGGCCTATATCGGTCCGGAGACCACCAGAGAAGTTGTTAAGAGCCAAAGATATGTGACTGAGCGACGACAAATTGTAAAGTGAAGAGGGAAATACACCAGAAAATTTGTTCATTCCCACCCTGAATATCATCAAACTTCTCATTTGGGCTACTGCATCAGGAATCTCTCCCTCCAGATTGTTAGATGATAAAAGAGCTGTTGAAGTGACGAAAGATTTCCAAGAGAAGCTGGAAACCTTCCAATAAGATTGTTGTTTCCCAAATTTAGATTTGCAAGTTTAGACAATGACTCTAGTTCAGGGGGAATCTCTCTTTCAAGAAGATTGTGGTTTAATGCAAGATTTATGAGATTGGAACACCGAGACAAATTAACAGGAATATCCCCTCCTAGAAAATTGCTGCTCAGGTTCAAAGTTTGAAGCCTGATCAAGTCGCCTAATTCCGAGGGAATACGACCAAAGAAGGAATTGTTCGCAAGGTTAAGGATTTTGAGGAAAGAGAGATTTCCTATATGGGGTGATATGGTTCCAACCAACTCTTTCCCTTCAAGATCCAAAACCGTGATCCTTCGGTGTTTTAGGCCACATTTGACCCCAGTCCACCTGCATAAGTCGAGAGAATCATTCCAAGAGTCCAGGACTCCAGCAGGATCTTCAGTTAGCCAGGACTTAAACTCGAGCAATGCGAGTTTGTCTGTCACATTTCCAATTATGGCTGCCGAAGCATGCCCTGAAAGTGACAAGCTGAGAAATGAGACAAGGATGGCATGAAAGGTAACAAGCAAGAATAGGCTTAGATCCATCACAGGAGGCTTCATTTGGGAGGGATAAAAATGGACACTGTGGTTACACTTTTTTTTTTTGGGGGTACTTTAGAAATAAGACACTATGGTTATACAAGCAGAACAACACACTTAACGACTACTTATAATGGGTGTCCAGTACCATTTTGCATTCTGCCAAGTAATTTCTCAAAACAAGTTAATTGAGTAGTCAAAGATTGCAACTTCATGAAGTCTACCACTTGAAGAAACAATTGTTAAAAGCAGACAGTAAACCAATAGTCATTGACTATCTTCAACTAGGAATTTTAGCAATAATTACTATTTTTTACCTTGACTTGACTTGACTTAAATATTTAACAATAATTGCAACTCAAATAGACAACCATAACTTCCACAGATTTTGTAAGGGATTCATAAATTTAACTAGAATTGCATTCTAGCAGTAACAATCTCTCACTTCGACAATTCCTTGACAAAACACTTCTCCATAATGTATGACTCAAGCTTATTTCCAAAAACCCAAAATTACAATAAACAACGAAATTCTATGGACAATTGAGATTTGTCATCCTGCCTATAAAAAACAACACGAAACAAGCACCAAGTGAAAAGTAAGTGTGACATAAAACAATAAAATCAATTTCACAAGGTAATTTTTTCCCTCTCCCCCTTAGTAATATATATATCTCTCCCCCATGAACATTTTTCTTCCTCCTTTTGTAATGAATTGACAAAGACAAATATATAACAAGACATTTATGAAAGAGAATAATAAGCATATAAAAAAAAATGAGGAACTGTATCACAAATGATCCTAAAATAAAATAAAAAATCCTAAATCCTAAAAAATTAACCATGTAAATTATCTAAACTTGAATGGCTTCCGTAATATAACTCAAGACTTTTACTGCATTGACTCCATTTCAAAGTCAAGTCTCCAGCTCAATAAAAAAAAGAAAATCTAGAACGCTAAAAAATTAACCATGAAAATTATCTGAACTTCAATAATTTCCATAATGTAACTGACTCTTGTGCACGGACTCGATTTCAAAGTCAAGTCTCCAACTCAATTACTTAGACTATGATGCGGAAGCTTACCCAAAACCAAAATGTCATTCTAACATTGATTGCACATAATTCAAGTCAAGAGCACATCCAAATTTTATGCTTTGCTTCAGCAATTCCCATTACCCGTGATGTGGCCGCACATCATTGTATTCTTAACCATGATCTAGTGTGAGATTTGAGCTTATTTGCACACTTGCTTCGTTAATTTGTATTCTTTGCTGCTCTATCCTGTACTTTGACTCCACTTAGACATTAAAAAAAACAAAAACTCAAATTGCTTTTCTCCAAGGAATTAACAAATTTAACTAGAATTGCATTCTAGCACTGACAAGCTATATGCAGTTCTTCTTGATGTTACGTTAGAGATCAAAATGACATTTCATAGCCCATGCAAAACTACATTACTGGTAAAGGTTGACTTTGACAAAAATACAATGTTCTATGTTATCTTTTGCAATAAAAATTAGGACTTCTTTTAAACCAGAAAATAAACAAAACAATATTATCCACTTTCTTCCGTATCATATAGCATAGCAGTTGCGATTGCCAACATTATTTGCAGATAATTCCTTGTACATTGTGTGAACAATGACCCCTGTTGTATCTCACACACCATCATCATCATCATCATCATCATTGTATGAGAGGGTTCAAGAATGTTGTCTAAAAATTCGAATTCTCTAGAAAAGATGTAAGGCTTAAATTCTTTAACGGTCACAACTAGAAACACAATAGCAAAGAAATGATGGAGATAAGAGATTGGGTGAAGAAGAAGGCAAAATAGTTAGAAAGAGGATAATGGCAAGGCTCTCCCATGGATCTCCTACTTTCACTCTCTCCCATGGATCTCCCACTTTCACTCTCAAGACAGATAATGAAGAAGGAAAATTAGTTCTCTCCCAATAATTGTCTTTCTAAAAGCCATCCTTGGTAAAGCTACGAGTGGATGCTATTTATAGGCACCTCATGATATAAGATAGAGCTCATGTTCAAGGCATATGGGAAATATTCCCTCTAACTATCTTGTTCGAGGAGGTGACCTCTCTAAGGATGAGGAAAACCCCGAAGAGGAGATCAACCTCTCGACGAACCTTTCTTCTTAGCCACACCTAACTAATGATCCCCAATCATCCCAAAGGGTCGAGGTAGTCCTAAAGGACCCCCTGCCGCTAATATTGCCGAGTCTCATGGACCTCCCGAGGTCGTGCCACTTTGACCCGGGTATAGGCTAAATCAACCGATGAGTGAATTCATCTTCACCTACCGTCCTCGGGATTCGGGCCCTTTGTTCGGGCTCTAACCTCACTCATGATTCTAGTGGATTGATCCCGGAATGCTCTAAGTCCACAAATGTTCTGGAACTCACCAACAGAGCAGCTTCTAGATTGTAATCGAATCCATTCAAAGCCCGAGTGCCTCAAATCTCTAGGTTTGCTCAATACCCTTTCGAGTTCGGGCCCGAGTAAGTCTCTAAGTTTGTGGATCCAAACCCTTTCAAGGCTTAGAGCGATTTGGTCCGCTTGATGGCGATAAATCCGAACCCACACTTTCTGATTGGGCCTAATTAATTTTAATGGGTCCAACTTGACTCCTCCTACAATCATCATCACAAAACCTAGATTTTTTATATTTATTTATGACTTATTTTATTTCTTTTAATTATAACTCAAAAAATATGAAGTTATTAAAGTTAGAGTGATGTACCAATAAATTCTAAGATAAGAACTTATAAACTATTTAGTCTTGTGTTTTTTTTTCTTAGACCAATAAATCCTATTACAGTGTGATTGACAGAAATTGACAGTAATAAATATGGGGAGTTCTGCAATAGTAAGGGGTAAATATGGTACTTCACGTATAGGGAAATTACACATTTGGGGCTTCTTTTATATGTTGTGATTTGAATTTCAGACTTCTTCATAAAATACAGGTATTAAGAAGAGGGAAACTGAAGTCTTATAACTAGCACAGATGGGGCAACTCTAAGCAATATGGGACATATTCCAACACAACGTTCATTCTCTTCAATTGGCATTTAACACTGACTAAGAAAGGGAGTGCAATAGAGCATAAGTAAATAGTTGATACAATATTTTCAAACGGAAGGTAGCAAATATGATATCCTACGTTTCTTAAAATGAAAGAACTGATATTTAGTTGATTAATTCTTGGAAGTCTCATTCCATTGACATCCAAGATTTGGATAAAAGTAATGTTTTATTCACAAATTAGGTATGTTAACTGTATATTATTATGCTTATCTATTTGTATTGTAGATATATCTCTATCTGTATCTCCTTCTATACTTATCTCAATCTCATTGTATCTCTATCTTCTTATGTACCTATCTAGGTTTCTTATCAGCCTATATATACAGGCTTCTGCTATTGTATTATTCATTCAATTCAATATATCAGAATTACTCTCATAACATGGTTTCAAAGCCTAGGGTTCTCTCCTAGCCTCTTCTTCTTTTTTATCACATTTTTTATTTTATTTTATTGGTCTAGCAGCTTTGATTCTGTCGCACATTGGTTTTTATTGGGTTCTGCGTTTCTAAAATATAAAAAAAAAATGAGGAACTATATCACAAACGATCCTAAAATAAAATAAAAAATCCTAAATCCTAAAAAATTAACCATGTAAATTATCTAAACTTGAATGGCTTCTGTAATATAACTCAAAACTTTTAGTGCATTGACTCCATTTCAAAGTCAAGTCTCCAGCTCAACAAAAAAAAGAAAATCTAGAACGCTAAAAAATTAACCATGAAAATTATCTGAACTTCAATAATTTCCATAATGTACCTGACTCTTGTGCACGGACTCGATTTCAAAGTCAAGTCTCCAACTCAATTACTTAGACTATGATGCGGAAGCTTACCCAAAACCAAAATGTCATTCTAACATTGATTGCACATAATTCAAGTCAAGATATTCTCCCCCTACCGACTTAGGTGGAGACATCAACCATACCCGCCAAAGTTCGACACTTTAAATGTTTGTCCATCGACAAAGTCTTTGTCAACATATCTGAAATATTATCATCTGTGTGAACCTTTTCGAGTTGCAACAATTTCGAATCTAACACATCACGAATCCAATGGTATCTCACATCAATGTGTTTCGATCTCGAATGAAAGGTAGAATTTTTACTCAAGTGAATAGCACTTTGACTATCACAATAAAGCACATACCTTTCTTGCTTCAAACCCAACTCTTGCAAAAATTTCTTCAACCATAACTCTTCTTTGCAAGCTTCTGTAATGGCAATAAATTCAGCTTCGGTAGTTGAGAGAGCAACACATTTTTGTAATTTAGATTACCATGCCACAGCTCCCCCTGCAAAAGTCATCAAATACCCCGAAGTAGATTTCCTCGAATCAACATCACTAGCCATGTCAGAATCTGTGAACCCATCAAGCATCAGTTTACCATCCCCAAAACACAAACACACCTTCAAGTCCTCAAGATATCTTAGAATCCATTTTACCACGCCCAATGTTCTTTACGGATTAGAGAAAACGACTCACCACACCAGGCGTGAGCAATATCCCACCTTGTACAAACCATGGCATACATCAAAGAACCAATCGAAGCATAAGGAACTTTCAACATCTCTTCTTTGTCTTTCTCACTTGTAGGACATTGATTCGAACTAAGTTTGAAGTGACCTACAAGTGGACAACCAACCGGCTTTACTTTATCCATGTTGAATCTCTCAAGAACTTTCTCAATGTAACTCTCTTGAGACAACCAAATCAGTCCCTCTTTGCGATCACGAACAATTTTCATACCAAGTATTTGCTTTGCCGGCCCCAAATCTTTCATAGCAAAAGATTTACTCAACTCCAATTTCAACCTGTTAATCATGGTAGAATCTTGACCCACAATTAACATGTCATCAACATAAAGCAAAAGAATAATAAATTTGCCATCCGAAAATTTTTTCACAAACACACAATGGTCCGAAGTGGTTTTAGAAAAGCCATTATTCATCATGAAAGAGTCAAATTTTTTGTACCATTGTCGCGGGGCTTGCTTAAGGCCATACAAACTTTTCTTCAATTTGCAAACAAGTTTTTCTTTCCCTTTCTCCACAAAACCTTCTGGTTGTTCCATGTAAATTTCTTCTTCAAGATCACCATGAAGAAATGCGGTCTTCACATCAAGTTGCTCAATTTCAAGGTTCATACTTGCAGCCATGCCAAGTACAACCCGAATAGAAGACATCTTCACAACCGGCGAGAAAATCTCGTCAAAGTCAATGCCTTTCTTTTGCCCAAAGCCTTTCACTACAAGGCGTGCTTTGTACCTCAGATTCTTCCTATCATTCTTCAATTTGAAAACCCACTTATTTTTCAGAATTTTCCTCCCTTTAGGCAACTTCACTAAATCATAAGTGTGATTTTCAAGTAAGGAATTCATCTCCTCTTCCATAGCCTTTTTCCAATCATCTTTCTTTGCATGCTCAATTGCTTCTTGGTAGCTCTCCGGCTCCCCTTGATCAGAAATCAACACAAATTCATTGGGAGGATACTTTCTTGAAGGTTGTCGGTCCCTTGTAGATTTTCTCAACTCAAGTTGTGGTGGCGGTTCTTGAGTTGGATGCTCTTTCTCAATTTCTGGCTCAACTTCATTAGGATTAGCATCATCCTCCACATCTTCAATAGATGGCTGCATATCTCCCCCATTTTCATCATCAACTGGAGATGAAGGAGATGGATCCATGTCAATGAGATCACTAGTTTTTGGCTCCGGTTGATCACCTTTACCAAAGTCTTCAATTGTTTGGTCTTCAAGAAACACAACATCACGGCTTCGAATGACTTTCTTGTCGACCGGATCCCATAATCTATACCCGAACTCATCACGCCGATAGCCAAGAAAAATACATTGTCTTGACTTACTATCAAGCTTGGACCTCTCATCCTTTGGAATGTGAACAAAAGCTCGGCAACCAAACACTCTCAAGTGCTCATAAGACACATCTTTGCCAGTCCAAACTCTTTCAAGAACATCACCATTCAAAGGATAGCAAGGAGATAAATTGATCAAGTCAACCGCTGTATTCATTGCCTCACCCCAAAAGGATCTTGGCAATTTAGCTTGTGAAAGTAAACACCTTGTTCTTTCTACAATGGTGCGGTTCATCCTCTCGGCAACGCCATTTTGTTGAGGAGTCTTCTTAACTGTCTTTTGATGCCGAATACCTTGGCTGCGACAATACTCATCAAATGGCCCAATGTATTCACCACCATTGTCTGTTCGGATGCACTTCAATTTCTGTCCTGTTTCTCTTTCAACCATGGCCTGAAAATGCTTAAATACTTCTAGAACTTGATCTTTAGTTTTTAGTAGATAAGCCCAGACTTTCCTTGAATAATCATCAATGAAAGTAACAAAATAAAGTGCACCACCATGTGTTCTAACTTTTAAAGGACCACAAACATCCGAATGAATCAACTCCAAAACCTTTTCTTTTCTAAAAGCAACATTTTTATGAAAAGAAACTCTATGTTGTTTACCCGCCAAACAATGAACACAAGTTTTAAGATGTGTACCTTTCAAACCGGGTAGAAGCTCTTTCTTGAATAATACTTGCAGCCCTTTTTCACTCATGTGGCCAAGCCGCTTGTGCCACAATTCGGTAGAAGTATCATCTTCAAGTGCATTGACAACACCTTTACAAATTTTTCCTTGCATCGAATAAAGTGTATAAGTCTTCTTGCACTTAGCCACCACCAAAGAACCCTTTGTGAGCTTCCATATTCCATCACCAAATTTGTTGTTGAAGCCTTCATCATCTAGCTTCCCGGAGAGATTAAATTAAGACAAATGTGGAACATGCCTCACATCTTTAAGCAACAATTTGCTTTCCCAAATTTGTTTCCAAGCAAACATCACCCATGCCGATAATCTTGGACAACCCTTCATTACCCATTCGAGCAGAACCATAATCTCTGCGTGTAGGTAGTGAAGAAATCAACTCGAGAAGTCACATGAAAAGAAGCACCGAATCAATTACCCAAGCGCTCTCTTGGCCCACAAAATTGATACAATCATCTTCACAAACGACCATGAGATCATCGGTAATGCTTGCCGTTGTGTCTTCTTGCTTCTTATCCACACTTTTGTCACACCTTTTCTCCTTGTTCTTGAGCTTTTGCATTCCCGCTTCATGTGCCCTTTCTCATGGCAATAATAACACTCAACGTCTTTCTTTGTAAGAGAACCATCTCTTGACTTGTCACGGCTTTGTTCACGACCCTGAGAAGTCTTACTCCTCCCCTTGTTTTGCTTGACCTCTCACAACAAATGCTTCTGAATGAGAGGAACCGGCTGATTTTCTTCTAGTTTCTTCATTCAACAAGCTACTAGTGACTTGACCCATAGTGACAACTCCATCGGGCGCCGAATTACTAACTGTCACAACCAAAGTCTCCCAACTTTCGGGTAAGAAACTAAGTAGCATCAAAGCCTACAACTCATCATCAAAAATAATTTTCATAGAAGCAAGTTGGTTAATGATACTCTTTATTTCATTCAGATGTTCCGGAATAGGGCTGCCCTCTTTATATTTTAAATTAACCAACTTACGAAACAGAAAGGCTTTATTTGTGGTTGATTTTCTATCATAAAGACTCTCTAATTTTTTCCATAAATCATGTCTTTGAAGTTTAGTAGCAACATGATGAAACACACTGTCATCAATCCATTGACGGATAACACCAACGGCTTTCCGATTAAGCCTCTTCCACTCATCATCTTTCATATCAGCAGGTTTGCCACTATCACCCTCAATGGGTCCATACAAGTCTTTACAAAATAATATGTCCTCCATTTTAGTTTTCCAAGTTACCCAATTGCTTCCATTGAAGCTAGACATACGACCCACATTCCCCTCCATTGATTTACACAAATAAATAAATCCAAATAAACTGTAAGCTCTGATACCAGTTGTTAGGGAAAATCGATGATTCCCCACAAGTAAATCAATCAATGGGAATATAAACTAATGCGGAAAAATTAAATCAAAGGCAACACAAGAATTTTTACGTGGTTCCCTCAATGTGAGGTACGTCCACGGGATCGAAATCCGATTCCACTATCAACCAAATAGGTTCCAAACGATTACAAACGAGACACTAATGGTCTCACAAAACCACCCTTAGGTGAATTTCAAATAATCACAAATAAACAAGAGGAAAGACCTCACCAAATAGATGAACCAAAATCTTCAGAACCAGAGTTGAAAAAGATCCAAAATAACGAATCAAACACCAACCGAAGATGCCCAAAGAACCAAGCTTCAAAAAACCAAATTGAACCAATGTATGAACTTAAGACCTTTGTTTCCCAAGTGTCTAAGCAAGACCTTGCTTTTCTTGTGTTGAACAACCAAAAAAACATAATGCCTCCAATAAACAAAATATAATATAATATAATGAATCTAGGGTTTTGTAATCAAACCCTAATTGTATCCAAATTGGATTGGGCCTCCACAAATATAATATATAAAAATATATTATACTAAACCAAGCCCAATTAAAACTCTTTTTCCAAAACCAATTAGGTCCCACACTCCAATAAGGAGGTATACCCAACAAAGAGCACATCCAAATTTTATGCTTTGCTTCAGCAATTCCCATTAACAATGATGTGGCCCCACATCATTGTATTCTTAACCATGATCTAGTGTGAGATTCGAGCTTATTTGCACACTTGCTTCATTAATTTGTATTCTTTGCTGCTCTATCCTGTACTTTGACTCCACTTAGACATTAAAAAAAACAAAAACTCAAATTGCTTCTCTCTAAGGAATTAACAAATTTAACTAGAATTGCATTCTAGCACTGACAAGCTATATGCATAATCATATTTAAAATTGATTATGCAGTTCTTCTTGATGTTAAGTTAGAGATCCAAAATGACATTTCATAGCCCATGCAAAACTACATTACTGGTTAAGGGTTGACTTTGACAAAAATACAATATTCTATGTTATCTTTTGCAATCAAAATTAGGACTTCTTTTAAACCAGAAAATAAACAAAACAATATTATCTACTTTCTTCTGTATCATATAGTATAGCAGTTGCGATTGCCAATATTATTTGCAGATAATTCCTCGTACATTGTGTGAACAATGACCCCTGTTGTATCTCACACACCATCATCATCATCATCATCATTGTATGAGAGGGTTCAAGAATGTTGTCTAAAAATTCGAATTCTCTAGAAAAGATGTGAGGCTTAGATTCTTTAACGATCACAACTATAAACACAATAGCAAAGAAATGATGGAGATAAGAGATTGGGTGAAAAAGAAGGCAAAGTAGTTAGAAAGAGGATAATGGCAAGGCTCTCCTAGGGATCTCCCACTTTCACTCTCAAGGTAGATAATGGAGAAGGGAAATTAGTTCTCTCCAAATAATTGTCTCTCCAAAATCCATCCTTGGTAAAGCTATGAGTGGGTGCTATTTATATGCATCTCATGATGTAGGATGGAGCCCATGTTTAAGGCATATGATAAATATTCCCTCTAACTACCTTGTCCAAGGAGGTGACCTCTCCGAGGATGAGGAAAACCCCGAAAAGGAGATCAACTTCTCGATGAACCTTTCTTCTTAGCCACACCTAACCAATGATCCCCAATCATCCCAAAGGGTTGAGGTAGTCCTAAAGGACCCGCTACCACTAATATTGCCGAGTCTCATGGACCCCCTGAGGTCGTGACACTTCGACCCGGGTATAGGCTAAATCAACCGATGAGTGAATTCATCTTCACCTACCGTCCTCAGGATTTGGGCCCTTTGTTCGGGCTCTAACCTCACTTATGATTTAGGTGGGTTGATCTCGGAATGCTCTAAGTCCACAAATGTTCTAGGACTCACCAATGGAGCAGCTTCTAGATTGTAATTGAATCCGTTCAAAGTCTGAGTGCCTCGGATCTCTAGGTTTGCTCAATACCTTTCGAGTTCGGGCCCGAGTAAATCTCTAAGTTCGTGGATCCAAACCCTTTCAAAGCTTAGAGCGATTTGGTCCGCTTGATTGCGATAAATCCGGACACACCAATCTTGGACTTTCTGATTGGGCCTAATTAATTTTAATGGGTCCGACTTGATTCCTCTTACAATCATCATCACAAAACCTAGACTTTTTTTATATTTATTTATGACTTTTTTTATTTCTTTTAATTATAACTCAAAAAATATGAAGTTATTAAAGTTAGAGTGATGTACCAATAAATCCTAAGATGAGAACTTATAAACTACTTAGTGCCTATTTGGCAGAAATTATTTACAGCTTATTTCAGCTTTCAGCTTAATTTAAGCTATTTTGATGTGTTTGGTTTAGCTTATAGCTTATATCTTATAGCTTTGTGGAAGTCAGAAATCAGCTTATTCTTTGAGTGAGGCAGGAGATGCTTTAAGAATAAGCTGGAAATCAGCTTAAGCTGAAAGTTATAAGCTATAAGCTGTTTAGGCATAAACTATAAGCACTTTCTCACAGCTCTACCAAACAAGGCTTTAGTCTTGTGTTTTTTTTTAGACCAATAAGTCCTATTACAGCGTGATTGACAGAAAATGACAGTAACAAGTATGGGGAGTTCTGCAATAGTAAGGAGGTAAATATGGTACTTCACGTATAGGGAAATTACACATTTGGGGCTTCTTTTATACGTTGTGATTTGAATTTCAAATTGCATATTTGGAAAGATTTTGTAGATTTGTGTAACATCGATCAACACCAACGTGGTTTTTGGTGCAATGTAAATGGGAATCACATATTTTTCGGCTTCGATTTAGCAATTCCACATTCCACACATTTGTGAATCATGAACCTTACATTGACCAAACCCTAGGAACATTTGTCAAATGTAACATCGGTTCACAACGGCGCATGGTGTATGTTTTTTCAAGAAAAAATTATGCAAATAGTTCCTGTAATTTACACGACGTGTCAATTTGGTCCTTGTAGTTTCAGTTTGCTTGATTTTGCACCTTAATTTAACGGATTGTGTCATTTTAGTCCAATAAATAACGGTTTTTAAGTTAATTTAATGGAAAGTCAAACAATATGTCAATTTGGTCCATGTATTTTTCACAATGTGTCAATTTAGTCCCTGTCAAAATCGAAAAAATTGAAACTACAAGGACCAAATTGACACATTGTTTGACCTTTCGTTAAATTAACTTAACAACAGTTATTTATTGGACTAAAATGATGCAATCCGTTAAATTAAGGGGCAAAATCAAGCAAATTGAAATTACAGGGACCAAATTGACACATCGTGTAAACTACATGGACTATTTGCATAATTTACCCATTTTTCAATGTTAGAAAGTGTAATGCTGGATGTTTGTGGGCTGACAGTGGTGTAACTGTGATTATGGTTGTCTGTTTGGTAGATTTGGAATGTAGTTGCTGTAATGTCATGTTTGGGACAACGTTAACATGAAGCTGGGGTTTGTTGGTTTCAATTTATGTTTTTACAATGCTCTGTATTTTTTTTGGTAATATGTATGTTAATGGGAATGGAAGATGTGTTTTGGTTGTAATGTTGTAATGTTGTTAACATTGATTTTGATTAACAATGGTTGTAATGAACGATGTTTAAACTTTGTTCAAGGTGACACTAGGTAGCAAAATTGATTCTCACGTTACAAGAAAATAATATCAGCAATTGAAACTCATCTACCGTGTCACTCTACAAAAATCAAACACACAAAAATGAAAATGTAAAAAGTTACCATCTCAATCATTACACACAGATGAGCAAAAAAGAATCTACCAAAATCATAACAAGGGTAAATGTGTAAACTTTGTCCATGCCAAAGCAAAGGAAAATATTCCTTAGCAATTAAATAGGACCAAATGGTTTATAAAAAAAAAAACACAGGACTAAATGGATTATCATTCCCTAATTTGGGATTTACCGGTAATTTCTCCATATTTGAATAATGTTGCAATAATCATGTAAACCCTAAATCCTAAAAAATAAACCATGTAAATTATCTAAACTTGAATGGCTTCTGTAATATAACTCAAAACTTTTAGTGCATTGACTCCATTACAAAGTCAAGTCTCCAGCTCAATAAAAAAAAGAAAATTTAGAACGCTAAAAAATTAACCATGAAAATTATCTGAACTTCAATAATTTCCATAATGTAACTGACTCTTGTGCACGGACTCGATTTCAAAGTCAAGTCTCCAACTCAATTACTTAAGACTATGATGCGGAAGCTTACCCAAAACCAAAATGTCATTCTAACATTGATTGCACATAATTCAAGGCAAGAGCACATCCAAATTTTATGCTTTGCTTCAGCAATTCCCATTAACAGTGATGTGGCCCCACATCATTGTATTCTTAACCATGATCTAGTGTGAGATTTGAGCTTATTTGCACACTTGCTTCATTAATTTGTATTCTTTGCTGCTCTATCCTGTACTTTGACTCCACTTAGACATTAAAAAAAACAAAAACTCAAATTGCTTTTCTCCAAGGAATTAACAAATTTAACTAGAATTGCATTCTAGCACTGACAAGCTATATGCATAATCACATTTAAAATTGATTATGCAGTTCTTCTTGATGTTAAGTTAGAGATCAAAATGACATTTCATAGCCCATGCAAAACTACATTGCTGGTTAAGGGTTGACTTTGACAAAAATACAATGTTCTATGTTATCTTTTGCAATAAAAATTAGGACTTCTTTTAAACCAGAAAATAAACAAAACAATATTATCTACTTTCTTCCATATCATATAGTATAGCAGTTGCGATTGCCAACATTATTCGCAGATAATTCCTTGTACATTGTGTGAACAGTGACCCCTATTGTATCTCACACATTATCATCATCATCATCACAAAACCTCACTACAAGAAATTATTTAAGGACTAATTGAATTTGGCCGTTAAAAATAATCTTTTAGGAACAAATTTAAATATATGATAATTTACTTATATGATTGTAAAAATAACTATTAATATTTTCGCATAATATGTACATAACTTTTTAAGACTAATAAATTTGGTTACTAATACATTATTAACTTTTTTAGAAACTAAATATTTTTGTCATTATCAATTAAAAACATTTTAGGACCAAATATTTTAATCATTTTAACCATTAAAAAATGGGGACCTCACTTCAGCCCTAACGAGGTTTGGTAGCAATCAAAAAGTTACAACTCTCATTCTCTCTTCAACGAGTTTGCTCTCTCTCTAGAGCTCCAATACAGATTGGAAGCATCCATGGCAGATTTGCTCAACCTTCTTCAAATTTTGGTGCGTTTCTCTCTCTCTCTCTCTCTCTCTCTCCGCATATACACATATATGATTTACAATATTGATCCGATCATCTCTTTTTCTTTCTCTTCATCATTTTGTACATCACAATCTTCAATCAATGGAAGATTTCATCATCGATTCATTGAAGAAGAATCTCGGTTGTCGATTTACTTCTCTTCCGAGTTCTCTCTCACCTGGTATCGAAAACCCTAGGTCAGTACTCTTTAGACTGTTAAAATTATTGATATATATGAAGTTTAAAACTCTGAAACTCTGATTTCTAAATATATAGGGACCAAGTAAACTCTGATTTCTAAACTCTGTATCAGAGTTTTATATATGAAGTTTCTGATCTTAATTTCTGTAATTTTTTTATTTCTTTTTGTGTTTTGTGATTGTTGTTCGAGTTTCTATATATGAATTTTTCTATAATTTTTGACCTGATGGATTTGATTAATGATTTTTTTTTTTTTACTTCCCATTCATGGACTGATTGATATCAGAAACTTCATAATATGTATATCTGTTACTTTCTTTTTTCTTGATGGTTTTCTATCTTGTTAGTGTTTGATTGGACTACTACAATTTTATATTTTTCTCACCATGTGTTTGACAATATGCCTAATGATGATACTATGAAAATAACGAGTGTGTTCCATAGATATGAATCACATTGTTGCTTTAATTGCTGGTGTTACACTTATTATACTATAGTGAGAGTTATAACTTGAGTTGCTCAAGTTGGCTTGCTTGAGGTGCACCTTTTTGTGTAACTTAAGCTTCAGATACTTCTCCTTTTTGTGTTTCCTTATTGCTCCAAAGCCTAACATAGTTTTTAAATTTTCAGGAAATAATAAACATATTGTTCTTCATTAGATGTTTCTAAACATGAAAGGATGATGTTTTAGAATTTGCTATCTTATGGTGTCACTTCTTACACATTGTCTTCCATTAAAATGCTTCTTAATAAGCAATCATGCCCTTTCCTTTCATAGGTTAATTTAAAACCAAAGGTTCCAACCAAAGCTGTATGTGCAGAGCATTTTGAGTTGAGAAAAGAAATATTGACTTTATTGAATCTTCAGAAACAGGTACTTCTACCTAAGGTTCATCTTGAATTTGTTTACTTCATCCATTCTGTTTGTACCTGTTTGTTTGTTATTTTGAAAATATGTTCATATATATATATATATATTGTAGATCTATAAATAACACAATAAGTAGTTCACATTTTTGTTCGATTGGCCTGCACATTGTCATGGATGCAGTTTTTCTATAGGTTGATTCTTCATCTTCTTCTTCATTTTTTGCAGATTTCTGCTACTTTGAAGACATCAATTGGTTAATTCACTCTCTATCAAGGTATTTCTCGATCCTTCAAGTAGTATTGAGTTTTTAATACAGATTGTAGCCAAAAATTAGTTTTAATGTTGAATTAATAAAATTAATTTAACTCATTTTGTTTGACTTTTGTTTACTTCATCCTTTTGATGTGAATTTTAATTATAGGTATTTCTCGATCCGTTTGATGTGAATTTTAATCTAACTTAGGTTTGTTAAGGGAACCAGACCATATATGTTCCCTGTTCTGTGTTGGCTGGAACATCTTGGGGGAGAGGTGAAGATCCTTGACAAGGATTTGATATTGGTTGAACTTCACTCATTTCCTCACCTGCAGAATTTTCTTCTTCAAGCTATGTCTCTTAACTGTTTTCTCCATTTTTTTGTTTGCCCCAGGTATGCATTAGATGATATTGGTTATGGATCTCATGTGCATCTCAGTTTGTGGGAAAATGGGAAAAATGCAGTTATGGCATCTGGTGGACACTCTAAGCATGGAATGTCCAAGGTTGGAGAAGAGTTCATGGCAGGGGTTTTAACTCATCTACCTTCAATTCTGGCATTTACGGCACCACTTCCAAACAGGTTTTTAATTTTTTCTTATAATTTTGATTATTCTTGTGCAAAACATGTGTCAGAGTTGAACCCATATGAATAGGTAGTTAGGTAATAACAGAGAAGTATGCATTTTTACCAGTTCTGTTAAAATATGAATAGGTAGTTAGGTACTAACAGGTGGAGTTGGGACGGTTATTGTGTGGGCCTGGTTGTTATTGCTTGGTTCACGTGCAAATCAAATGATGAAATTTGCCGTTCACATATTGACTACTTATCTCGTTGTGATTAGTGTGTTGTGTTAATGTTTAGAACATTCTCTTATTAGTTTGGGATGACTCTTCCAAATTAAATGCATCATTGTTAGTAGTTGTTTATGAAAATCTTGCAAATGTATTGGGCTGTGATTTAATTTGTAAGAAAAAGGTTAGTTTGCATTAAATAAAACTCTCTTCTCTCTTATGATAAAGATCTGGAATAACCTTTAATCAACTGTTTCCATTGTTTCCTGACTGTATATTTTTCTGTAGGCTTCCATTTACCATGTGGGTGTTGCAAGGAGCTGTTAAGATGGTGTGGAGTCTTCTCGGGGTTATGAGAGTAGCATGCACATTCATGTTAGTCATGCTTTATGGCTAGCACTATGGTCTTTCGGTGCAGTTGGTGTTGTGGCTTCAAGCATGAGTAACAAGGTATTATCATTGTATGTTTCTTCCACTGAGACTAAGAAGTGTTGTTATTTATATGCAGGTATTCTCTGTAAGTTTATTTTGGACGAGTACAGTTCTCTGTAATACTGTTCATGTTATTGTGTCTGGGATGGTGTTTCTTGTTCTTCTCCATGGTGGTCGAGAAGCGGCATCAATGCCTTCCAAGCCACTGATGAAGTCTCTATGGTATGCCATGACTACTTTTGGTAGCATTTGCTATGGATCACTCTTTATAGCTGCTATCTGGACATTGCGGTGGAAGGTAGTCAAATACTGCTTTGAATTAAGTTTACAGAAATATTATTTGCACAAGTGGATAGCATTCATAGATATTATCAAGCGTGCATGGGTATGACTGATTATGCAGTTTGATTGAATTCTTTCAGATGACAGGATTCAGATCAAAGATTGGCAACAATGTGTGTTTGTTGTGCTGTGTTGATTTTCCTGTTTTATCTTGTGGGGACTCTGGTTTGTTTTTTCAACAAGTATGCCTATGTCCAGGTAATTCCATTATCCTTTTATTGGTAATTCTACTATCCTGTTTCATCTTGTGGCTAGTTTGAATTCTCTCGTCTTTGAATTTTTGTAATTCAACATTAAAACTAATTATAGCAGATCCGACTACTTGGACATCATAAAACACCCCATGGATCTGTTGACAATAAAGGAGAAGGTGAGGAGGTTGGAGTACAAGAGCAGAGAGGAGTTCAGGCACGATGTTTGGCAAATCACCTACAACGCTCATAAATACAACGATGGTCGCAACCCAGGCATTCCTCCCCTTGCAGATCAGCTTCTAGAGCTATGTGACTACTTGTTAAGTGAGAATGATAATGGCTTGACTGAAGCTGAAGCCGGTATTGAATATAGGGAAGCTTAAGGAGACAATGTTGTTAAATTAATTTTATTTTTTGAAATTTTCCTCAATACCAATAGCCCTGGTTCACTGGAGTCCTTTTCTTTTTCTTTTTCTTTTTTTTTTGGGGTTTGGGTTTTGGTTTTTTTGCTTTGTGAGGTTCCAAGTGCACAGGGATGGCAGTAGTTTAGTTGGTTGTATGTAAAATTCCTTCTTTCGCAATGTATGTACATTTGAGTAAATTTGCAAGAATAAAAGGCTTCACAATATATTTGAGATCTTATAAAAGAGTGTAGAGAGGGGTCATCTTCTGATATCCAATCCAAGCCAGTCTTTACCAAATATTTTCTTTGGGCATGATCCTATAATCTTATTGAAGTACATACATTTTTTACTTTCATTTTTGTGAGAATTTGGCACATAAAATGTGTCTGCTATAAGTAGCAGAAAGACCAGTGAATTACAAATGCAAAGCCATAACGTGGTGTTGTGGTGTTGAAGTCGACTGTGGTTGATATCTTCATAGAGTTTTAATTCACATGACCTATGTTGAACTATTTTGATCCTATTTTGAGTTTTAACTCATATAATAAACCATGTTGAAGTGACTTTGGATACTTTGTGTTTTAATTTTTGTAAAATTTTATTTTTTATATACTCTTTGTGGTTTGGTAGTAAAATGCCTTTGGTGTGTGGATTTTAAATTTCTATTTTATTTTATTTGATTGGATGACAAATTTAATTTTTGGGCATTTTAAGCTGTGAAATTAAATGGTTACAAAATATTTTCTAAATTGACTTTTAGCGACAAAAATGTGTGGTAGGGAAAGTTTTTTGTCTTTTGGCGACCAAATCTAGTTGTCGTTAAAAATGTCATTATTTTGTTTTTCGCGACCAAATTGGGATATTTTGTGACGAAGTATTAGCGACAAAATGTTTAGTCTTGTAAAATCAAACATTTTGTGACAATATAAAATTAGTCGCTAATTGTTATTTTTAGCGACATTCTCAAAAATTGGTTGCTAAAGACTTTTCTGAACGCACTTTTAGTGACTTTGTTGGTGACAAATTTAATTTTGTCACAAAAACTATTTAGAGACCAAAATAATGGTTTTAGGGACGAAAATAATTGGTCACCAAAAGTCTTATATGTTGTAGTGCCTAGACTTTTTTATATTTACTTATGCCTTTTTTTTTTTCTTTTAATTATAACTCAAAAAATATGAAGTTATTAAAGTTACCATATTTTAATAATGTTGCAATAATCACAAGAAACCCCTTATTACATGGTATTTTTTTTGGGTACACATTCAATATTGGATACACTTGGCTGTTTTTACAATAGAGAGAGCACCCCAAGCCCATGGCCTTTTTAGTAGTATGAAGGCGGCATTAAAAGTACTTGCAAGCAAGGAGCCAAAATTAGGGCACATATTAGTTACCATATTGAGAAAAAAAAAAAAAAAAACAAGAAAAAACACACAATAAGCAACAACATGATAATTTTATTTTTTTTTATTACTTTTTTTGCATTTGCAATTGGCGAGACTTATAAATCATGAAAATTTTTATATTAACATGACTTATAAATCAACAATCAAAAACTCAACTGAATCTATGATTAACAAATCCAACACTATCAACTTAACAAAGAGCTCTGCAATGAAAAAAAATATCAACTAAACAAACACCTTAATGAGAACGAAATGATCAAGTGATTCAATTATTGTCATTTACTTCCCAGTTTAGAGCATTCAAAAATGGCCAAAAAAACATAGTAGAGCGTTTTTAAATAAAAAGAAATTTTACATTAATTAAGTTTTACATAGGATAAGCAAGATATACATTTTATATATAAGGGTAATAGTATAAATATTAGAAACTTAGGGGAGCACGTGACTTCTTAGTCTTATGTTAGCTTCGGGTTTTAGCTCCCTAGAAGTTAATCTAACAACTAACAATTGACTCATGCATATAAAATAAAAAATAAAAAGATAACCTCACAAGCAATGCTCAACAAAATCCATCAATGAAGCCTCAGTTACATTGAAGATGAAGATCAAAATCTTGTACTCGGATGAAAATCTAGGAAACATGGTACATACAACTACAAGTAGTCAGCTTTCCTGATATAACTGCATTGCATCATGCAAATGTTGCCTACCATCTTCACAAGGATAGGTCTCCAGCACACAAATTTGAGATATTTGAGCTCCTGCATGCAGCATATACATCAGGAATTCGATGACTACCTTTGTTAGTAACTTGCAATTACCATAGATTTAACTCTCAAGTCATACCTTGTCTCTGGGCTGTGTTCATGTTTTCTGGATTGGAGGAATCCCTCTCTGATCAAAACCAGTGCCGAGGCTACCTCTCTCATGTCCATTCTTTCCCTTTGGGATTCTGCTGAACAAGCAATTCCTAGTTGAAATATAGAAATCAAACATTCACTATGTTCACTACTTTTGATTTCTGCCATCTCATTACTGTCCATAGACCGGTCCACAATCTCCATTACTCTCCCTGGCAATGCCGCTTTAACAAATTTGTGAAGGTTCAAATCATTTTTGAATAGTCCATCTGTTGGCCTTCTTCCAGTGAACATCTCCAACAAGAGGATCCCATAGCTGTACACGTCTGCACGAGTTGACACCTGACCTCCCATGCCATACTCTGCACCAAAAATAAATATAAAAAAAAAAATTCCATAAAACTCATTCGCACAAAATTGCAAAAAGAAAATTCTTCATACAATAAATTTACTAATCACAAATAAATAAATAAATAAATAATGAAAAAATACCCATTACCTGGAGCAACATATCCAATAGTTCCCTTGATTCCAGCCGAGCTAAAATGATTTAGAATAACGTCTTTACTAGATCTCAAGAGGATCGTTGCCAAACCAAAATCACTTACATGAGCTGTCAGATCATCGTCAAGAAGGACATTGCTTGGTTTTAGATCACAGTGAACTATTGGGGCTTGGCACTGATTATGAAGATAATGCAATGCCAACGCCACATCTGTTGCAACATTGATTCTTTGGAGAAGATCCATATTTCTCCATTTCTCTTGTTCTTCTTCTGGATGAAGCCAGTTCTCCAAGCTCCCATTTGGCATGAACTCATATACTAAAGCTTTGAATTCATTTCCCTGAAAATCAATGCTAGAGCAAGCAGTTAGAACCTTGACTAGATTTCGGTGCCAGATGTTCCCTAATGCCTGGCATTCAGCCAAGAAGCTCTTAGAAGCCCCTCGCTGTTGAAGGTTAAGAACCTTAATTGCAACTGTTGTTTCTCCTGGACAGATGATTCCTTTGTACACGGTGCCGAAACTACCCGAACCAATCAAATTGCTCTTTGAGAATCTGTCGGTTGCATTGAGGAGATCTTCATAGGAGACCTTTGGGTATACTCTCCCAAATGAAGAACTCGAAATAGGTTTGTTCTTCAACTTTCTCAAGCAGTAACGTGAAACTAGAAACATCATCAGAGCAAAGCAAAAAGCGCAAATGATGACAACAAGCAATATTAATTTGAGTGCGAAATGCTTTTTGGGTTCCCCACATGGCCCCAAATGTAGCTCTTCAATCCCCCCACAAAGCTTACTGTTGCCAAAGAGCTCAATTGCACTCGCATTTTTGAAGACTCCTTGCACTGGTACCTCACCCTCAAGATTGTTCAAAGATATATTCAAATTTTGCAACGATGCAAAATTTACCATGTACATGGGTATTTGGCCAGACAAGTTATTGCTCGACAGATCGAAATACTGAATACCCATCAGTTTGCCTAAATCAGGAATGGTTCCTTGAAAGGAGTTGGATTGCAAATAAAGTTGTTCCAAGGCCAAACACTTCCCCAAACTGCCAGGAATATCACCGGACAATATATTGTATGAGACATCTAGCATGACAAGATTTCTGAAGTCTGCAATTTCTGATGGCAGGGAACCCGTGAAAGAATTGTGAGACATGTTAAGGTCTAACAACGTAGGTGAAAGACCAATGATTGACTCAAGTATGGTTCCATTGAATTTGTTGTGGCAAAGGTGTATGGTTTGCAGGTACTTGCATTTGCCAAGACTTGAAGGTATGCTTCCCTGGAAGCTGTTATTATACAAGTAGAGTTCTAACAGTAGCGTTAGGTTGCCAAATGAAGACGGGATAACCCCAGTCAATTTGTTTTGACCCAATTCCAAAAAATTTAATTTTGAGAGTTTCCCAATTGAATCAGGAATACTTCCCGACAACAAGTTTTGCTCTAAGCCAAGCTGATTTAAGTTAAGGAGTCTTGAGACTTCCGCAGGAATGGTCCCACCAAGATTGTTTCCCCCTAATTGTAGCAATTCTAGTTTAGTGGAAAGATTAGTCAATGAATAGGGTAACTCACCTCTGAATTGATTGTAGCTCAAGTCGAACACGTTTAAATTGCTGCAATTCGACAAAGAAACAATAACAAAACTCAAATCATCAAAAGTACCACTTCCAAGAAGGTTACCTGGAGCAGATAGGCGCGATAAATTCTGTAGGTTTCCAAAACTCATCGGTATGCTTCCTGTGAAATTGTTGGAAGGGATATCAAGTAGTTGAAGACCTGAAGTATTTGACAATGATACTGGAATGGGTCCTGTAAATTGATTTACTCCTAGGAGTAATGATTGGAGATTTGGAAGATCATGTCCAATGCTAGCCCTGAGATCACCAGTAAACTTATTTTCTGTCAAAGCTATTTCTTGCAGGGAGGAAAGGTTGTAAAGCGAAGGAGGAAAGACCCCGGAAATATTATTTACCCCCACATCAAAAACTGTCAGATTAGTCATCCGGGCTATTTCATCAGGAATTTCTCCTTGCAAATTGTTGTATGTTAGTGAAATCTGTTGGAGAGATGAGAGATTGGCAATAGAAGCCGGAAAGCTTCCTGTAAGATTGTTGCTGTTGAGAAACAGTATCACAAGCTTTGACAAAGAGCCGAGTTGGGAAGGAATTTGTTGGGAAATACTGTTGTACCCCAAATCAAGAGTCAAGAGGTTGGAACAGTGAGACAGGTCGACTGGTATTTCAAGTCCCAAAAAATTATGGCTCAAGTTCAAACTTGTAAGTCTAAACAACCGACCAATATCTTGGGGGATACCGCCTTGGAAGGCGTTGCTTGCAAGGTTGAGTGACCTAAGGAATGAGAGATTTCCAATTTGTGGCGATATGGTTCCATACAAATTCTGCCCAACAAGATCCAAGCTGGTGACTCGTTGGTGTTTTTGGCCACATGTGACTCCTTTCCAGTGGCAGAAATGGAGAGAATCATTCCAAGAGGCCAAGACTTCGAGAGAATTATCATTTATTCGAGACTTGAAGTGAACCAATGCAAGTTTGTCAGTGTTGTTTCCTACTGTGGAAGCGAAAACAAATTTCATACAAGACAATTTCAAGATCAAGAGGATCACTTGGATGGTTAGCGAAAAAAGTAGGCTGAGACTCAAAAGTGGAAGCTTCATCATTTCGGAGGGGAGTAACTTCTTGCTGCTGAGAGACTTTCCAACATATAACCAACTTAATAATTTCTTGAACGGGACATATTTTAAAACAAATGAAAATAGAATGTGCTGGTTAATCAAAGCCATTAGAGATGAAATAAGCAGTTTGAACGTGTCAGTTAATCAAAGGCAACAGTGTGAGGTCAGTTTGGAAGAGAAACATGAAATAAGCAGATGAAGACTGGACTTTTTATAATGTGCTTAATGACGAGGTGGTGGGAAGTTGACCATCCAGTTGAGTTAAAAAAATGTAAAAAGGCAATACCACCCTCGGAGAATTAATCATTTGCAAGACTGAACAAAGTAGAAACATTCAATTGTTTGATCCTCCAAAATCTTCTACCAATCACATCCATAATTTGGATGAAAGTAGGGTTTGATGTATAAAAATAGTAGGATGGTTTTACACTTGAAAAGTGTTGGAACAATCTTCTGAGTAAATAAAATAAATTGAAACAAAGTCAAACAAATAAATAAATAACGTACCGAATTTATTTATCGAACCGAATTAAAATCAAAAGACCAAGTCGAGTGTGTGACACTCTGTCCTTAAGACAGATTCGCCCCGCTACGGTGCTTACGGTTATGTGGCGTCTATCTCCTAGGATACAATGATCTTCACAAATTGTAGTAGCACTTCAAACAATTTGTTCGGTGAACCAAACCTGTGTTCTCACTCTCTGAATTTTATTCTAAAACTAATATGAAGAATAATGCACCAAAGATAAAAGTTTGGACAGCAAAAGAATTATTTTCAGACTGTTTTTTCAGTGAACAAAACTGCAGGAAATGTTTGGTATATGTAGGCAACAAAAGCTGTCCGAACAGATAAGTTTCTGTAACTTCAACAGATGCTAAACCCTTGAACAGATTTAGTATGGAAATCGGATGATTTGAATCAGCAGATTTAGAAACCGCCGAGAATTTCAACAGATTGAAGAACAAGTCTCGACAGAATTTACTTGAAGTTTTGATCAACACATATCTGCTTGGAACAAGTCTAGATTATATAGACCAACAGTACTAAAATGAAGTGAACAGAGCAACCTATGTGAACAGATTAGCTATTAGCTATTACCTATTCATTCTTTGAAACCGCCAACCGGTTTGTAACAGATAAGACCTGATTGAATTGTTTTAATTTCGAACAAGAGATGGACAGAAATTTAGAATTCAAATTTTGAATTAATTTCCCGCAATAATTTCTGGAAAAAATTCAAATGAATTTTGTCTAAAAAATTAATATTAGAACCAACCCACAACTGCGCCTGGTCGGATGGTGGCGTGCATGTGTGGTTGTTTTGGCTAAGGTTCACTTTGTCCATAACTCCTCCCTTCTACAAACTTGGGGTGCCCCTTGAGGCCCAACCCAAGTGTTGTAGGCTAGAGCTTATATACACAAATAAACTCTCTTAAAGTTTCAATGTGGGACAAGCCTTACAAGGAAACCTACATTTAAAACTTAAATGTTCAATTCCACGAATCTGAAAATGACGTCATGTTCCCGTTCATTCATAAATGGTTTTGACGAACCGTCTTTACCGTGTGACTTGCCACGCGGCAAGGAACACTTCACCTCTTCGGACCCACCCCAAAAGACGTTCGGAGCCCACTCAATTTTAAGTTCAAAGTCAGCCCAAAATATGCCTATATAACCATTTTTCCAACAATAAGTACAGGAGAACTTAATTAATGCCTAAAGGCGAATATGTAAAGGCACAAGTGGCTAGAAAACAAAAGCTGCTAGATGAAACTTCACGTACAATACAAAAATCTGTGGAAACAGAACAACATATAACAGAATTCAATACCTTTTTACCTGACTTTGTTGCTTCGTATAACACTTGACTAAAGGGTTGTTTGGGATGTTCTAAATAAGTGCACTTTTTATTTTTTTAGACTAAAAAATTGAGAAAAAAATATGGATGTTTGGGTTAACTTTTTAACTTTTTTATGGAAAAATGTGTATTAAAAAATTGTATAAATTAGTGTGTAGGGAAAAATTAGGATTGAGAGTTGTGCAGCCGTAATTTTTGACCTTTGGTAAATAGTGATAACTTTTTAACTTTTTGACAACTTGCCAAACTTGGCCTAAATCTATCTTCTGCACGTGAGCTATTCCACAATCTTTGTGCAGGAGCTAAAACTCAAACATCAAGGCTCGAGGATTGCTGCTATGTCATCATCTTCCTTCACAGTAAAAACCGCAACTTCTTTTACCAAGTCAGAGTTGCTCTTGGGAGATGCAACTCGCAAGGATGAACCAATTATACGTTGCCTTGACATGGAAATTAGCTCAGTCACTCTGCCACGGAAACAATCATTAAAAAATTAAAAATTAAAGAGTTAAGTAATCAGCCTGGCTGTTGACCAAGCACAAATTAACTGCCCTCAAACAAAACAAGGTGAAAACATTTTGATTACTTTATCCTCAAAAGTCTTTCACCCATCACATCCACAATATGAATTGAATTAGATTTGATTTGTGAGATAGGATTAGACTAGAAAAGTACAGCAGAAATTAATTAATGGCTAAAGATGTATAATAAAAGATATAACTGGTCAGAGGAATGGCTGCTAGATAAAACTTCATCTGTCATAGAACAATCTATCAAAATTGAACTCATATACAACTGATCAACATTTAAAAATTCTTCATTGACTTGTTTTTTTGTGAAGCTTTAATTGGATAAACATTGGCATGATGTGCAACGTTCATTCTCTTCAATTGGCATTTAACACGAAAGGAGGAGCAATAGAGCGTAAAGTAAATAGTCGATACAATATTTTCAGATGGAAGGTAGCAAATATGATATCCTATGTTTCTTAAAATGAAAGAACAGATATTTAGTTGATTAATCCTTGGAGGTCTCATTCCATTGACATCCAAGATTTGGATAAAAGTAATGTTTTATTCACAAATTAGGTAGAATAGTGGAATGATCTAACATGACACGTATTGGACAAACTTAAATTAATGTAAGTTGCAGAATAATTAAAGAAGAAAGCATTAACTATTAATCATGTCTACATCCAGCAAAAAAAGAGAAATGAAAAGATTAACAATCATCCTTGCTTTTGACCAAGTAAGAGACAACTGCTCTAACCGCTCCATGGTTTAAAATGAAGCAAGATATGTGATTGATTGATCCTTGAAGTTTTGCACCCTCGACATTCATGATTAGATACAAGTTTTCACAAATTAGGTGAAATAGTTTGTGATATTGCAATCAAAGAGGGGCGGGAAACCTGGTAGATGAAACTTCACCCACCTGACTCCTAAATAATAATTATTAAATAGAAATATAATTCACCAAAATCAGCAATTGAAAATTTCAACTTACTGACTTTTACTGAAACAAACATAATTTTCATGATCAAGATAACCCTATGCAGATACAAATGGTAAGCTCTCTTTTTTTTATTTGTTTTATTATTGTGCTGACATAAATAGATAGTCTCCAACCAAAAAAGCTACACAGCCAAAACAAACATACATAAACGTGTTTAGAAGATGAAGCGTATGTTATATAGATTTAAATTTGGTACAGTGTGTATGAGAGGGTTCAAGAACGTCGTTGGAAAATTTGAAGATCTTCGAAGATCTTTGAAGAAAAATTCGAATTCTCTAGAAATTGATGAGAGGCTTAGAGTCTTCAATAGTCACACCTAAGAACACAAAAGCAAAGTGTGTGTATTGTTTTCTAACCACACTGCCAAACAGGTACTCAGCTGGAAAATACTAGCAGAATAGATTGCGCTCGAACGACCTGTCACAAAAAGAAGAGACTCCGGCGGTGGTTCTTCCACCCGGGGGCATTCCGACAATCAAGTCAGTACTCAATTATCTCTCAAAGATAGCAAATAGTCCTTATACTCACTAGCCAGAATACAAAGAGCATACCTTAGACCCACGAGGGTGCCTTACTTTTATAGCCAACACTGACCTGATCCCCGTAGAAGCCTAGCTTCAATAGACTCTGGCTCATTACTTATCCAGGACTCTCAAATAGATAAAGACAAACTCCCTAAAAGCTTTTATCCTTATCCAGACTGAGATCCTCCCCCATTCTAGGACTCTTGATCCTTATCCGTTCACCTCAGATTCCGGTATCTCTGCAGATAACCTCGACCTAGCCGAGATTACCTCGGTGCCATGACCAGGACATGTGGCACCTCGGCTGGCACTTCGGTGCCACCTTGGCCACATGTTGTCATTCACAAAAATATGCCCCCACAACTGCCCCATAACTTCTATTACCTCGACATCCTAAGGTGATGGAACCTATATCTTTTGTCCACATAGCACGTCGACTAAAACCTGCTCTACCACTTATTACCGGGGTCATCACACGTCAGCTTCATATGACCAAGACTTCAGTGTGTTTTGTCGATGCTTTAGAACCGAAAACCAAGTTTTTCAAGTTCTTTAGCCGAGATCGTCTCCATAGCCGAGGTATCTGCTTCATTAAATCAAGAACTCCAAGAGCTCTATATGTGTATAAGCTGTCACGCACGGTTTCTCAACCATTTTTGCCACGCATCTTTTCCTTATTGATCCGTACCTGACACGTGCCATTAGGTCACGTCGTTTCTATGTGCGCTGCCTGACAGACACGTCGTTCTAGGCACACTAATTGTGATTTTGCCGCCTTTTCGTGTTTTGATCAAAAACACCTCCCTCTTTCCGTCTTTTCACCTTTACATCCTTCGTTTTCCCTCTACACTTCAAGCTTTCTCTCTCTCTAAACCACCATTGTCGTTTTCTCAAATCTTTCTGCAACTGTTTCCGTTCACCTCCTCCGACGAAGCATCCACTGTTCTTCTTCATTCGCCATCATTGTCTGACTTCGGCGTACCTCATACCGGCCTCATTCTCTTCAGTAAGTCACTGTTTCCTCCCCCCCCCCTTTTTAGTTTCAAACTCAATCCCTTCTATTTATTGCCATGGTGAATCCATTCATGTTCTTCAGTCTTTTGTCTGTGTTTCAAATTTCATCATGTTTGCCTGTGATTTTGCTTTCGTTCAATCTTTTCATGGGTATATGTACACACATACATACTTGTTATTTTGCCACTGTACTTGGCTTTGCACATCTACACACACTTTCGTTCAATGTTTTTGAATTTGTGTTTTTTTCTTGAGTCTAAATCACACTCTTTTTTCTGTTTCCTTGTTGCATTTTCCAGATTCTTGCCTTTAATTCTCTGCTTCCACATAGATTTAGGCTTGGGTTTTGGTAGAGAAATCACAAATTTAGGAAAACCAAAACAAACTCCCTTTGATCTTGAAAAACCCTTGCCCCAGTTTCTATTCTGGGTTTAGCCGAGGTCCCTCAAACCCATACAAACCATTTTCTTCTGAATTCTCAGCTTACCCTTCTTAGCCGACATCATAGGTATGTTTAGGTGGAGGGTAGACACTCCTACTAAACTAGAGTACTTTAGGCAGGAATTTGCCATCCTCGCCGATGTCTAGCTTAGGCTAGCAGAGGAGGAGGACTCCTAATGGGGACTCCATGCCTTTCCCTGTGGTGGCCTTTATAGAGTATGGACTTAGGTTCCCTCTTGACATCCTCTTCCGAGAAGTCCTTCACTACTATAAGCTCAACCCAATGCAACTAGCCATTAACTCTTATCGAGTCATAAACAGCATAATTGCCTTAGCCAAAAAAGAGAACGCTAGTTTAACCCTGGCTGATATCCAATACTGCTATACAATGTGTGGCCTGAAGTCGGAAAAGGGCTATGTTTACTACCTTAAGCCGAGATCTACTGAATACAAACTCATCGCCGACCTTCCAAACTCCAACAAGGGTGCTGGAGACGATTACTTCATCATCTCAGGCAACTGGGAGTTCCCACCAGATAATGACCTTCATTTCTACCCTTAAGCCGAACAGTTTTCAGAGAGGGAAATGGTAAGAGCTAAGTGTCACTTTTCTTACTTTCTAGCCTTTATTATTTCTTGATAATTTTGAATGTTCTAATATCTGTTTTTTACTTGCAGCCCTTCCTCAGCCTCCCAAAGACTTTCACAAGACATTATTTCCCAACAAGGACTTCAAGAAACTGTTGAACTTGCCTGTTAATCAGTGCAAGGCTTCTCTGCTCCTCAACTACATTCCGACCTATAAGTCCATCCTCCCTGACGTCCCTAAGAAGAGCAAGTCTCCACCCTCAGCAATAACTCCTCAAGCCGAGTCATCATCAAGGCCAGACCAAGGATCAACCTCTGACCCAGCAAGACAGCCATCAACCTCTGCTCCACAACTGATTCCACCTTCTCAACACCAACGCCGACGTCGAGCTCCACTGCTCGCACCAGCAAGCAGAACTCGTAGCCGAAGACGTCGAAGTGCCGAGGCGTCCTCTTACGATCCAACCAATCCTCTCATTGCCTTGCCAGCAATTCACTTCGGCACAAGAGTCACAGTTGCCGCGACCTCTAACGAGATGGGACGTAAAAAGGCTATTGCCGAAGACCGCTTGGCCGACATCCCCAACGTTGTCACGGTCCAGTCCTCATCTTCCCAGTCTCAACCTAAACCAAAGCCAAAGAGACTGAAGAAAGCCCAAGCCAAGGCAACGGTGACTCAGATCGACTCTGAAGACACCTTGTCGATCTCAAAAATAGTTGAGGCAGAAAAAAGTGCCTCTGCCGCCGAAAAGAGGCCAGCAGAGGCTGCTCCCTTCAAATCCACCCGGTCAAAGAAGCCGAGGTCGAAGTCTGCTGCAACCTCAGGGTCCCTGAAATCTGATGCCCCATAGGCCCCCTCCATCACAATTGAGGATAAGCCAGTGAGAGCTAGTGACAGCGCCTCTGATATTGAGGTCGGCGTCACCCTCTCCACTGCGCTACTCCTTCCCAATGGCCTCAACCGAATGGCCGAGGTCAGCGAATATGAAAATTTCGCTTTGATGATTCAGCATTCTGTACAAGTAAATCTCTAACACTTGGTACTCTTCATTCTTTGTCTTCATACCTAATGATTTTACTAACTTTCTTCATTTTGTTTTTCCTAGGCGATCCAGCACACCCATTCCTTCGCGATGCAAGCCTTCGACAATAATAAAAAGTTGGCCTGTAAAACCAAGGAAGGTGTTGGCTTGCTCAAATCGCTGAACAACGCCGAGGCCAAGATGAGAGGGTTGATAGACAAGGCTAAGGCAACCAAGCAAGCTCAAGACGAAGCCGAAAAAAAGATCGGGGCTACAGAGGCTGTTACTGAGGTCCTCAAGGCCGAGAAGAAAAAAGCCGAAGCAAAAAATGTCAAAGCCCAAGCCAAGCTCCTCGCTGCCTTAGCCACAAACGCCGAGATCAAAGCGGCGGACGAGAAGGCATATGCCGAGGGGGCAACCGGTATCCGTGAGGACTACGAAAAACAAGTCAAAGAGGTATGCAACAAGGGTTTCACCCTTGGTTGGATGGTTGCTCTGAAGGAGTTAGTTGTCCCCGAAGACTCTCCTCTGAGAGATGCAGGCCAACTTATGCTGCCATTCCCATCTACTTCAAGCCAATCAGAGGCTAAGGCTGGAGAGGAAGAAGGAGAGGAAGTCAAAGACAAAGAGGCCGAAGTGGCTGGTGCCGAAGATCCTACTGGGCTAAGTCCCCAACTCTGAATGAGCAAGTTCTAGACTTGACTCAAGATGAGGAGGACGAGGTCTCAAAAGAGGCCTCCTCCCAGAAGACAACATCCGAGGTGCCAATCGCCGAGAAGAGCATTGATCAAACTCTACGAGAGATTGATGCCGATGTAATAACCCTCAGCACTGATTACCGATAAGTTACTGATTACTGCTAAACCGAGACCGATTATGATTGATAATTGAATTGATTGAAATACTGAACTGACTGACTGAGATCCGAAACTGAATCGATTGACCGTATCTGTTCAATTGCATGTTTATCTGTTTGACTGTTTAATTATCTGTTCCAATTTGTATGTTTAAACTGCAAATTGAAGGCCTTATCGGCGGCCAAATCTGAAATTGATTGATGTTCTGTGTTCCTCATAATTAATGTGATTTTATGGCATATTTATCTAAAAATCGATTTGGTGTGATCAAATTAGATTAAAATAAACTAAATCAAAGAGTTACGTTATTTACAGAATTACCATGTTAGTGGGCCCTTTATTATAACATATTTGAGCCTTGTTATACTCATTTGCAAACATTTCATCAGCTCATTTTGAGCACACCACCGAATTTAGAGAGAGAGAGAGAGGAACTTAGAAGATTGGTCTTCATCTTGTACATTGCTTAGAAATTATGAAGATTAAGGGAGTTCTTGCTTGATTGAACTTCTACACTTGTAATTGAAGACCAAAGGTAGATCATTGACCTTCTTTATTGTGCATTCGAGTTTATTCTTGCATGATTCATGGGTCTTTAGTGATCTAAGACATGAATTGGTTCAATAGTGTTGAGTTGAAGCCCATTTTATGCATGCATGCTTGTATTGATAAGTTTGAAGTTGTTTTCATGGCAAATGATTACATGCATGCTCATATTTATGTTTAAGTCCATGATTTCATCATGTTTTTGGAAGTTTAGACTCATTTGAACTTGCTTTGGAGCTTTGGAGTTGATTAAAGCCTTGCATGTCACATTTGAATTGTTGTTCTTGAACTTTGGTTTCAAATGAGTTTAATTAGGCTACCCTTGGGCTTTGATTTTTATAAATTGAGCTTGGAATCATGTAATATTATGAGTTTACAAGAGTTTTCCAGAAATTCAGCCTAAGAGGATCGATTTTGATGCTTTGAAACTTGGTTTTGAACTTGGAGTTCAAATCTGGATTTTCCAAATTTTGGTCGTTCGCTCGAGCGGGGAAAGTGCTGCTCGAGCGAGGAAATCGAGCTCTTAGCATCTCTCACTGTTTTACAGTCCACTCGAGCGGGGTATTGTACGCTCGAGCAGGGGAGTTGACGCTCGAGCAGGGACCTTTGTTACATGTCCGCTCGAGCGGGGAACTGTTTTTCTGAAATTCTGAAACTGTTTTCTGAGTGCATCTTTGCATTCTCATTCCATTCTAGGCATTCTTAGGCCTAGTTTAAGACATCTTAATGAGGATATAGATGCAGAATCACACTGAGGCAAATTAAGGATTAAGTTATTATCTTTCCCAACTGTGTAGCTTAGTGTGTGTTCAATCTGTTAACTGTGTAGGGTTGGCTTACCGAGGAGACGCTCTAGCTTATTGTAGCCCGAAACTCTGTGAGTAACAACTGTGTAAAGATATGTTCAAAAATGATTATCTATTGAACTGATCTTGCATCAATTGAATCACATTTCGAATCGACATCGCCATCAATGAATGTATGTCCTTTATTTTGAAATGTATTGTGGCATCCCTAGCACCTATTGTTCACTGTTGCTGCTACTGTTACAGAGATCTCTGTCGGTTCCCAAGTTTGGAACCACTACTGTTTACTGTTATGATGGCCATTCTGTATTTCTGATATGGAACAACGTGCTGCATGGAGCTAAGTGCTACAGAGTGAGCCACCTCTAGAGTCTATGCGAGACACCTCTTGAATCCATAAGCTTGTCTTGTTTTACGAAATCATATGCATTCTTATCGCCATCTTGATGGCCATCATTCACTGTTTGGTCTGTTAAGACCCGGTCTTTCAAGATCTACCGTTTACTGTACTGTATGCTAATGGATGTACCACATATCACTGTTTTGACTGAATGACTGTTATGGCCTGAAATATGAGCCACAAACTGAATGACTGATAAACTGATTGAAATGACTGTTTTCAATACTGAAAGGACCTTCATTCTTAACCTCTTTACGCATTGTGTTATTCACTGGGCTTTAGCTCACTGTTTATATATATATGTAGGTGTTCAAGCACCGGACCGCTTTAACAAATACGTGGTAAACTCAGCTTTTGTCAAGCCAACCACCGTGGTCTCATCATGAGGTTCCGAGCCTATCAAGCTATGGCTTAGGGGCTTAAGGCTGTTTTATTTCCACCATCTGTCTCTGTACCTGTTTTGTATAACTGTATAGACTGATAGCACTACATTGTACCGTTTACTATATTGTTTAATAGGAATTAAGTCCCTGTACTGAATGATTGTATATAGGATGCATACTGTTCTGCACTGAAAGTATAAATGTATGAAAAGTCTTTTTGCATACAGACTATCACAGCTCATTGGACATTGTTTTGTTTACTGTATTGGCTTCTGCCATGCCCATGTACTCAGACATCGTTTCATCATTATGTGCCTTGTAATCTCGGATTCTTGGCATTTACGATGCTAAACCCATAGGGGCGGGTTTGGGTCGTGACAGCCGAGCTCGAGGCTGAGAAGGCCGCTGAGAAGATTCCCTAGTTGTCTTCTAGAGCCGAGACACTGCATGCCACTGACGCTGAGTAGTCTTGCTATAATCTTTTTCTTTGTACTTAGTACTTTTCTGAACAATGTTTTTTAGTTTTCATATTTGGCCGACGTGCCACTTTTGTAATCCGAACAAGTAATCCCTTTGTAGGCCGAAATGTCCTTTTTCTTCCTTGAATGCAAGTACAATTTCTTCTTTCAAGTGTTTGTATGTTTGTCTTCTTTACTGTCTTGTATGATTTCATACTTAGAATAATTTGCATGTCTTCAAAGTACCTCTTAACTGTGCAATATCCTCGGGGTAAAATACCTCGGATATACCCGCTGACTGTTTATCTCAGCCTTGTCTTAACACTCGAAAATATTTTTTACAAATTGTTTTCACAAGTGTTTATTTAAAACTTGTTGCATTCTTATCGTCTTCTATTAACACTTCAGTCTTCCATACTTCAAGTTTTGGCAACTTGATAATCTCTGCAAGTATGTAGATACTTTTTTCAACATAACCTGCAAGAACCCCGATCATTGATTAACGTTAATCCATGATTAATTATGCCTAATCAGTAATTAAGGAGAGATTCTAAATTAAATTGCTTGTGTGTGTTGCATTGTTTGTGTCTATATCTGTTGTTGTAGGAAGATCTGTTTATGTTTATGCTTTGTTCTGTGAATTGAAGGCCTTATCGACGTCCGATTCAAAAATTGACTTGATTTATATGTTAATTAGGATTTATAGGATTTTGTGGTAGGTTTAATTGAAATTCGCTTTGGAACGATTAAATTAGAATAATTAATGCTCAATTAAGCCTAACTAATGAAATCTTGATCTAAGCCTATATAAGGCAACTTTTTGTTCCCCACTCACTCTTTCTCTTCATCTTACATGCATCTTTGAGCTCTCATAGACACAAAAACGTGAGAGGGAGAGAGAGTATGGAGGAAATTGAACTCAACAAGAGAATTGCTTGAGATTTAGAAGAAATTGAAGAGGACTTGGAGGATTAAGGTACCACACTTGAGAATTCAAGACTTAAGGTAGGAATCCACCCTTTTAATTGTGTAATAGAGTTGTTTAATTCTTGGGTTCATGGAAATTAGGGATTAAAGTCAAGAAATAACTTAAAGAGTAGATTTGAGAATCAATTCATGCATGCATGCCCATACTATGAAGTTTTAAAGTTGTTTCATGAGAATTCTCACATGCATGTTCATATTATAGTTGTAATCTAAGAATTCACCATGTTTTGGGAAAGAATACCTCATGTGATCATGTTTTGGAAGTTATGAATTCAAATGAATACATGCATGGCATAATTACATCATGTTCTTCCATTTCTAGATGAATTTTTGAACAATTGGCATGCCCTTGGGCCATGATTTCATGAAATGATCTTCAAGTCATGATGTTTTGTGAGTTTCTAAATGTTTTCTAGAATTTTGGCCCAAAATATTGAGTTTTGAAGTGTTTGGTTTGAGTTTGAAACTTGGAGATTAAATCTGGAAATTCCAGATTTTGCATTCACGCTCAAGCGTAGGAGTTTACGCTCGAGCGAGCACTTTGAGTGCGTGCACTTCCACTCGAGTGACTGGAATCTCACTCGAGCGTGAAATGCATGTATCTAGAAGTTCATATGTTTTGCAGCACGCTCGAGCGACAGAAGTCACGCTCGAGCGAGGGTCTGAGTCTCACGCTCAAGCGCAAATCGAGCGTCCGTCGAGCGTATAAAGCAAGCAACCAGTACTTTTCTAAAGTTTACAGTTTGCTCGAGTGAGGGAAGTCACGCTTGAGCGAACCTTCACTTCTTGCATTTCCGCTAGAGCGAGGAAAGACACGCTCGAACATGGACCCTGTTTTCAGCAAGTTTTGGAAAATGTTTTCAAATGCATTTTTTTGCATCCTCATTCCATCCTAGGCATTTCTAGGCCATGATTAAGACTCCATAATGAAGTTAAAGGCTAGAAACACGCTCAGAACAAATAAAGTAAGTTATGTACAATTCAAACGTGTGTTTCAGGTGTGTGTTTGTTATCTATTCATGTAGGTCACGTGCCGTAGACCGTTTGATTAGTCTGCTCTGTCTGTCTGTACTCGAAGCCAACTGTGAGTAATAACTTAGTAAAGCTATATTCAACTTTATTTATTTTCTGTATGATGGAATAAGATCTATTTTCTGAAATGGTATGTTCTGTACAATGAATGATTGTCTAATTTCTAATAATATATTTGTCGTATCCTTAGCATCATATGATATCTGTTAGCTGTTACCTGGCATCGGAGGTTCCATTATGGAACTTCATATGTCTGCACTTTGTTACCCGTACCAGAGGCTCCATCATGGAGCGCAGCATGTATATTATTTGTTACCCAAATCTGGAGGTTCCTTAATGGAACTGGTTATTCATAACCACCATATGTTCTGCATCCGTTTTGTATCTATTTTGTTAGCGCTAATGGATGTACCACGTATGATTAAGCATGAATTATGATTTCTGTATATCATCTGAACAAGAATACGAATATGAATCTGAATTATGATTTCTGAATCTGTATGGACTTCATTCATCAAAACCCTGTTCTCCGTTATTATTCACTAGGCTTCCGCTCACTGTTTATATTATGTATGTAGGTGAGCAAGCACGTGACCAAACCTAGAGTTGACGGCCTATATTTCAGTTTTTGTCAGCTAACCTTTGCGCCTCCTGAGGAGGTTCCGGATGAAGTCAAGTTTTGTGGCTGTTTTTGTAATCATATTAGACTATGTTTGTTGTTAAGTTGTGAGCAAGATTTTGGCATGTACGCCTAAGTGTGATATGTAAATATTATATATTTTGACTTCACTCGTAAGTCTATAAAAGTTCTAAGCTATTCTCTCCCATGTATGTCATTACAGCTCATTGGACCTCATATATTTTGTATATTTGCTTCCTCAACCCCTAACTATTTGTTAATCTGTCAAGAGGTCTTTGGTAATCCAAGGATTACTGGCCGGTTACGATACTAAATCCATAGGGATGGGTTTGGGTCGTGACATAACCTCAGTTTTAACTTCAACTTGTAAATTTTTCTGAAAATTTCAACAAGTGTTGAGCCAACATTTTTTCAACATAACCTCGGCTTAACTTCAACTTTGTAAATTCTTCTTAAAAATTTTTAACAAATGTTAAACCAACTTTAGCTTGTAAATTCCAACTCCCAAGCATTATTCACTTATGTTCACATTAAGCATGTACTTATGATCTTGTCACCGAGGTCAGATTCAAACAGAGATTGGCCGAGGTTATCAGCCTCAGTTTCTCTGTTAATCTTACTCAAATATACTCTATTTCAATCTGTGTTTGACTCTGCTGATATGGCAAGTCTAGGTTTAGTTTAACTCCATTATATGCAAGTGTAATTCAACTCTGCCATATGATAAGTCTAAGTTATTCGTCATGTTTCAATTAGAAACATCGCCAACTTAGTTCAACTCTATTATATACAAGTATAATTCAACTCTACCATATAATAAGTCTAAGTTATTCGTCATGTTTCGCTTAGAAATATCGCCAAATTAGTTCCAATCTATTATATGTAAGTATAATTCAACTCTGCCATATAATAAGTCTAAGTTATTCGTCATGTTTCGCTTAGAAACATCGCCAACTTAGTTCAACTCTATTATATGCAAGTATAATTCAACTCTGTCACATAATAAGTCTAAGTTACTCGTCATGTTTCACTGAGAAACATCGCCAAGTGACTGGTCAGTCATACTACACAAGTTTAAAAATCAAGCTAAAATTTTATTATTACTTCGGCTAATAACAAAAAATTTACAAAAAAAAAATAAAAAAAAATCTAATGATAGAAAAACTTCAGGTTACAAGTATTCTAGGGTCTTGGCAACTTTTGGCCTTCATTGTCTTCAAGTCGATATGCCCCATTGCCCAGGACCGAGATGATTCAATAAGGTGCCTCCCAATTTGGGCCATGTTTGCTCTCTTTGGGATCTCTCTTATTGCCGACGACCTTTCTCAGGATGAGGTCACCAACTTGAAACTCTTGCAGGTTAACCTTCTTATTATAAGCCCTGGCAAGCTGCTACTGGTATGCCCCCAACTGAATTGCTACTTTCTCCTTTCTTTCTTCCAACAGATCCAGATCTCGAGCCAAGAATGCCTCATTGGTGCCATTTTCTACTCCCTGGGTTCTGATCCCTACGATGCCGACCTCTAATGGAATAACTGCTTATGTGCCATAAGCCATGGCGAATGTGGATTCCCCAGTTGATCTTATTGGCGTGGTACATTGAGCAACTCATTCACCCACTTACCCTTTGTTGCTTCCAGCCTCTTCTTAATCCCATCCAAGATAGTTTTGTTAGATGCTTCTGCTTGTCCATTGCTTTGAGGGAAGCTTGGAGTGGAATAGTAGTTCTTGATTTTGTACTTTGCACAGAAGCTTTTGATTAGCTTACTGTCAAACTATGTACCATTGTCTGCTATTATCGCCATCGGGATCCCAAACCTGGTGATGATGTTCTTCCATATGAAGTTCTTTACATTAATGTCCCGAATCTTTGCAAGGGGTTCAGCTTCTACCCACTTACTAGCAGGAACTTCCTTTGTCCAATTGCTTGAGGCAGTTGTCCAACAAGATCCATGCCCCATTGGGTAAATGGCCAAGGGCTAGACATTGGGTTCAAATATGCTGCTGGTTGGTGTATCAAAGATGCAAACCTCTGACACTTCTCACACTTTCTGACATAAGCTTCAGCATCTTTTTGCATATAGGGCCACCAGTACCCCTGAGTAATGGCCTTATGAGCAAGTGACCTACCCCCAGTGTGGCTCCCACATACTCCTTCATGTGTTTCATATAGGAAGTCTTCAACTTGTGAAGGATGCACACACCTCAAAAGGGGACCAGTAAAAAATCTTCTGTAGGGATGCCCTTCTGCCGTCAAACTGAATCTTGCTGACTTCAGTCTGATCTTGTGTGCTTCTTTATGATCATCTGGCAGTTTTCCATCTCTAAGGAATACTATTATCGCATCCATCCAGCTTGGTAACATTCCACACACATTGCCTTATGCTCTATGTTCAGTGGTTCTGCACTTGGACCTGACAAGTAGTCAACCATAATTGTTCTTGTCTCTCCTGGTTTCATTACACTAGCCAGGTTGACCAAGGCATCAACATGGCTGTTGTCATCTCGGCTAACTTGCTGTAGTCGACAAGTTTGGAATAATGCTATCAGTCTGACCACCTCTTTTACATAGGCCATTATTCTTTCATCTCGAGCTGCGTATTCGCCTATTGCCTAGTTGACGATAAGCTGGGAGTCACAGAAAATCATTACCTTGTCGGCTTCCATTGCTGCTGCCAACTTTAATCCTGTGATCAGTGCCTCATACTTTGTTTTGTTGTTTGAAGCCTTAAACCCTAAATGAATGGATTGTTCTAGCATCTGTCCATCCAGCGATACTAACATTACTCCTGCCCCCGCTCCTTGTTGGTTTGAACGTCCATCAACAAACATGCGGAAAGAGTCGGCGACGTAAATATTGTAGGGTCTGAGTTTCTCTTCTTTCCTCTGTTCGGCTATCCCCAGCTGGGTTTCTCCTTGTTCACCTGGACATCGTACACCTCGGCTCAACGGAGCCCGATGTATGATGGCACCTAGTGTGAACTCGGCCACGACGTGGGCCAAAACTTGGCCTTTGATTGCTGTTCTGGGTCTGAATTCCAAGTTATATTGGCCCAACACCACTACCTATCTGGCTATCCTACTTGTCAGATCTCTTTGTTGCAACAGGGACTTCAAATGATGCTCAGTTAATACCACAATCTTGTGGGCTTGAAAGTAATGATTCAGCTTCTTGGAAGCCATAACCAAGCCCAGTGTTAGTTTCTTCAAGGGTAAGTATCTGGTCTTTGTATCTGCTAGGGTTTTACTCACATAGTAAACTGCCTTTTGTTCTTCCATTTCTTCTCTGATTACCACTGCACTCATTGCATGCTCTGAAACAGCCAAGTATAAGAACAACTCCTCTCCAGGTACTGGATTTGAGAGAACTGGAGTCGTGATCAAGTATTTTTTCAAGTTGGCCAAGGCGACTTCGCACTCTTCTGTCCATAAGAAGTCTATGGCTTTTTTCACTGAACTAAAGAAAGGTTTGCATTTGTCAGAACTTCTGCTTATGAACCTATTCAAGGCTGCAGCCCTTCCAGTCAACATATGCACTTATTTTGCCGATGTTGGGCTCTTTAAGTCCAAGATGGCCTTGATCTGATCTGGGCTTGCCTCAATGCCCTTTCTGGTAACCAAGTATCCCAGGAACTTTCTTGACCCAACTACAAATGCGCACTTTGACGTATTAAGTCAGAGCCAAAATGTCCTTAGGATATCAAAGACTGTTTTCAGGTCGGCCAGATGATCCTTAGATTCCTTGGTCTTCACGACCATGTCATCAATGTATACCTCCATTGTTCTGCCTATTAGATGTCTGAGCATCTTAGTCACCAATCTCTGGTAAGTTGCTCCTGCATGTTTTAACCCGAAAGGCATCACTCTGTAGCAATACATCCTTTTTGGGGTGATAAATTTTGGGGTGATAAATGCAGTCTTCTCCTCATCGGGGGGGTACATGGCTATCCGATGGTACCCCCTGTAAGCATCCAGGAAGCTCATTCTTCCATGCCCTGAAGTGGCATCTACCAATTGGTCAAGTTTGGGGAGTGGGAAACTGTCTTTGAGACAAACCTTGTTCAGGCTGGTGAAGTCTACACAAACCCTCCACTTCCCATTTTTTTTCTTTACAACAACCGTGTTTGATATCCATGTTGGGTAGTTTACCTCTCGAATGGCTCTGGCCTCTAGAAGTTTATCCACTTCCTCTTTTACTGCCTCAATATGTATCAACATAGGCCTCTTTGCTCGCTGGATGACAGGTTTGGCCGATCTGCCCACATTCAGTCTATGGCAAGTGACCTCGGGGTCAATGCCAGGCATCTCCTATGGTATCTAGGCAAACACCTCAATGTTTGCTCTTAAGAATGCCTCTAATTCCTTTTCCTCTTCCTTAGCCAAGCCTGAGCCGAAAAGGAAGAAGCGCTCTTCATCTCCTTGCTGGACTAAGATCTTCTTCAGAGCTTTCTCACTTTTCTTGGCTGGCTCTTTGCCGACATTTTCAAGGACCTGTATGTCATCATCCTCAATCTCTGCTGTTTTTACTTTTCGTATGTTGCAAGTGGATTTCATTGCTGCCATGGAGCAATTCTTTGCATGCACCTGATCCCCTCTAACTTCCTCAATTCCATGTTATGTTAGGAACCGCAACAGCTGATGCAATGTTAAGGGAACATCCCCCCATTGCATGCAGCCATGGCCTTCTCAGGATAGCATTGTAAGGGGAGGGGGTGTCAATTATTGTGAACTCCGTTTTTACCTTCTTGGTGCCAACTTGCACTTCCAAACTTACTGCTCGCAGGGGCTACGTCGACATTCCATTGAACCCAACCATTGGACCATTGGATTGTTCCAGATTATCTTGGTAAAGGCCAAGCTCCTTGTAACACCAGACATACATGATGTCACAAGAGCTACCCTGGTCGATTAAAATTTGTTTTACCTGGCACTCTCCAATCTGGAGGGATACTACTAGGGTATCGTTGTGTGGATGCTGCACCATCTCTAGGTCATCTTTAGTAAAGGACACCATTGGTCCCTGACACTCGTCTGCCCTAGGTCTCTTTTGCCGGACCTGATACATATGTTGCAAGTGTTTTACCTTCTGAGTCTCCCCTCATTTCTCATTCTCATTGACCTTCGAGTGAATCACATTGATCATTCGAGGTCCGCTTGCTTACGGTTGTGGTGTTGGAGGAGGTGGTGCTGCCGGTGCTCGATGCAGCCTCGCTTACTCTTCCCTTGTCCTGGCCTCATCTATCAAGTCCCTTAGGTGACCCTGTCTTACCAGATCTTCCAGATGTGCTTTTAGGGCTCTACACCCTTAAGTTAGATGCCCATCTTCATTGTGGTAGGCACAGTGCTTCCCCAGACTTCTTCCCATAAATTCACCAGGAATCTTCTCTGGTGCTCTATAATAGGGCTGATTATGGATTCTTTCCAGCACTTTGTAAACCGGAATTCAGAATACGGTAGTGACTGCCTATGCAGCCCTCAGTCCTATCTTTTGCTTACTGTATCCATTATTACCTCGGCCTTACTTCAGCGAGCCGTTTCTCTTATCTTGTTTTAACGTCTTTGTCCCTGGTGTATCCTCTTCGGCTCTCACATACTTTTATGTCCTGGCCATAAGTTCCTTTATATTTTTGGCAGTGTTTTCACCAGTGATTTTCAAAGAAGACAATCATTGTTTAGGCCGTTCTTGAAAGACACGACCGCTACCTCTTTGTTGCACTCTGGTATTCGGTTGAATACCTCATAATACCTCTTGGCATAGGCCCTAAGGCTTTCATCCTCGCCGATTCTCAGAGCCATCAATTAGTCCACCCTCAACGACTATAGTTTGTTTGTCACAAACCGAGCCACGAACATCTCGACCAGGCCTTCCTAGCTTTTCACAGTTCTTTTCAGCAACTTGTGAAACTAGTCTAATGCGATTTGCCCAAAGGAGAAGGGGAACACTTTGCAGAGCAACGGCTCGTTCCCGGTGTACAGTGCCATTGAGTTCAGGTACAAGCCGACGTGAAAGTTCGGGTCAAACTTACCATCGTATATCTGGAATCTCGGCATGTGGAACCTTTTTGGGGCCTCATATTTGTCCAGTTCTACCGAAAACGGTGTTCTCGACTTAACCAGTGAAGTTACCTCGGCATCTTGTCGCTTCCTCTGGAGGTAATCCCTCAGATCCTCCTTAGTCCGTCCAAGAGCTCGGCTGTCAACGGATTTTAGCCTTTTTGGTGCGCTACTCCCGATGTCGTTATGAGTCCTCTTGGACCTCTCCCCATTAGTTATGTCGAAACAGAGTTCATTCCCTTGAACATGCCGATGTTCTTTGGGGTTAGCTTCTTTGATACGATGTATCCTCCGAAAATTGCCCTTCATTAACTCTCCTCGCCCGACCACCCTTGAAGGCCAGTGAGAGTGTTCCTTGGTCCTGGTGTGCTAGGGGACTGGAGGAACTGTTTTCTGCCCTACTTTCTGGGCATCGTTCTTGGCCGTTGGAATCGGCATGTCTTGTAACTGAAACGGTGGCTGTATGACGTTGTTATGTATCATGAAATTGACGACCGATTGCAAGTCCGCCAATTTATTTACCATTCCTTTCATCTCTTCATCCTTGCACGGGCATCTATCTTTCTACACCTGGAGGTCGTTCTCGTTATAATACCCGCATCGGTCTTACTTCTTTGGTACGTCGCCCTCCTAGCCGACGTCTTTCTCTTTGGGATTTTAATCCCAAGTTTCCTCGTTGCAATTATCCTCCTCTACGTTAGGGTCAATGTGTTTACCACTTCCAGTGGGGATGTCGTCCATAATCTTCTCTTTTTGTCCATCGTTGGCCATCTATTCTCCTTCGATTCCCACAGACGGCGCCAAATTATGTGTGTTGTTTTCTGACCACATTGCCAAACAGGTACTCAGCTGGAGAATACTGGCAAAATAGATTGCGCCTGAATGACCTGTCATAGAAATAAGAGACTCCGATAGTGGTTCTTCCACCCGAGGGCACTCTGACGATCAATTCAATACTCAATTATCTCTCAAAGATAGCAAATAGTGCTTATACTCACTAGTCAGAATACAAAGAGCATAGCTTAGACCCACGAGGGTGCCTTACTTTTATAGCCAGCACTGACCTGATCCCCATAAAAGCCTAACTTCAATGGACTCTGACTCATTGCTTATCAGGGACTCTCAAATAGATAAAGACAAACTCCCTAAGAGCTTTTATCCTTATCTAGACTGAGATCCTCTCCCATTCTAGGACTCTTGATCCTTATTCGTTCACCTCGGATTCCGGTATCTCCGCCGCTAACCTCGGCCTAGTCGAGATTACCTCGGTGCCATGACCAGGACACGTGGCACCTCGGCTGGCACTTCAGTGCCACCTTGGCCACGTGTTGTCATTCACAAAAATATGCCCCCACACAAAGAGATGATGGAGATAAGAGATTGGTTGAAGAAGAAGGAAAAATAGTTAGAGAGAGAATAATGGCAAGGCTCTCTCATGGATCTCCCACTTTTACTCTCAAGGTTAATAATGGAGAAGGGAAATTAGTTTTTTTCCAAGAGTTGTCTCTCCAAAATCTATCCCTTGTAAAGCTATGGGTAGGTGCTATTTATAAGCACCTCATGATAGAGGATGGAGCCCATGTGCAAGGCACATGGGGAATATTCTCTCTAACTACCTTATCCGAGAAGGTGACCTCTCTAAGGATGAGGAAAACCCCGAAGAGGAGATCAACCTCTTGGCGAACCCTTCTTCTTAGCCACACCTAACCAATGATCCCCAATCATCCCAAAGAGTCAAGGGTAGTCCCACAGGATGCCCTGTCGCAGAAGGGTCAGGGGTAGTTTAAGAAAGCACCTTGCCGCAAATATTGCCGAGTCTCAGAGACCCCCTAGATCGTGCTACCTCGACTCGGATATAGGCTAGTTTAACCGAAGAGTGAATTTATCTCCACTCACCGTTCTTGGGATCGGGTCCTTTATTCGGACTCCATTACGCCCATAGTTCTGGTGCATAGATCCTGGAAAGCTCCAAGCCCGCAAGTGTTCTAGAACTCATTAATGGAGCGACTTCTAGATTGCGTTTGAATCTGTTTGAAGCCAAGCGCTTCGGATCTCTAGGTTTATAGATCCGAACCCTTTCAAGTCCGAGCTCAAATAGGTCTCTAAGTTTGTGGTTCCGAACCCTTTAAAGACTAAGCCAATACCTCGGAGAATGGATCTCCTCCGAGGGTTTCATCTCTTTTGAAAACAACGGTTAACTTTCTCGGATACCCATATGATCTGAGCCTCCTTGGATGGACTTGTTAGACTCTCTTTGAAGATATATACTTGATAGGTCTTCCTCGGCCCAATTTGTTGGCTTTTTTATGGATTCGTTCAATAGAATTAACTTGGGTCCATTTGGCAATAATTTCTCCAAGCTCACCAAATTTTGGGCTTTCCGATTGAGCTTTGATTGGGTCCAATTAATTAGTAGGCTCAAGTTAACCCCTCTGACACGGTGTAAGTCACATTCAAAATGAAATTGATCGACTTATTTTATTTTATGGGCACTTTTTCTAGATAACTAAAAAACATTCACAAACAATAGATAGCAAAGCAGTTCTTTTGTTTTTTTTTAGGTCATGTTTGTTTGTTGGATTAGGTTGGATGAAATTAGATTAGATGGTGGGATTGCGTGAAGAGATTTGTAATATGGTGGTATTAAATTGAAGATATAAGATAAATAGTGTTTATTTATACACTATTGGATTAATAATACCATGACAATAATATATTTTAATTTATAATTTTATATGATTTTATAGTTTTTTATATATTTTAGTATTTATATAAAATTATTATAAATAATAGTATATTATAATTTAACTTTTTTTTTTCAAATAGGATAGAATTTATGTTTATAATATATATAATATTGTTATAATAAGAGAAAGATTTGGTGGATGACTCACCACATTTATATATATATATATTATGTATTAAATTATATGTATAATATTATAAAATTATAAAATATAATATAAAATAAATTCTAACACTAAACTGTTGGATTGTTTTCACAATCCTATCTCCCACTGGGGAAAGTTAATCCCATTGCAGTGTAGGAGTAGCATTCCACTCAAAGTAACAATCTAACATCAAATAAATCAACCAAACAAGGTATACGTGGACCCCATCTCATTCATATTTCAGTCCTCCCTCTAAGTCAGCCAAACAAACGAGCCCTTAGGACGGTTTCTCAACAATCTCATTGCTAACAATAGAGAAAAGGTCCACCTTCTCTCTAGTCTCATTTTGATGATTTTATTTATTTTTTAAGTCTATGCATAGATTATTTATTAAATCTTTTTGATGGATCTAATAATTGTAATCATATAATTTTATCAAATTTATTTTTGAAGAATAAATGATAAATATAATAAAATCAGATAGATAGTGTTTATTTATACACTATTGGATTAATAATACCATGACAATAATATATATTACTTTATAATTTTATATGATTTTATAGATTTTTATATATTTTAAGTATTTATATAAAATTATTATAAATAATAGTATATTATAATTAATTTTTTTTTTTAAAACAGGATATAATTTATCTTTATAATATATATATATATATATATATAATATTGTTATAATAAGAGAAAGATTCGGTGAATGACTCACCATATATATTATGTATCAAATTATATATATAATTGTAATAACCCGACCCTTTTATATGCTTTTAGCCTTTCATTATATGTGTAATTATATGCTTGATGTGAAATTCCGTGTGAAATTGTGTTTAATTATGTGAATTATATGATTATGGAATCATATCTGTCAGTTGTGAGAAAAATCTGTTAAAATTGCTATGTTTGGACTAGAAATTAGAAGCTTGAAATTGACTTTATAATTGAGATTAGCATGATTTTTAGGTCATAATATAAATTTTTGTAAAAATTTGATTCGTAATAAATTAAATTGATTAATTTGAGTTTAGGCCTTAAATAGTCTATTAGACTCATGACTTAGTTACTTTTCAACACAAAAGAAAATATCTCCTGGGAAAGAGAAAAGGAGAAGAGAAAAGAGAGAGAGAAAAAGAAAATCAATTAAGAGCTTGAAGAATTTGAGAGAATTCAAGATTGAAGTTCAAGTGAGTGTAAATCAACTTAAATATTCCAAATTCCCCTTTGATTTATGAATATCAGACACTAAAATGAGGTTTTATAATCACCCAAGTTAGGGTTTTGACCTAAAGAACTTGTTTGAGATAAAATCAATGAAAATCATCAAGTTTCATTGTATTTATTTAAATTAAGAGTTAATTCTTGTATTTTGGGTTTGTTTTGAGTTAGCTTGAGAAAATTGCTTCAATGTTTGCATGTTTTGGTCTCTCTCTCTCTCTATATATATATATATATATATTGTATCCCTTTTGGGTTCACCATGAAAAGGTGAAAAGATGTAAAGAATACGATCCTCAAGTTATTAGAGTGCCTTTAAATGAGTTATGATCTATTTAGGTTTGAGAATCATGTTTATTAAGTTCCTATGTTGTGTTAGTGAAAAGAATTTTGCTTGAGTTTGAACATTGAGATGCCTTTGAAAGTTAAGTTTTTGATGAATTTTGGACTACTCAAACAGAGCATATGACTGCACGTGCAAGGCTCACAGTCGCACATGTGAAAAACAGAGGAGAAGAGTTGGAGATTCTGTAATAAAAGCACTTGCGGAGCCACACATGCGACACACCTTCCCGCACGTGCGGTAGGGGACTTCCGCACGTGCGGCCCATGGGGAGAAATTTTGCCAGCTTCTCTTTCTCTGTTAGACCCTCTGGAACTGTTAATATGTGCATTTGATCCTTCTAAGATGCTTATAATTAAATGGAAAGTTAACAAATTGGACGTTGAATGAAAGAAAATGGTTAAAGAAAAGTGACTTACTTATGAGTTATGTGCTATGTGCAGGTCACGTGCAGGAAGAGACTGTTGCTCATCCACATCACAGTGAGTAATAGTAGTGTAATAATATGTTTCATTTACTTCCGGTGATTATCGTTTATATATCGTTACTCGTGAATGGCATATGTTCTTGATAATGTGGATGATTGGATCATTTGAAATGAAATAATTGAACAATGGCATTAATATGGACCCGAGGTCATTTTGTTTCCGTTACAATAATGGGCCCGAGGTCGTTCTGACATGAACTACTTATGATTGGTGGCCCTAAGGCTAAGGGAGATAGAGACATACCGATGTTTTATCGACCCTATAATGATATGAACTGTCTACGACTCATGGCCTAAGGTAGAGGGAGGTGGAGACATGTCAATGTTCTGTCTACCCTATAATGTTTTGAACAGCTGTTTTTATGTTAGACCCAAGGCCGTTTTGTATTATATTGGGCCTAAGGCCATTCTGTATTATATTGGGCCTAAGGCTGTTCTGTATGATATTGGGCCCGAGGCCGTTTTGAGAATGAATTCAGGACTACAACAAGCACATAAGTTATAATATTATATTCATCGCGTCTTATGCTTATTCACATGAACCTCCTTACATTGCTATTATTCACTAAGTTTCGCCCACTTTATATTTATGTGTGTTTATGTAGGTAATCAACTGGGGGCCAGCCCTAGTTCAACTCCGACAGCCTTTTTGTTGACCCCGTTGTGTCAAGCCAATTAAAGTGAAGCCTTTTTGCCTGTTGTAGAGTTTCCTTTCATAGCACACATTGTTGGGTCATTAATGTTTTTGTCAAATGTTGATCAGCATGTATAACTTTTAACTCTTTGACGTTTTTGGTTGTACCCCAATTTATTGGGCTTATATATGTGTGTGTGTGTGTGTGTAGATATGAACTATGTATGTATTATGACATGTGATGAAAATGTTTTGAGATCCTGACATTTAAACACTGCTCAATGGGCGTATTATTTGAATGCTAAAATTGTTTCCATTTTAAGCCCCGGTATGGTACAAGATGTACATTGATTATTTGATTATTTGGTTTTGAGGCCTATGTTCAGGCCGGGCATGTCCAAACTTTTAGGGACAAGTTTGAGTCGTGACAATAATATTATTAAATTATAAAATATAATATAAAATAAATTCTAACACTAAATTGTTGAATTGTTTTCACAATCCTATCTCTCACTTGAGAAAGTAAATCCCATTGCAGCGTAGGAGTAACATTCCACTCGGAGTAACAATCTGGGATCAAATAAATCAACCAAACAAGTTATACATGGACCCCATCTCATTTATACTTCAATCATCCCTCTGAGTTAGCCAAACAAAGCACTTAAGATAGTTTCAGAACAATTTCACTGCTAGCAATAGAGAAAGGGTTCAGCTTCTCTCTAGTCTCATTTTGATGATTTGGTTAATTCATTTTTTAAGTCTATGCATAGATTATTTATTAAAATTTTTTTAATCTATCTAATAATCGTAGTCATATAATTTTATTAAATTTATTTTTTAAAAATAAATGATAAATATGGTAAAATCATATATAACTTATGTAAGAAAATTGTTTGGCTACAATTAACAAAAATAAATCGAAGTATCAAAAGTGAACCGACCCACAAAGCCCAACATGGAAAATGGGCCATGGCCATGGCAATTTCTTTTTTTCTTGTATTGTTATTTTCTTTGCAGCCAAACATGGGTAAATGGGCTCCCTTGGTGAAGTTTAATTTTCAACAAGCAACAACACAGCGTGCTAGAAGCAGAAAACAGAGAGAGAAAAACTAGTAATACAAACCCTGAAAAAGCCAGAAGGAAAAGGACTTGATAGGATCTATCTAAAGCAAACAGAATAGATCGAATCTAATGATATACTAAAGAAAGAAATTCCAAGTAACGAACTCACTCACTCTGATGAATGCCACTTCAGACTTGAGATTTTTCCTCAATGCTAGCTAGATCTCTCTCTCTCTCTCTCTCTCTCTCTACCTCTGAGTCTGCAGAGATGGAAGCAGTAACGAGATCTTCCACTAGAATCCTTGTAAACAACTTCAATGGCAAAAGCTTACCTTTGTCGAGAGCTCCTCTTGGGAAATCTCAGATCAGCTTCTTCCGATCTTCGATTCTCCTCTCAATCCCGCTCAAGAAGACAGTTCAATGCGTCCCTTTATCAAAAACAGAGGTATTGTTTCCGTTTCTCTTCTTTCTTCCCGTTTCTCAGTATTTCCATTTATATATAATAACAGTTTCTTGTTAACCAAACACAGGTTTCTACTACTGCAGATGCCGGGATCCAAACAATGCGTAAGTTTTTTTTTGAAGTTTTTTCATGTATGAATAAGATGACAGTTACTTATATAAACATTTGGTTTGTTGGAATCTTTTACAGAGGCATCAAAGACTGTCCATGTGAAATTTCAGTTGCAGAAAGAGTGTTTGTTTGGTGAGCATTTCTTTCTTGCAGGTGATGACCCTATTTTAAGTTGCTAGGATGCCTCAGATGTTGTACCACTAAACTGGTCGAATGGACACTTGTGGACTGCTGAGCTGGTGAGAAGTAACTCTTTCAAAGAAGGATAGTTGTTTTCATGAAAAATTCAGATCACCGGACACAATGTGAGAGTTAGTTGTGTTTGGTTCTATGATCGGATTTTGTGCACATAGTAGAACTGATGTTTTCATTTGTATTGAATGCAAGGTCAATCTATGGTGTGCATCCCTCTTCGTTTACATTGCGATGTGGTCAAAATTACGACAAAAATCACTTCTAGGATTCAGTATGTTACTAGAGTTGAGACACAATGTGGTTGGGTCGTAATTTTGAGCACTCTGCATTGTAACCAGATAGTGTGTACCATAAATTTTGCCTTCAAAGTGATTTTTGACACTTTCTGAATTTTGATTAGGATGCACCTGTGGAGAGGTCAATACAATTCAAGTATGTACTTAGAGGAAGCAAGGGGGAAATTTTCTGGCAACCTGGCCTGGACCGATTTTTCCAGACATGGGAAACAAACAACACAATTACCATTACTGAAGATTGGGAGAATGCTGAGGCTCAGAAGATAACTGAGCAGCAAATGACGGATCCAAATGAGGAACTGGTGAATGTTTTTACAATAGAATCACTTGTCGATGATAGTGTTACTAATCTAATAGAAGAATACATGTCGAATGTACAGGAAGATGTGATGTCTGCCGATGATATTGCTTTTCCGGAAGATCAACAGACCATCAACAGAATCGAATTCTTTGTAACAGAGAATGAAACTCATCAAAAACAGGGGCCATGGGTCAATGCAAAAGCCATCAACAGAAACCAATGGAAGACTACAATGACTGAGAAGAAACCAACAGTGTGGAACCAGAGGAGTCGGTCTTCACCTATGAAGGTGGTCATGTTTTGGTACCTGGCTTGAACCCAATGCCAGCGATGTCGGCTAATAAAGCACCTCACAGAGAAATTGGTATATCCAATGGTGATGCCTCGGCTAAAGTTGATGCATCCAAGGACCAGCACATGCCTGAATTTACTTGTTGATGAATTGAGTTGAGCTGAAGTCTCTGTTTCATTGTCAGTTAAATTAGCAGAAGCTACTACACATTGAATTATCCTTATAGGCAAATATTGCACCATATATGATAAAATATTTGAAACTAATTGTACTGAAGCAAAATAAGTACTTTTCGGACACTTGATAAAGGTCAATAAATTTGGCCAAAATTTCTGTGTCTCTCGTTAAGAAGTCAAGAGTTCAAGTGCAAGACTCCTCAACACACAAACACCGAGTAAGAAGGAAGAAAGAAAGAGGAAAAAAAATAGCAAATTTTGTATCACAATAATGCAAACGTTGTCAGGAGGTAACGAGAGCTTGCAACAAGAGTGGTTCTCTTCTCTAGAGACACCAATGAAATCTTCTTCCATGAATGGCATGCTGAGTTCCAACTATGTTATGAAAGCACATTGACGCAAGCTTGCAACAAGAGTGATTCTATCTGGGATACCTAAATCTTGCAAAAGGGCACGAAACCTCAGCAAGTTTGTAATGAATTTGCCATTTCATCCGAAAAACATGTAATTTTAAACACAGCTTTAGGTCTACGTATGAAGAGCTACAATCACTGGATCATCATTTCTTGTTGATAGGATGGCATGCCTGAAACACAGGCAACCCTCCTCATGCTATCCTCCTCATGCTATGAATGAAATAAGCTTGCGGTTCATCTCCCAAAATTATCTTCTCAGACAAAAAAAACAAAAGACACATTAGGCAGCCAAGGAAAAAAAGAGGGGAAAGTATATAAATCCTAACTATGGCATCAACGAAATGATCCTAGTGCACATCAGTAATTTCTGTACATAGATCTTGTTCTATACAAAATATATTAAAAAAACATTTGTCTGTGTGATCTAGGACGGCAATCTTCATCCGTCACTCTATGACAATGGACGGAAGAATCTCTATCATGATCTCAACTTTTGCGCCTTCCACTCTATTTTCTCTATGACAGGATTCTAATTCATGCCTTCTTGATATCTTTTCCTTCCACCTATCATGATCTCTTAAATTTCATTCAGCATCATGCCATTCTGGATTTTTTTTGTTCCTGCTACTCACTTATCCCAACTACCAAGCTTCTTCGTGATTCATCACTTCTTCCCATTCTGATTGTTTCTTACGGTCTCTACTGTTCTGATCTTTAGATTTCAATTTCTTGGCTCTCTTTAGTCTTCACCTTCACTGCCTTTGTTCTTGAACTTCTTGAATCTTTATCACTTGATCTAAGTCCTCGAGCAGTAGACTCCGAAATGAGATTCGAAGTGCCAGATTTTTCACTCTTTGTTGGACTCTCAAACCTGTCATGACTCCATCTTGAATATTTATCCTAAGGACCCCAACCAGTGCTTGCAGCTCTCTGGATAAAGAAAAACCAAAGCTCAAGTAAGCACCTTCTAACAGGACTCAAATTAGGCTCACAACATATAAACCATCAAGCTGAGAATAATAGATGTTGCATGGCAAGTCACCTTACGCCAACTTATTTTTAAATCATGATGCTTCAAACAGAAATAGTAGTAGCAGCAGAAGGCAACAAAGAATGGAATGAAGAAAAAAATTAAGGAAACCAGCTTCAACACATATGGCTGCTTTATGTCTTCAACGGATATAACAGCAATAAATAGACTGAGCAAAAAATTTGACCAAAGGCATCCATTTGATAGTATTCTTTACAATGTTGGCAGTGACTTACTGTTCACTTTAAACCTGACGAATAGAAGCGATAAATGAATTGCTGATTCTAGTTTACTTTCATCGTGAAGGTGGTAGACCTGCACCTAAGAATGGAAGTAAAAATGACTAATAGTGCTTCCCTTCAAGGGTCATTGATCTTACTTGCTCATCATGGGAAAACTTGCATCCAGCTCCATGATGACATTCACCTCTTTGGAAAGAACAACAAACTCCTTGTGCCTCCCTTTTTTGCTGGTCTCTTTCTCTTCATCTTCTTCTTTCTTTTTATAGTTGCTCAACCCTTATGATTCGACCAAGAATTTGAGAGTCATTCAGATTGTCTCTGAAGTAGATCAAACAAATAAGCAATGGTTATAGTTGTGGTATTATTAGAAAGCAAATATTTCCTTAAAAGTGAATAAGTAACTTTTTTGTAAGAACATGATATAGATTTCATCGTAAACTAATGGCAAGGTGAATAATATGAATGAACTAGCTCAAGGTAAAAAGGAGTAGACCTAGGAGAGTCCATAGTAATTTCCCAAGACTGATATATAATTTTGAGTTTTACAACGTCAACATTGTTTAGGAAAAGAGAAAAGTTAGGTATCATGAAATTTTTTTCATGAAAATGATTATAAAAGATTTATAATCTTTGGATTACCTTAATTAGTGTGGTGCTTTATTCTAAGTGTAATTCAAGAATCCCAAAACTTTCATGATTATTTTCATGAAAAGTTTTTCATGATACCTAACATTGCTGTTAAGAAAATCAATAATAGATAAAAGCTTCTTATGGGGTCAAGAGGCCTTCAATTGTACACGAGAATGACTTTACCCAATCAGTTTCGAGAAGCAATATTTACAGGGTATATAGTTGGGTCTTGGGGCCACACATCTTTACATTTGCACATGAGAAATGTTAAGGATCATGAAAGATTTTTCATGAAAATGATCATGAAAAATTTGTGACTCTTAAATTACCTTGATTAGTTTGTGGTGCTTTATTCTAAATGTAATCCAAAGATCACAAATATTTCATGATCATAAAGACTTTTCATCATACCTAGCATTGCTGTTTTCACATACCCAACTCAAGAGCAAAACACTAAAATTTAAGAGGTTTTGGAAACCCTAGCCACCCCTCTGCCCGTAAACCACGTGTCTCAATTAAGACAAACGCATGGTTCATCCCAATGCAAACCCTATACCAATGGGCTACGCGAGCTGGTTGTTGAATACAGTGTTACAATGCCAAATTGGTTAATTGGGAACAACAACGTTTCATAAATCAAATTTGGAGACCGAGGACCAGTTGGGTGTCATTATTACAACGTATAAAACAACAGTGTAATAAGTAAAACTAGGTCTTGATTCCACCAAGTATAATACTAACGACGACTACAAACAATGACATAATAGTTCTAAAGGTACATCATGAATTAAGTTGAAAATATTTCTATTTCGTTACGTGGAATTGGAAATCAAAGCATGAGCGAATACTTGGATTTGGATTAGAAAGAACTTTTTACTGTGCAAACATTTGCAAGAAGATCATCTCAGTGTGATCGAATTGAAGCTTCTTCCGATATTGATATGCTGAAATCGTTGTCAATGGATTCATAGCTCCGATTCCAATATTCGAATTTCTCCAAGAATGCTCTACTTGAATTGCAGGATTTCGAGACGTGGGGAAAGGTTCCATTAGCACAACTCTCATAAAAACCTATGATTCCGTTTGTTTTCATAAATAAAATGGAGAGATGCGCTGGCGCTGTGTAAGGAATTCGAAAAATTCGTAATTCGATCCAGTTCAGTTTAATTTAGTAGGTTTGGATTGGTTTTTTAAATTCGTGGTTTGGTTTTATACTAAAAAATTAAAAATCCGTAGTTTATAGATTGGTTTTGGATTGAACCCTACGGTTTCGGATTGGAACCGATCCAGACCGTATATAAATAGTTTATATTTTTGTTATATACCCTCCCGCATCGTATCTTCTCTCATTTCATATAAAATTTAAATCCAAATCTAAAAGTATCTTCTTTTATTACTTTTGTTTGCTAGTTTTTAGTGTTAATTTGTAATGGTCTAAATATTTATGGTGAAATTAGTTTTTTTATGATTGTTTAAATTCTAGAACAGTTTGTTGCTATTACGAAAAGATATGTTGCTATTGTGAAACTAATATGGTATTATATTTTTATTTTTATGAAATTAAAATGTTATATATATTTTTTGTTATTTAATTATATAAATCCGTGGTCCTAAACTGATCCAATCCGTGTTTAAATGGATTGGTTCGGATTGGTTCCACGATTTAAACGGATTGGATTGGTTCTAATTTTTTAGGATCCGTAAATAACGGATTGGTCCTGATTTTACTCCAATCTGGTCTAACTCGAACCATGCTCACTACTAAGATGCACAACTCTCGAAAAATCCTATGACCCCGGTTTAGTTTTAGAGATAAAATAGAGAAATTGATAGCAAGGAAATTGATAACGTAGAGATTAATAAATTGTATTTATTTTGATGATAATTATTAATATGAGAATTGTTGAATTATTTTTATATAACATAAATATAAAATAATAAAATAAATAAAATTATGATTTTTACTTAACAAAAAAATATAAAATCATTAAATATTAATATTCAAAAAAAAAATGCCCAACATGTATAAAAAAAAATAAAAATAAAAATTGCATTTGATCTGTTGACTGGCCGGACATTCCGACAGATGATTGGTAACTCACTATGTTGATATACTATTTTCTAATACTACTTCTTTGCCTAAACTTACAATCCGCTCATCCAAGGCCTGTAAGTCCGCTCGTCCAAGACCTATTCTAATCCGAATGTATTATCAATCCAAAAAGCCACAAACAAAATAAACATGAGTTAAGCTTATTATTTATCCATAACAAATTGCGTAATGAACTACATCAAGAAACAAACGGGCCGTGAACCGCGTAAAAAAAATTTGAGCGCTTATGATACGAGGGCAAACCAATTTTTTCAGAATTTTCATGAACTAAACGAACGAAAAAATAATAATCTGCAATTTTCAGCGGCAGTGACATTAATCGACCTTGGCCAGTATCTTTAACGGTGTCACGAGGCATGGGTTATGATGATACCAGTTTTGTCGGAGGAGGAATGGGTCGGACAGGGCCCGGAGCTCCACAAGATGATTGAACTTCGTCTTCCCAGTTGTACCTGCACCAAGTCCGTCAAGAAGGAACCCGGAGGTGGGGTTCCTTCTGGAGGACCCTCCGATGTTTAAGTTAGAGGAGTCTCTAGTATAAAAATGGAAGCTTTTAGCTTCAGGAGGAAGAAGTAGATAGATAGAGAGAGAGTGATTACTTGTATATATATTGATTTCTTTCATACCTTTCTGGCGTCTTCTTCTTGTTTGGCCCTTGGGCCTATGTTGGGTTAGGAATTGTTTGGACAGCCCATTGGGCCACTTATTTGGGGCTATGCCCATCAGTAGTCCCCTATTCCCGAGTGCAGCTTTAGTCCAACGAAGGGAATAAGAAAAGAGTAAAGTAGTCCCCCAAGTCACGGAAGGAGGCAGGGCGACGGTGGCCAAATTTATTGTGCAAATACGTGGGTGCTGCGATAGAGGTAGGACAGCTCAAAAACCAACTGGGCAAGGCGCAGTGAGAGTTAAAGGGAGTAAAGTTGGAGATTTTGGGCCGACGCAAAGCGGCGCAGACTGCGTGCGCCAAGAGGAGTCGGCATGTGCAAAATTGTGAGGAATGTAAAGTGCTAGCCCTTGTGTAGAGCAAAGCAACCGAGGCTGAGGCCTTTGGAAGGTCGGTCGAGGACCTGGGCAGTCGGCTGATGGATTAGCTCGTACCGTAAGTTTGTACTCAGTTTGACTGAGGCTTTTTGGTGTCTGGTCCGCCGAGATCTTGATGTGCTCAGCCGGGCCGAGGCTCAGGGTGCTCGATGCGGGAGTCTTCAGACACCCGCCTAGCTAAGGTCTTTGGGCTCGGTTGAACCGAGGCTTGGACGGCCACCGATGTAGAAGAAGTTAAATACCTTACTTGTAGAATTAGACCTAGTCATGTTGAGTTTGTTTAGCCCGTAGGGTCTCACCGCCTGCAGAGCTGCGTTGACGATCGCCTAATGGTTTTGGAGGTCGACGATGACCGGGGTCTGACTATGACCTGGAAGTCTTGGAGGTCGGCTAATTTTGGAGGTCGGCCGATGACTATTGGAAGCCTTGGAGGTTGGCGAGCAATTTTGGAGGTTGGCGAGTATTTTGGTGGTCGGCCGTGCTCTTTGGCAATGGGCGATGGATTTGAGATGGTCTATTGCCATGAGCTTAGTGGTGGAAGAAACGGTCCATATTGTTGCCGAGGGCCGTTTGGACTTGATCCTAATTTTGATGGACGATTTGTAGAGGCGGAGGGGTAGAAACTGGTAGTTCTTGTTGGAACATGGCTCGGTTTTGCTCAATCAAGTGGTTAACGCTGTCGGCGTTTCTTCATGAAGTATGAGATGGATTGTTTGGGTTAGGAGGCTCGGCTGGGTCCTTCTTGTAGTGCCTTGGAGGGCTTGGTTGTTGCGTGAGCTGCTTGGACACACCTCGGTCCGCCGAGGTCTTCATGCTCACCTGGCCGAGGTCTTCGTGCTCAGCCGGGCCGAGGCTTTGAGTAGTGCCTCACCGGCCGAGGCTTTAAGTAATGCTCACCTGGCTGAGGTCTCGTGGCTCAGCCGGCCGAGGCTTTGAGTAGTGCCTCACCGGCCGAGGCTTTAAGTAATGCTCAGCTAGCTAAGGGCTTTCAGGCTCAGCCGGCCGAGGCTTTAAGTAATGCTCACTGGCCGAGGTCTCGTGGCTCAGCCGGGCCGAGGCTTTGAGTAGTGCTCACCTGGCCGAGGCTTTAAGTAATGCTCAGTGGCCGAGGTCTCGTGGCTCAGCCGGCCGAGGCTTTGAGTAGTGCCTCAGCCGGGCCGAGGCTTTATGTAACACCTGCCCGCCGAGGTCTCGTGGCTCAGCCGGGCCGAGGCTTTGAGTAGTGCCTCACCGGCCGAGGCTTTAAGTAATGCCTCACCTGGCCGAGGTCTCGTGCTCAGCCGGGCCGAGGCTTTGAGTAGTGCCTCACCGGGCCGAGGCTTTAAGTAATGCTCAGCTAGCTAAGGTCGGCTCAGCCGGGCCGAGGCTTTAAGTAATGCTCACCGGCCGAGGTCTCGTGGCTCAGCCGGGCCGAGGCTTTGAGTAGTGCCTCACCGGCCGAGGCTTTAAGTAATGCCTCAGTGGCCGAGGTCTCGTGGCTCAGCCGGCCGAGGCTTTGAGTAGTGCTCAGCCGGCCGAGGCTTTATGTAACACCTGGCCCGCCGAGGTCTCGTGGCTCAGCCGGGCCGAGGCTTTGAGTAGTGCCTCACCCGGCCGAGGCTTTAAGTAATGCCTCACCGGCCGAGGTCTCGTGCTCAGCCGGCCGAGGCTTTGAGTAGTGCTCACCGGCCGAGGCTTTAAGTAATGCTCGCTAGCTAAGGTCTCGCTCAGCCGGCCGAGGCTTTATAATGCTCACTGGCCGAGGTCTCGGCTCAGCCGGGCCGAGGCTTTGAGTAGTGCTCACCTGGCCGAGGCTTTAAGTAATGCCTCCAGGCCGAGGTCTCGTGGCTCAGCCGGGCCGAGGCTTTGAGTAGTGCTCAGCCGGCCGAGGCTTTATGTAACACCTGTCCGCCGAGGTCTCGTGCTCAGCCGGCCGAGGCTTTGAGTAGTGCCTCACCGGCCGAGGCTTTAAGTAATGCTCAGCTAGCCGAGGTCTCGTGGCTCAGCCGGGCCGAGGCTTTGAGTGCTCAGCCGGCCGAGGCTTTATGTAACCCTGTCCGCCGAGGTCTCGTGGCTCAGCCGGGCCGAGGCTTTGAGTAGTGCCTCACCCGGGCCGAGGCTTTAAGTAATGCCTGGTGGCCGAGGTCTCGTGGCTCAGCCGGCCGAGGCTTTGAGTAGTGCTCAGCCGGCCGAGGCTTTAAGTAACCTGGCCCGCCGAGGTCTTCGTGGGTAGGATCTCGATACCATGCCCTCACGGTTTTAGTTACTCTGGCCCGACGAGGTCTTCATGCTCACCGGCCGAGGCTTTTGGTCCGAAATGTTATGAAATATGCAACATAGATAAAAGAAGTTTGAGTATCTTACTCATGATGTCCTTGAGGAGGAAGAAGTAGACCATTCGGATATGGCGGAGGCGCCGGGGCTCCGCCTGCGTGCTCACCGCCGAGGCTTTTGATCTGAAATGTTATGAAATATGCAACATAGATAAAAGAAGTTTGAATATCTTACTCATGATGTCCTTGAGGAGGAAGAAGTAGACCATTCGGATATGGCGAGGCGCCTGGGGCTCCGGCTCACCGGGCCGAGGCTTTTGATCTCAAATGTTATGAAATATGCAACATAGATAAAAGAAGTTTGAATATCTTACTCATGATGTCCTTGAGGAGGAAGAGGTAGACCATTCGGATATGGCGAGGCGCTGCTCCGCTCGATTGGTGCCGATCAAGGTTAATCGAAAGCATCGCTTGTCGATCGAGCAATCGCTGTCGATCGACCACCGCTTGCCGATCGAGCAATCGCTGCGGACCGAAAGCAATCGCTTTGCCGATCGAAAGCATCGCTTGTCGATCGAGCATCGCTTGTCGATCGACCATCGCTTGCCGACCGACCACCGCTGCGACCGAGCACCGCGGACCGAGCATCGCTTGCCGATCGAGCAATCGCTTTTGCCGATCGAGCTATGTTTGCCGATCGAAAGACGCTTGCCGGCCACCACCGCTTGTCAATCGAGCTATGTTGCCGAGCTATGTTGCCGCATCGAGCAATCGCTTGTTGATCGAGCAATCGCTTTGTCGATCGAGCAATCGCTTGTCGATCGAGCTATGTTTGCCGCATCGAAAGATCGCTTGCCGACCGACCCGCTTGTCGTCGATCGAGCACCGCTTGTCGATCGAAAGCATCGCTTGCCGATCGACCACCGCTTGTCGACCGAGCTATGTTTGCCGATCGAAAGCATCGTGCCCGGCCGAGCATCGCTTGCCGACCAACCTATGCGACCGGGTTGGTTGGCGGTGCACGGGCTCAAGGTGCAGGATGCACGTGATGATGTGACATGACACGACGTAGGAAAAGAGAGAGAGTTAGTGGCTTTAAAGTGAAGCCCCATGTCTTTACGGCAAGTAACTGGCCTTTGATATAGATCAAATGGGAAATACTGTCGAGCTTTGTTCTTGAACTTTTGCTTGTGTGTTTGTTGTTGTTTTTTTTTTTTTGGAATCCTTGACGACTTTGAATTGCTTGGCACAGGGTTGATTTTGGTGCGAGGTAGATTCTCCGCAGGCTCACCAACGATAATGGTGAGGTGAGAGAATCATGGCGCCGGGCGAGAAAGGTGTAGCGGGGAAAACGCCACCGCCGCCGATAGGATGCCATGAATCATGTGGTAACCATTCATTCCGTAATCAAGGTGGGTGAAAAGGAAGCTATTTCCGGTGACAATGAACACAACCGCCAATCGAAGAGTTTCCACAGACGGCGCCAACCGATGATACCGGGTTTGTCGGAGGAGGAATGGGTCGGACAGGGCCCGGAGCTCCCCAAGATGATTGACCTACCTTCCCAGTTGTACCTGCACCAAGTCCGTCAAGAAGGAACCCGGAGGTGGGGTTCCTTCTGGAGGACCCTCCGATGTTTAAGTTAGAGGAGTCTCTAGTATAAAAATGGAAGCTTTTTGCTTCAGGAGGAAGAAGTAGATAGATAGAGAGAGTGATTACTTGTATATATATTGATTTCTTTCATACCTTCTCGCGCCTTTCTTCTTGTTTGGCCCTTGGGCCTATGTTGGGTTAGGAATTGTTTGGACAGCCCATTGGGCCACTTATTTGGGGCTATGCCCATCAGGTTAAAAAAGGAAACTAGTGATAAATTATTACAATGAATAAAAATGGGCATTTATAAATTCCTCTTTAGCTATTATGTTGAATTTTATGTAAATTATTTTTCTATATTTTAATAAATTTATAAGTAATATAATTATCAAAATATTCTTAATTATAATAGGGTGAAACGCATATTAATGTTTATATAGTGTGAATATTCTATGATATGAACATTTATACTGCTAAATTTATTTAATGTGAATGTTCACATCTCCAAATTATTAGGGTAAACTACCAATAGGTCCTAATAACTTAACTTAATTTCCATCAAGTCCTATTGATAATATTGTCGTTAAAAATATTTTTTTTATGACAATTTTTTGCATACGTCGCTAAAAATTGACAGTTAGTGACTTTTTTTGTCATGATTTTTATAAACTGTCGCTAAAACTTAGAATTTGTGACTTTTTTATGACAAGTTTTTTTCATAGGACTTATTAGACAATAAGTCTACTTATTAGGATTTACACGTAAATACCTCAAATAATTAAGGGTTCAAAAAATATTTATAAGAATAAAATTATCCATAAAATACCTTAAATATGATAATTATTATTTGGTAAATCAAATGTTTAAAATAATAAGATTTATTAAAATACAATAATATTTTATAAACTAATTATGATACAAGTATTTAAAAATAATTTTCTCAATAAAAATTGAAAAGAAGGTAACTTAAGATTAATAATTGATAATAATTAATATTTTAATTAAATCTAATCATATAATATAGGGGATTTTTTTTTAGGGTCTCTGTTATTAAGATTATATAGTATAAAAGAAATCTAATATTTTCATAATGTCTAAGGTCTCTCATATATCGATCCAGAGAAATTTCAATCCAGAGAATTTCTCTGGACTTTAGAGAAATTCTCTCCAAATTTCTCTGGTTTGCACATATTTCTCTAGTTTGCGAATTTTTCTAATTTTCTCTGGACTTTCCAGAGAAATTCTCTCCAAACTAGAGAAATTTTCAGAATTTCTCTGGACTCCAAACCAGAGAAATTTTCTCTGTGTTTGAACAAACTAGAGAAAATTGGGGTATTTAGAAACCAAAACAACTACAATTTTCTCTATGTTTTGAATAAACCAAAGAAAAATGGACTACTTAGAAACCAGAACCAATCACATGTGATTGTTTTGAACAAACTAGAGAAAATTAGCCTATTTAGAAACCAAAATCAATCACAATTTTCTCTGTGTTTTGAACAAACTAGAGAAACAAACTAGAGAAAATTGGGCTACTAAGAAACCAAAAAAATCACAATTTTCTCAGATTTTGAACAAACCAGAGAAAATTGAGCTATTTAGAAACCAAAAAATCACAATTTTCTATGTTTTGAACAAACCAAAGAAAATTAGGCAACTTAGAAATAAAAACAATCACAAATTTTTCTATGTTTTGAACAAACTAGAGAAAATTGTGATTGTCTTTCTCTGTGATTGTCTTTCTAAGAAGCATGTTATACAGGTTAGCTTCAAAGCTCACAGTTATATGTTTTATAGTTCTAAAAAGAGTTTTATTAAATCAAATTTCACAGTTATGTGTTTTGGAGTTCTAAGAAGCATTTTGCCAAACAGTTTAACTTTATACTATATATATAGATGTGTGTGTGTGTGTGAGAGAGAGAGAGAGAGAGAGAAAGAGAGAGAGACCTCGTTCGAAGACTAGCAGAGAATAAAGCCGGAGGAGAAAAAACTAAGAGAAGCTTACTAAGGCTTTCAAATATAAAAGTGACAGTATCACTTCTATTATTAGCTTTGATGGTGATGATATCATTATTCACTCCCACTATTGGGTTGTCTTCTCGTCGTGATATGCTTCGATTCCGATATCGATGAAATTGTTTATGGATAAGGATGCTTTGAGTTTCTCTTGACGGAGGAGAAAGAGTTGAAGAAAACGGCAACAATGAACTCCGGCGATAGAGATGGAGTTCGTCAGAGAGAGAAGGTAGTTTGATTTGAAGGGATCAAATTTCTCTGTGATATATAAGTGTCAAGGGTTAAGGGACTTTAGACATTACAAAATAATATTGTGAATTTCTTCCATTACTAAAAATGGGAGAGGAACCTTAGACTAATTTTTCCTATAATATATTAGTAATCAATGGCAATGGGTGAATTTTGACTGAGAAATCCAATCCATTCTTATCAAATTGAAGGAGAGCAAATCGAGGAGTTGGTAAGAGTAGCTTAATTTTGTAACTTTAACAATATATTTAATAGGTGTAGAAATAGAATGGGTCGGATAAAATTGTCATAGAAATAAGTCATTTATTATCTTTTATTGTTTGTTTAACAATATACATTAATATATAATTTTATGGAATAATTGGAAAATTGTAAAAAAAACAATTGGGTAAATTACACTTAACACCTTGAAGTTTTGGATTTAATATATATCACTCTTTGATATTTGAAAAATTACACTAACTCCCCTATTATTATAATTATTTAGACGGAATGCAAATATTAAACTTATGCACTCTTTTTTTTTCTTGCATTGATTTACTTCTTCTGTTTTGTTTTTATTTCATTTGCTTTTTTTTTAATGTAATTTCTTTTGTTTTTCAACTAAGAGTTGTTGTCTTTTATATAAGTATGGGGTTTGTAAAATGAGACTATTAACCACAGGGGTGAGAATGTAATTTTCATAACATCAGGAGTGGGATATAATTGGATTAAACCTCAAGAGATGTTAGTGTAATTTACCCAAAACAATTATAAGGGTTCATTTGGAAAAAAAAACTTTTTTAGCTTGATTTTTTTTTTTTTTTTAAATTAGTTCCATTTGGAAAGAAATTTTTGGCTTTTTAAACTTTTTTGCCTTTTTTTTTAAGAGAAAAAATAAAATGATTATGATTTAGATGTGACATTTTATCTCATTAACTTATTTAGCCTATTTCATTTTTGTTTTTTTAGTCAGTCAAGTGGTGATTGGTAAAATGTTGAATTTTTTCAATTAATCATTTATTTTATAAAATATAAGTGTTGAAATAAATCAAATTATTTGAATGTACAACTTAAAATTTTAAATTTATCACTTCTATATTTTTTCATTCACGTTTTGTATTGTGATAGTAGCAATATGAAGGTGAGAAAATGTCTATGGTGAAGGGATAGTAATTTTTGCAACGGTAGATGGATGGTGTATCGAATGTAAAACAATAGTAATTGTAGCGGTAAGTAGTAGGTGGTTATGAAATGATGTTGGTGGTCTTGGCAAAGATTGAGATAGTAATAGAATAAGAGATGAAAGTGGCAGTACTTAGAGTGGTGGTAATGTTAATAGTTATACTAGGGTTGTGGTAACGGTGAAGGGGGAGGTTGTGATAGTATAATAAAGAAATGCTATTAAAATGGCAGTATGGTGGTATGGTGATAGTATAGTAGTGGTGTTGGCGACGATGACATGAGATCATAATGGGACACACTAATACTTTTTAATAAGTAATTATAAATTTCAGAATATTAAGTAGAATTACACTATTTAAAATTTCATTAATATATATCCTTTTATTTATATATTATAAAAGCAAAATAAGGTTTTTAGTGAGAAGAGTTAAAAGAGCTCTAAGTGCTCAATCCAAATTTCTTGATTTTTCTATTTAAAAAAATAATTAATAAATTACACGCTTACACTTTTTTTTTTTTAAACAAAGAAGGCATTTTTGGTTTTAAAATCATTCCTTCCTTACCACCAAACAGGGAAGGAGTTTTCCAATTAAGAAAAATAATTAATAAATCATACTCAAAAAGGAGTTTTCCAATTAAAAAATTAATAAATCACACACTCAAAAATATTTCATCGTAAAATATTTTCCATTAAATTCTTCGCCATAAAGCATAAAATAATTTATATAATTAAAATGGCGAACATTTTTTTTCCCTCTTATCATGGCCATTACTACTCAACATATATATCAAATCTCATTATTTTCATACACAAGAACGTTAATAGGATTTTTTAAGATTCAAACTCTTAACTCATTTTTTTTTTTAATGATGAAAATACTAAATGTCATTATGTGTTGCATTTTAATTAGTTCATAATTAAATTCATGGAGTTTTATATTAAACCCTTAAATTATGCTACCATAATTGTCATTTCAAATTACTTCCTTAATTTAAGTTTACCATACCAAATTTATTTTCAAAATTGTTTCCCTAAGATTGCATTAATGCATGATTTTAATACATTCATACATATATAAATGGAAAATAATTAATTCTTTTTAACTTAAAATTTAAACGTTGTTGATTCTTTAACATGGTTTACGCTTCTCTCCAGTCCTTCATTAGATTGGAGAGGTGTTGTTGGGCCTTGTGGACTTTCTTTTGGGCCCCATTTCGATAATCTAAAACATTCATATTTTAGTAGTTGTTGAGTAATTATATAATATATTGGTTATGAATGACAATGGATAGGTTTTGACCAAGTAATCCGACCCATCCGTACCAAATTGGGAAAGAGAAAATCAAGGAGTTGGTACCGACATCGCTTGCCGATCGACCACCGCTATGACCGAAATCGCTATGACCGAGCAATCGCTTGTCGCATCGAGCTATGTTTGCCGACCGAAGAATCGCTTGCCGCCGACCACCGCTTGTCGATCGAAAGCAATCGCTTTGTCGATCGAAAGCAATCGCTTGCCGACCGACCACTGTTTGCCGACCGAGCTATGTTGCCGACCGAGCACTGTTTGCCGACCGAGCACTGTTTGCCGACCAACCTATGTGACTGGGTTGGTTGGCGGTGCACGGGGCTCAAGGTGCAGGGATGCACGTGATGATGTGACATGACACAGACGTAGGAAAAAGAGAGAGAGTTAGTGGCTTGGGAAGTGAAGCCCCATGTCTTTACGAAGTAACTGGGCCTTTGATATAGATCAAATGGGAAATACCCGAGCTTTGTTCTTGAACTTTTTGCTTGTGTGTTTGTTGTTGTTTTTTTTTTTTTTGGAATCCTTGACGACTTTGAATTGCTTGGCAGGGTTGATTTTGGTGCGAGGTAGACTTCCGCAAAGGCTCACCAACGACAATGGTGAGGTGAGAGAAGCATGGGGCGGGCGAGAAAGGTGTAGGGGGGGAAACCGCCCCCCCCCCCGATAAGATGCCATGAATCATGTGGTAACCATTCATTCCGACACTGAAGGTGGGTGAAAAAGAAGCTATTTCCGGTGACAATGAACACAACTGCCAATCGAAAAGAGTTTCACAGACGGCGCCAACCGATGATACCAGCTTTGTTTCGGAGGAGGAATGGCCTGACAGGCCTTGAGCTCCACAAGATGATTGAACTGCCTCTTCCCAGTTGTACTGCACTAAGTCCGTCAAGAAGGAACCCGAGGTGGGGTTCTTCGGAGGACCCTCCGATGTTTAAGTTAGAGGAGTCTCTAGTATAAAAATGGAAGCTTTTTGCTTCAGGAGGAAGAAGTAGATAGATAGAGAGAGAGAGTGATTACTTGTATATATATTGATTTCTTTCATACCTTTCTGGCGTCTTCTTCTTGTTTGGCCCTTGGGCCTATGTTGGGTTAGGAATTGTTTGGACAGCCCATTGGGCCACTTATTTGGGGCTATGCCCATCAGGTTAAAAAAGGAAACTAGTGATAAATTATTACAATGAATAAAAATGGGCATTTATAAATTCCTCTTTAGCTATTATGTTGAATTTTATGTAAATTATTTTTCTATATTTTAATAAATTTATAAGTAATATAATTATCAAAATATTCTTAATTATAATAGGGTGAAACGCATATTAATGTTTATATAGTGTGAATATTCTATGATATGAACATTTATACTGCTAAATTTATTTAATGTGAATGTTCACATCTCCAAATTATTAGGGTAAACTACCAATAGGTCCTAATAACTTAACTTAATTTCCATCAAGTCCTATTGATAATATTGTCGTTAAAAATATTTTTTTTATGACAATTTTTTGCATACGTCGCTAAAAATTGACAGTTAGTGACTTTTTTTGTCATGATTTTTATAAACTGTCGCTAAAACTTAGAATTTGTGACTTTTTTATGACAAGTTTTTTTCATAGGACTTATTAGACAATAAGTCTACTTATTAGGATTTATACGAAATACCTCAAATAATTAAGGGTTCAAAAAATATTTATAAGAATAAAATTATCCATAAAATACCTTAAATATGATAATTATTATTTGGTAAATCAAATGTTTAAAATAATAAGATTTATTAAAATACAATAATATTTTATAAACTAATTATGATACAAGTATTTAAAAATAATTTTCTCAATAAAAATTGAAAAGAAGGTAACTTAAGATTAATAATTGATAATAATTAATATTTTAATTAAATCTAATCATATAATATAGGGGATTTTTTTTTAGGGTCTCTGTTATTAAGATTATATAGTATAAAAGAAATCTAATATTTTCATAATGTCTAAGGTCTCTCATATATCGATCCAGAGAAATTTCAATCCAGAGAATTTCTCTGGACTTTAGAGAAATTCTCTCCAAATTTCTCTGGTTTGCACATATTTCTCTAGTTTGCGAATTTTTCTAATTTTCTCTGGACTTTCCAGAGAAATTCTCTCCAAACTAGAGAAATTTTCAGAATTTCTCTGGACTCCAAACCAGAGAAATTTTCTCTGTGTTTGAACAAACTAGAGAAAATTGGGGTATTTAGAAACCAAAAACAACTACAATTTTCTCTATGTTTTGAATAAACCAGAGAAAAATGGACTACTTAGAAACCAAAAACAATCACATGTGATTGTTTTGAACAAACTAGAGAAAATTAGCCTATTTAGAAACCAAAAACAATCACAATTTTCTCTGTGTTTTGAACAAACTAGAGAAACAAACTAGAGAAAATTGGGCTACTAAGAAACCAAAAAAAATCACAATTTTCTCTGTATTTTGAACAAACCAGAGAAAATTGAGCTATTTAGAAACCAAAAAAAAATCACAATTTTCTCTATGTTTTGAACAAACCAAAGAAAATTAGGCAACTTAGAAATAAAAAACAATCACAAATTTTTCTATGTTTTGAACAAACTAGAGAAAATTGTGATTGTTTTTCTCTGTGATTGTTTTTCTAAGAAGCATTTTATACAGGTTAGCTTCAAAGCTCACAGTTATATGTTTTATAGTTCTAAAAAGAGTTTTATTAAATCAAATTTCACAGTTATGTGTTTTGGAGTTCTAAGAAGCATTTTGCCAAACAGTTTAACTTTATACTATATATATAGATGTGTGTGTGTGTGTGTGTGAGAGAGAGAGAGAGAGAGAGAAAGAGAGAGAGACCTCGTTCGAAGACTAGCAGAGAATAAAGCCGGAGGAGAAAAAACTAAGAGAAGCTTACTAAGGCTTTCAAATATAAAAGTGACAGTATCACTTCTATTATTAGCTTTGATGGTGATGATATCATTATTCACTCCCACTATTGGGTTGTCTTCTCGTCGTGATATGCTTCGATTCCGATATCGATGAAATTGTTTATGGATAAGGATGCTTTGAGTTTCTCTTGACGGAGGAGAAAGAGTTGAAGAAAACGGCAACAATGAACTCCGGCGATAGAGATGGAGTTCGTCAGAGAGAGAAGGTAGTTTGATTTGAAGGGATCAAATTTCTCTGTGATATATAAGTGTCAAGGGTTAAGGGACTTTAGACATTACAAAATAATATTGTGAATTTCTTCCATTACTAAAAATGGGAGAGGAACCTTAGACTAATTTTTCCTATAATATATTAGTAATCAATGGCAATGGGTGAATTTTGACTGAGAAATCCAATCCATTCTTATCAAATTGAAGGAGAGCAAATCGAGGAGTTGGTAAGAGTAGCTTAATTTTGTAACTTTAACAATATATTTAATAGGTGTAGAAATAGAATGGGTCGGATAAAATTGTCATAGAAATAAGTCATTTATTATCTTTTATTGTTTGTTTAACAATATACATTAATATATAATTTTATGGAATAATTGGAAAATTGTAAAAAAAACAATTGGGTAAATTACACTTAACACCTTGAAGTTTTGGATTTAATATATATCACTCTTTGATATTTGAAAAATTACACTAACTCCCCTATTATTATAATTATTTAGACGGAATGCAAATATTAAACTTATGCACTCTTTTTTTTTCTTGCATTGATTTACTTCTTCTGTTTTGTTTTTATTTCATTTGCTTTTTTTTTTAATGTAATTTCTTTTGTTTTTCAACTAAGAGTTGTTGTCTTTTATATAAGTATGGGGTTTGTAAAATGAGACTATTAACCACAGGGGTGAGAATGTAATTTTCATAACATCAGGAGTGGGATATAATTGGATTAAACCTCAAGAGATGTTAGTGTAATTTACCCAAAACAATTATAAGGGTTCATTTGGAAAAAAAAACTTTTTTAGCTTGATTTTTTTTTTTTTTTTAAATTAGTTCCATTTGGAAAGAAATTTTTGGCTTTTTAAACTTTTTTGCCTTTTTTTTTAAGAGAAAAAATAAAATGATTATGATTTAGATGTGACATTTTATCTCATTAACTTATTTAGCCTATTTCATTTTTTGTGTTTTTTTAGTCAGTCAAGTGGTGATTGGTAAAATGTTGAATTTTTTCAATTAATCATTTATTTTATAAAATATAAGTGTTGAAATAAATCAAATTATTTGAATGTACAACTTAAAATTTTAAATTTATCACTTCTATATTTTTTCATTCACGTTTTGTATTGTGATAGTAGCAATATGAAGGTGAGAAAATGTCTATGGTGAAGGGATAGTAATTTTTGCAACGGTAGATGGATGGTGTATCGAATGTAAAACAATAGTAATTGTATGTAAGTAGTAGGGGGTTATGAAATGATGTTGGTGGTCTTGGCAAAGATTGAGATAGTAATAGAATAAGAGATGAAAGTGGCAGTACTTAGAGTGGTGGTAATGTTAATAGTTATACTAGGGTTGTGGTAACGGTGAAGGGGGAGGTTGTGATAGTATAATAAAGAAATGCTATTAAAATGGCAGTATGGTGGTATGGTGATAGTATAGTAGTGGTGTTGGCGACGATGACATGAGATCATAATGGGACACACTAATACTTTTTAATAAGTAATTATAAATTTCGTAAATATTAAGTAGAATTACACTATTTAAAATTTCATTAATATATATCCATTTATTTATATATTATATAAGCAAAATAAGGTTTTTAGTGAGAAGAGTTAAGAGAGCTCTAAGTGCTCAATCCAAATTTCTTGATTTTTCTATTTAAAAAAATAATTAATAAATTACACGCTTACACTTTTTTTTTTTTAAACAAAGAATGCATTTTTGTTTTTAAAATCATTCCTTCCTTACCATCAAACAAGGAAGGAGTTTTCCAATTAAGAAAAAATAATTAATAAATCATACTCAAAAAAGGAGTTTTCCAATTAAAAAAATTAATAAATCACACACTCAAAAATATTTCATCGTAAAATATTTTCCATTAAATTCTTCGCCATAAAGCATAAAATAATTTATATAATTAAAATGGCGTAACATTTTTTTTCCCCCTCTTATCATGGCCATTACTACTCAACATATATATCAAATCTCATTATTTTCATACACAGTAAACGTTAATAGGATTTTTTAAGATTCAAACTCTTAACTCATTTTTTTTTTTTAATGATGAAAATACTAAATGTCATTATGTGTTGCATTTTAATTAGTTCATAATTAAATTCATGGAGTTTTATATTAAACCCTTAAATTATGCTACCATAATTGTCATTTCAAATTACTTCCTTAATTTAAGTTTACCATACCAAATTTATTTTCAAAATTGTTTCCCTAAGATTGCATTAATGCATGATTTTAATACATTCATACATATATAAATGGAAAATAATTAATTCTTTAACTTAAAATTTAAACGTTGTTGATTCTTTAACATGGTTTACGCTTCTCTCCAGTCCTTCATTAGATTGGAGAGGTGTTGTTGGGCCTTGTGGACTTTCTTTTGGGCCCCATTTCGATAATCTAAAACATTCATATTTTAGTAGTTGTTGAGTAATTATATAATATATTGGTTATGAATGACAATGGATAGGTTTTGACCAAGTAATCCGACCCATCCGTACCAAATTGGGAAAGAGAAAATCAAGGAGTTGGTACCGACCAATCGCTTGTCAATCGAGCTATGTTGCCGAGCTATGTTGCTTAATCGAGCAAACCGCTTTTGCTTCGACCGAGCAATCGCTTGCTTTTTAATCGGTTAATCGCTTTGCCGATCGAGCTATGTTTGCGACCGAAAGCAATCGTTTGCCGGCCGACCGCTTGTTGTCGCATCGAAAACCGCTTTTGTCGACCGAAATCGCTTGTTGCCGACCGACCCTTTGTTTGCCGACCGAGCTATGTTTGCCGACCGAAAGCATCGCTTTTGCCGACCAACCTATGCGACCGGGTTGGTTGGCGGTGCACGGCTCAAGGTGCAGGATGCACGTGATGATGTGACATGACACGACGAGGGAAAAAGAGAGAGAGTTAGTGGTTTAAAGTGAAGCCCCATGTCTTTACGTAAGTAACTGGGCCTTTGATATAGATCAAATGGGAAATACCGTCGAGCTTTGTTCTTGAACTTTTGCTTGTGTGTTTGTTGTTGTTTTTTTTTTGGAATCCTTGACGACTTTGAATTGCTTGGTGTGGGTTGTTTTTGGTGCATAGGTAGCCTCCCGCAGTGCTCACCAACGACAAGGGGGAGGTGGGAGATTCATGGCGCTGGAGAGAGAGGTGAAGGCGGGGAAAACGCCCCCCCCCCCGATAGGATGCCATGAATCATGTGGTAACCATTCATTCGGACACTGAAGGTGGGTGAAAAGGAAGCTATTTCCAGTGACAATGAACACAACTGCCAATCGAAAGAGTTTCCCACAGACGCCAACCGATGATACCAGCTTTTGTCGGAGGAGGAATGGGTCTGACAGGCCCGAGCTCCACAAGATGATTGAACTTCGTCTTCCCAGTTGTACCTGCACCAAGTCCGTCAAGAAGGAACCCGGAGGTGGGGTTCCTTCTGGAGGACCCTCCGATGTTTAAGTTAGAGGAGTCTCTAGTATAAAAATGGAAGCTTTTTGCTTCAGGAGGAAGAAGTAGATAGATAGAGAGAGAGAGTGATTACTTGTATATATATTGATTTCTTTCATACCTTTCTGGCGTCTTCTTCTTGTTTGGCCCTTGGGCCTATGTTGGGTTAGGAATTGTTTGGACAGCCCATTGGGCCACTTATTTGGGGCTATGCCCATCAGGTTAAAAAAGGAAACTAGTGATAAATTATTACAATGAATAAAAATGGGCATTTATAAATTCCTCTTTAGCTATTATGTTGAATTTTATGTAAATTATTTTTCTATATTTTAATAAATTTATAAGTAATATAATTATCAAAATATTCTTAATTATAATAGGGTGAAACGCATATTAATGTTTATATAGTGTGAATATTCTATGATATGAACATTTATACTGCTAAATTTATTTAATGTGAATGTTCACATCTCCAAATTATTAGGGTAAACTACCAATAGGTCCTAATAACTTAACTTAATTTCCATCAAGTCCTATTGATAATATTGTCGTTAAAAATATTTTTTTTATGACAATTTTTTGCATACGTCGCTAAAATTGACAGCTTAGTGACTTTTTGTCATGATTTTTATAAACTGTCGCTAAAACTTAGAATTTGTGACTTTTTTATGACAAGTTTTTTTCATAGGACTTATTAGACAATAAGTCTACTTATTAGGATTTACACGTAAATACCTCAAATAATTAAGGGTTCAAAAAATATTTATAAGAATAAAATTATCCATAAAATACCTTAAATATGATAATTATTATTTGGTAAATCAAATGTTTAAAATAATAAGATTTATTAAAATACAATAATATTTTATAAACTAATTATGATACAAGTATTTAAAAATAATTTTCTCAATAAAATTGAAAAGAAGGTAACTTAAGATTAATAATTGATAATAATTAATATTTTAATTAAATCTAATCATATAATATAGGGGATTTTTTTTTAGGGTCTCTGTTATTAAGATTATATAGTATAAAAGAAATCTAATATTTTCATAATGTCTAAGGTCTCTCATATATCGATCCAGAGAAATTTCAATCCAGAGAATTTCTCTGGACTTTAGAGAAATTCTCTCCAAATTTCTCTGGTTTGCACATATTTCTCTAGTTTGCGAATTTTTCTAATTTTCTCTGGACTTTCCAGAGAAATTCTCTCCAAACTAGAGAAATTTTCAGAATTTCTCTGGACTCCAAACCAGAGAAATTTTCTCTGTGTTTGAACAAACTAGAGAAAATTGGGGTATTTAGAAACCAAAAACAACTACAATTTTCTCTATGTTTTGAATAAACCAGAGAAAAATGGACTACTTAGAAACCAAAAACAATCACATGTGATTGTTTTGAACAAACTAGAGAAAATTAGCCTATTTAGAAACCAAAAACAATCACAATTTTCTCTGTGTTTTGAACAAACTAGAGAAACAAACTAGAGAAAATTGGGCTACTAAGAAACCAAAAAAAATCACAATTTTCTCTGTATTTTGAACAAACCAGAGAAAATTGAGCTATTTAGAAACCAAAAAAAAATCACAATTTTCTCTATGTTTTGAACAAACCAAAGAAAATTAGGCAACTTAGAAATAAAAAACAATCACAAATTTTTCTATGTTTTGAACAAACTAGAGAAAATTGTGATTGTTTTTCTCTGTGATTGTTTTTCTAAGAAGCATTTTATACAGGTTAGCTTCAAAGCTCACAGTTATATGTTTTATAGTTCTAAAAAGAGTTTTATTAAATCAAATTTCACAGTTATGTGTTTTGGAGTTCTAAGAAGCATTTTGCCAAACAGTTTAACTTTATACTATATATATAGATGTGTGTGTGTGTGAGAGAGAGAGAGAGAGAGAAAGAGAGAGAGACCTCGTTCGAAGACTAGCAGAGAATAAAGCCGGAGGAGAAAAAACTAAGAGAAGCTTACTAAGGCTTTCAAATATAAAAGTGACAGTATCACTTCTATTATTAGCTTTGATGGTGATGATATCATTATTCACTCCCACTATTGGGTTGTCTTCTCGTCGTGATATGCTTCGATTCCGATATCGATGAAATTGTTTATGGATAAGGATGCTTTGAGTTTCTCTTGACGGAGGAGAAAGAGTTGAAGAAAACGGCAACAATGAACTCCGGCGATAGAGATGGAGTTCGTCAGAGAGAGAAGGTAGTTTGATTTGAAGGGATCAAATTTCTCTGTGATATATAAGTGTCAAGGGTTAAGGGACTTTAGACATTACAAAATAATATTGTGAATTTCTTCCATTACTAAAAATGGGAGAGGAACCTTAGACTAATTTTTCCTATAATATATTAGTAATCAATGGCAATGGGTGAATTTTGACTGAGAAATCCAATCCATTCTTATCAAATTGAAGGAGAGCAAATCGAGGAGTTGGTAAGAGTAGCTTAATTTTGTAACTTTAACAATATATTTAATAGGTGTAGAAATAGAATGGGTCGGATAAAATTGTCATAGAAATAAGTCATTTATTATCTTTTATTGTTTGTTTAACAATATACATTAATATATAATTTTATGGAATAATTGGAAAATTGTAAAAAAAACAATTGGGTAAATTACACTTAACACCTTGAAGTTTTGGATTTAATATATATCACTCTTTGATATTTGAAAAATTACACTAACTCCCCTATTATTATAATTATTTAGACGGAATGCAAATATTAAACTTATGCACTCTTTTTTTTTCTTGCATTGATTTACTTCTTCTGTTTTGTTTTTATTTCATTTGCTTTTTTTTTTAATGTAATTTCTTTTGTTTTTCAACTAAGAGTTGTTGTCTTTTATATAAGTATGGGGTTTGTAAAATGAGACTATTAACCACAGGGGTGAGAATGTAATTTTCATAACATCAGGAGTGGGATATAATTGGATTAAACCTCAAGAGATGTTAGTGTAATTTACCCAAAACAATTATAAGGGTTCATTTGGAAAAAAAACTTTTTAGCTTGATTTTTTTTTTTTTTTTTAAATTAGTTCCATTTGGAAAGAAATTTTTGGCTTTTTAAACTTTTTTGCCTTTTTTTTAAGAGAAAAAATAAAATGATTATGATTTAGATGTGACATTTTATCTCATTAACTTATTTAGCCTATTTCATTTTTTGTGTTTTTTTAGTCAGTCAAGTGGTGATTGGTAAAATGTTGAATTTTTTCAATTAATCATTTATTTTATAAAATATAAGTGTTGAAATAAATCAAATTATTTGAATGTACAACTTAAAATTTTAAATTTATCACTTCTATATTTTTTCATTCACGTTTTGTATTGTGATAGTAGCAATATGAAGGTGAGAAAATGTCTATGGTGAAGGGATAGTAATTTTTGCAACGGTAGATGGATGGTGTATCGAATGTAAAACAATAGTAATTGTAGCGGTAAGTAGTAGGTGGTTATGAAATGATGTTGGTGGTCTTGGCAAAGATTGAGATAGTAATAGAATAAGAGATGAAAGTGGCAGTACTTAGAGTGGTGGTAATGTTAATAGTTATACTAGGGTTGTGGTAACGGTGAAGGGGGAGGTTGTGATAGTATAATAAAGAAATGCTATTAAAATGGCAGTATGGTGGTATGGTGATAGTATAGTAGTGGTGTTGGCGACGATGACATGAGATCATAATGGGACACACTAATACTTTTTAATAAGTAATTATAAATTTCGTAAATATTAAGTAGAATTACACTATTTAAAATTTCATTAATATATATCCATTTATTTATATATTATATAAGCAAAATAAGGTTTTTAGTGAGAAGAGTTAAGAGAGCTCTAAGTGCTCAATCCAAATTTCTTGATTTTTCTATTTAAAAAAATAATTAATAAATTACACGCTTACACTTTTTTTTTTTTAAACAAAGAATGCATTTTTGTTTTTAAAATCATTCCTTCCTTACCATCAAACAAGGAAGGAGTTTTCCAATTAAGAAAAAATAATTAATAAATCATACTCAAAAAAGGAGTTTTCCAATTAAAAAAATTAATAAATCACACACTCAAAAATATTTCATCGTAAAATATTTTCCATTAAATTCTTCGCCATAAAGCATAAAATAATTTATATAATTAAAATGGCGTAACATTTTTTTTCCCCCTCTTATCATGGCCATTACTACTCAACATATATATCAAATCTCATTATTTTCATACACAGTAAACGTTAATAGGATTTTTTAAGATTCAAACTCTTAACTCATTTTTTTTTTAATGATGAAAATACTAAATGTCATTATGTGTTGCATTTTAATTAGTTCATAATTAAATTCATGGAGTTTTATATTAAACCCTTAAATTATGCTACCATAATTGTCATTTCAAATTACTTCCTTAATTTAAGTTTACCATACCAAATTTATTTTCAAAATTGTTTCCCTAAGATTGCATTAATGCATGATTTTAATACATTCATACATATATAAATGGAAAATAATTAATTCTTTAACTTAAAATTTAAACGTTGTTGATTCTTTAACATGGTTTACGCTTCTCTCCAGTCCTTCATTAGATTGGAGAGGTGTTGTTGGGCCTTGTGGACTTTCTTTTGGGCCCCATTTCGATAATCTAAAACATTCATATTTTAGTAGTTGTTGAGTAATTATATAATATATTGGTTATGAATGACAATGGATAGGTTTTGACCAAGTAATCCGACCCATCCGTACCAAATTGGGAAAGAGAAAATCAAGGAGTTGGTAAGAGTAAATTAATTTTGTAATAACTTTAACAATATATAAGGCATCTCCAATAGTGTATCAATTTTTTCACCAAATTTGAATAAAAATTTGAGTAAAAGCTTCATTTGATATGAAATGCTCTAACGAAGGGTTTTGAAGTTTCATCAAACTACTGGTCGATCGGGCAAACGATCGGCCTGTGTAATTTTTTCACAAATATTTGCCTTTAGGTGGTCATATAAAAGGATGACCGGGTGAACATCCGGGATGACATTTGGCAACGACAATGAATAATGATTTGATGAAAGGTACATTGGTCCTTAGCTTGCTGAAAGAAAAGTGAAATCCTTGATTTGATACCTATTTGATGAAACCGTTAGAGCAGAGAAATGAGCCTTTTTTCATCAAATTCAAATTTGATAAAAGGTTTAAGTAACCATTGGAGATGGTCTAAGAGCATCTCCAACGGTGCATCAAAATTTTCACTAAATTTGAGTAAAAGATCCATTTGATATCAAGTGTTCCAACAAAAGTTTTTGAAGTTTCATCAAAACACCGGTCCACCGGGCAGATGACAAGGTAGATGTCTAGCCGGTCGACCAACTAATGTAAATTTTTCACAAATTTTTGCCTTGAGATGGTCATCCCGGAGACATCCGGAGGGACATCCGTTGGTGAAATCTACCGATTATGAACAATGATTTGATGAAAGATAGATCAATCCTCAATTTGATGAAAGATTTGACAAATCTTGGATTTGATGAAAGATTTAGTGAACCGTTAGAGTAGCTTCATCAAATTTAAATTTGATGAAATATTTGGTGAATTATTGGAGATGGTCTATGGGGTGTATAAATAGAATGGGTCGGATAAAATTGGCATCCTCAACATTAGTCATTTATTATCATTTAGGATAAATTACATCTAGACCCATGACGTTCGTCTATAATACAGTTTCCTCATTGAGATTTAGAAATTACATTGAGCCTTTTATCGGAGTTGGTCTATTAACACCTCCAACAGAAAAAATAAATGACCATTTTACCTTTAATTGAGGGTATGAGTTTACCATGATATCCTCAACTCTTCACTTTCCCTTCCATAACTCAAACATAGCTACCTTCCACCACCCACGACCACCATAACCCACCACCTTCCATCACTTACTACCACTAAACCCACTACTACCATATCTCACCCCCATTATTCAACTTAGTTTGCATTTTCTCTCTCTAAAACAATAACAAAGACTTACACCCAAATCAAACAATTGGGTTTGCAGCCCCAAATCGAACAAACATATAAACAAATTCACCTAAAAAAAATTGAACAAAGATCTAAAACATAAGCTTAAAAAAGAGGGATTTATCAGCCCTAAAACACAAACCCAGATTTGAAAAAATAAAGGAGATAATGAGGGTGAAAAATAGAGAGAGAGGGGGCAATCACAAAAGAGAGAGTGGATCGCAGTAGTGGATCGTAGTTGAGGATGGTTGATTGCTGCTAGAGAGGATTGATCACGACTAGAAGACCTTGGATTCGACCTAGTATCCTTACACTGGCATGGGACCTTGGACCTTGTAGATGAGGAGTTGATCGGTGAGTGTTGGGTTTATGTGCTATGGGTTGTGTTAGATGTTGATAGAGATGTTGGAGATTTCCTAAAAGCATCAAAACTTTATTTTTTTTATTTATTATTTTATTTTATTATTATTTTTTGTATTTATTTATCTATTTATGTATTTCTTTTAATAGTCTTATTTGTTTGAATTTTTAAACTTGCATTTGATTTCAAAATGAATGGATGTATTTGTTCCCAATAGACATCAACGAGTCTATTTAAAAAAGGACTGTTACTTAGGAATAAACAACGTATTTTGATTGCTTTTTCTTTCTCTTCTTTACTGTATTCTCTATATTTCTGGACAACTGATACAGACTTAGCAAATCCATCTGGTACAACTGTGCATTTTGTCAGATTCCTGTGAATTCTTAGGTTGTATCTTAGAGTGGTTTGTGATCATTAGAACCTGCACAGAGGGAGCGCATAACGACTTTAGGATAGCATCTTTAGCATGCCTCTCCAAATCACACAGGCTATTTTCTAAATCTTCTTCTTTTGTATTTTGATATATGTATATATATATATAATTTTTGAAACTGTATAAAACCTATTTTCAGAATCTATCTTATTCAATATCATTATTCTGTAAGATTGGTTTAGAGTAATTATTATTCAATTCCCACAACAATCTAAAGTCGTTAGTTTTGTACAATATTTAATCTTTTCATTATTTATGCTTTACAATTTAGTTTGTTGGTCTTGAACAACACTGTTGAAAACAAAAAACAAAACCTAGAATTTTTTATTTTTTGTTTCCCGTGATTCGGTAAACACCGAACTATTTTTTTTTTTTTGTGTGTGTGTGTATAGAATTCGATTACATTGATTTGCATGTAATATTATGTAGTATTAGTTCTATTCAATTATTTTCGAAAATAGCATAACTGCGTTTGATACATTGACTTGTATATATATTAATTTAGGGAAGTTGCAGAATTTGTTGATTTTGTGTAGTTTTTTTTATTAATTATTCTTAGGAAAGTTGTTAAGTAAAATCAAAATTTTTGCATGATAAATTATTTTATTCGGATTCATGATATTTAGTTAGCATTGCTCATGTTATGAATTATTGTGTTCTGATTTGATTTGTATAAAATTACCACATTTTTTCTATCCTTAAATTGTTGGCAATTAATTGTCAATTACAAATTTATTAACGTTTGTGATTGTTTGATTGTTATCTCACACAGGTTTTATAATTGGTTGCTCTCTTGTACCTTAACTAATTTTTTTTTATGGCTAATTTAGAAGAAACTGTTAATGTTAAACCTGAAAATTTTAATGGTAACAATTTTGAAATGTGGCAAAAACAAACAAAATATTGGTTGACCGTGTTGGGTCTTATGTCTGCAATAAAAGATCAGGATTTTGTTAGATCTTGGTTCTCATCCGAACAAATTGAATTTCATTGTTATAACAGGATCCCTAGTGTTTTTTCTGGCCATTTGTATAATGTGTATCAGTCAACCACATCAACTGCAAAAGAACTATGAAAAACTTTAGAGGTCGAATATGGAACTATAGATGCTAGTATTGATAGGTTCACTGTCTTTAATTTTAATGGTTTTAAAATGAAAGATGACATACTTGTAGAAGACCAAATACATGAGTTTCAAGAACTACTTAGAAAAGTAGAAAAGAAATGGACAACTTTTAGTGAGAAGTTTAGAGTGTCTAAAATGATTTTTTTTTAGAAAAGAACAGAAATTGCCTTAAGATGATTTTTTTCGAAAAAATTCAAAACATGAAAAGTGTGCAAAATAATATTTTACGTTAGTTTATGCGAAACCAATAAAAATGAACTTGTTTCGTGGGTTAAAACAGCATCTAAAATCTATCCTGCTAAAATGAATAAAAACTATTGTAACCAAAATCATTCGATTACAAGTTCTAATCAATCTTTTTAATAAAAAGTTAAAACACAAAAGTTGTCTAGAATCACATATACATGCCTCTGCTCAAATTTCATAATTTATCGAGATTGTTTACTATTTTTCAAGATGTACAAATCAATACAATTCACACTATAACAATAAATTCATAATTAAATTTTTTGTACCTTAACTTTACCACTTCGGCCTCTACTTCCGACCTACACATATATCCCATATGCCTCCCGTATACCTAACACTGCTCTGAAGCCAAACTTGCACGAGGATATTGTCCCAAGTTTGACCCACACTCCCTGGATGGTTAGTACATACATATGCGCGTAAATCAAAGCACTTGTTTACTCATGAGAACAAGGCAACAATATAAATATACACAATCTCTCATCTACTCATGAGAACAAACATAACAATGCCAAGCCTAAGGCATTTAAATAAATCTCATAATTCTTACTTTTTTTTATATACACTCTTTCTCACCAACACTCAAATAAAACAACAATATATGGAGTCATTGTGGAGTATAAGAAATTTATCTATAGGTTCCAAGTTTATTTTAATTTCATAGATTCACGAGTCTGATTACAACCATAAAAGAAATACATATAAAAACCCTAAATCTGGCATACACAACTAATCAAAATAATTAAAATCAATCTATTATCTACATACAAATAGAAAATCAAACCAACATTAAATAAATAAAAATAAAGAATCAATCCATCATTTTTATACACTCTTTTTCACCAACACTCAAATAAAATAACAATCCATGAAGTCATGATGGAGTATAAGAAATTTATCTATGGATTCTAAGTTTATTTTAATTTCATAGATTCAAGAGTGTGATTACAACAATAAAATAAATATATATAAAAACCCTAAACCTGGCATACACAACTAATTAAAATAATTAAAGTCAATCTATCATCTACATACAAATACAAAATCAAACCAACATCAAATAAATAAAAATAAATAAATAAAAATAAAGAATCAATCCATCATCTAACCAATATTTATGGATTCTAAGTTTATTTCAATTTCATATAACCATGAGTGTGATTACAACCATAAAATAAATACACACAAAAAAACCATAAACCTTGCATATACAACTAATCAAAATAATTGTAATCAATTCATCATCTTTGTTACCCAAAAGACAACCTAAGAGGGGGGTGAATTAGGTTTTTACAAATAAAAATAATAATACCCTAATAAAAATTATGACTAGCATAATAGATAAATATAGTTAATGAAATAAAAATAATTAAAATAAGTATTCTAACAACTATGTCAGTTAATGATTTTAGCACAGTAAAAATGTGAAATATGGCTATGGCAATTTAAATAAAATAAAGAGATAAGGGAAAGAGAGACAAACAAATTTATAGTGATTCGGTTTCAACTTGGCCTACGTCCACTCCACAAGTTTCACTTGAGATTCCTACTATGCTCTAGCTTCACAGGGTGCTAGCAACCTTTTCACAGATGGAACAATCCTCCATAGATTTTACACAGACTTTCTAAGTCAAGAACACTGAGTGTACTACACTCTTACAAGGTTGAAAAGAATGTGTTTTTGCTTTTACAGAAAATTACAAGAATTATCTCTCTAAGATAGATATAAAAATGAAACTCTGGTTTTTCTATAAATCTCACACAAGAAAGATGGGTTTAAAGCTATATGTCTCAATATATAATTTTTGAAAGAAGATGTAAACAAAAATTGAAGAACACTTTTCAGAGAATTTTTCAGAGAATAGATGTGAGTGATTATAGATTAAAGAATATTTTCTGATTTTTTTTGTAATTTGTTTACATTATAGGTTTTGGTATATATAATGAAACTTATAGCCGTTTATAGCCGTTGTACTCTATCATTACTCATTTGAATATCTTCCACTCCATCATTACTAATTTGAATATCTTCCACTCCATCATTACTAATTTGAATATCTTCCACTTGAACCTTTTGGCCTGCTGCTGTGCTAGGCTGTTTGAACTTTTGTTTTAGGCCGTTTGAACCTCTGGTTTGGGTATTATTTTTGGGTTGAAATGAACTCTTGATTTAAGTAAATATTAAATGCATTCAAACAATATTTAGGATAAAAGTTTAGGTGAGAAATAATGGGACAAAATAAATTTTGATTCTATTTTTTTCTTGTAAATAAATTAAAACATAATTTAAATAAATCATCAAAATAAATTTTGAATTCTATTTTTCTCTTTCAAATAAATTAAAACATAATTAAATAAATCATCAAAATAAATAAGTCTAACAATCTTCATACAAATACAATATCAAACCAACATTAAATAAATAAATACAACAAAATAAATATAAATCAAGGGAAGTGGATTTTACACTCACAATATTTTTTTGAAGATCAAAAAATCACTTAAAAAATTAATAAAGTCACCAAAGCAAAACCCTAATTTTTTTTCTCCTTTTCTCTTCAACCTCCCGCCACTCTCTCTCTATCTTGGCTCTCTTTCTTGATCTCAGCCAATCTCTCTCTCTCTCTCACACACACACACACACACACACACACACACACATATGTTGCTTTTCTCATTCTTTTCTTTTTTTCTTTTTTGGCTAATTACCTAATACTATTCTAACCTAATTGATATATTATATGATATTATATTATACAAATACAATATATATAAATATACTATATATGATCAACCCATATATATACATATATATAAAACACTTTTTATATACATATATAAAATATATATAAATATTCAGATTAATTATATATAATTAAATATCACATTAAATTCTCATGTAACCATATAATTAATAAAACCAAAAATAAAATAAGATGATAATAATAATAATAATAATAATAATAATAATAATAATAATAAAGGCTTACGAAAAATTAGGGTCGCTACAAACAATAGGAATAATTTTCAACCTAAAGGTAAATTTTTCAAGAACAACCTTAAGTTTAAATCTGGAGGTCAAAATAGCAAACACCATAATAACAAGTACCAAGCCAATGCTAATTGTTTTAAGGGACAAGGGAGTGGCAAAAAGTTGTGCTATGTATGTGGAATAACCAATCATTCTGCTAAGAATTGTTTTTTTAAGAAGGTTGATGAGTATAAACCAAGGTTCAACAATAAGTAAAGCAATCAAGGTCATGATACTCAAGTGAACATGATTTTGGAGAAACAAGAAATTGTCAGACCATTTTTTAGTTATAATCTTGAAATTAATTCTACTTTTGAATATTAAGATTGGTGATTAGATTCTGAGGCTAATATACATGTGTGTTTTGATTGTGGTTATCTTAAAACTTTCTAGAAATCAAGTGAAGGAAGTGTAACTTTGGGGAATGGATCAGTTGTATCGATACTTGGCATTGGAGATATAGATTTGAAGATGACTGTTGGAAAGATTTTAGCTTTGAAAGATGTGTGATATGTTCTTGAAGTTAGAAGAAATCTTATTAATGGATCGTATTTAGTACAATTGGGTTACAAAATTGTAATAAGTAAAAATAATATTTTTATTGGTAAAGGGTTTGTATGTGATGGCTTATTTAAATTGAATGTATCTTTTGAAGTTAATTATATCTCTCATAATATTTTGAATATTGAAGTTTGTGATTTGTAGCATGGAAGACTGGAACATGTGAATTTAAGGAGAATTAGGAAAATGATGGATTTAGAATTAGTATCTAGATCACCTATTGATGTCAAACGCAAATGTGAAATATGTGTGTAAACAAAACAACCTAAGAAACCTTATAAATCTATAGAAAGAAATTCACAACTCTTAGACATTATACATAGTGACGTTTGTGATTCTAATAGACCATCAACTAGAGTAGGAAATAAATATTTTGTAACCTTTATAGATGATTGTTTTAAGTTTTGTTACTTATATTTAATTAAAACCAAAGATGAAGTGTTTAGTAAATTTAAAATTTATAAAGCTGAAGTAGAAAATTAATTAGAAAGAAAGATTAAGAAACTTAGATTTGATAGAGGAGGCGAATATAATGTAGATACCCTTAGTACTTTTTGTGTAGAACATTGAATTATTCATGAAATAACCCCATCTTATTCTCCACAATCTAATGGGATAGCTGAAAGAAAAAATATAACTCTAATGGATATGATAAATGCAATGCTTATTAGTTCTGGTTTACTAGAGAGCTTGTGGAGGGAAGCGATACTCACTGCTCATGTTATATTAACTAGAGTAATCGTGAATGATAATGATAAAAACACCTTATGAAATCTAGAAAAAAACGAGCACCTAATCTTAAAATGTTGAAAGTGTGGGGGTGTTTAGCAAAAGTAGTAATTCCAGAACATAAACGTAAGAAAATAGGACCTAGAACTATTAATACCATTTTCTTAGAATATGCTCAAAATAACAGTGCTAATAGATTTCTAGTAATAAACTCTGAATTAGCGAAATTACTAATAATACAATAATTGAATCTAGTGAAGCAACATTTTTTGAAGATATTTTTTCATATAAAACTAGAATCTCAAATCAGGTTGTAAAAAGAACTTCTACTACTAGTACTAGTATTATTCCTTTGAGAGATGATTCTGAACATCTAGACATAGAACCTAAGAGTAAGAGAACTAGAATAGAGAAAACCTTTGGAGATGACTTTTATACTTTTTTAACTGAAGGAGAACCAAATACTTTCATAGAAGCTATGCCGTCTTTAGATGCACCATTTTAGAAGGAAGCCATTAATAGTGAGATTGAAACTATTCTTCAAAATAATACTTGGGAGTTAACTAATCTACCTCCTAGGAGTAAAGTTATCGGTTGCAAATGGGTATTTAGAAATAAATTAAAACCTGATGGTAGTATAGATAAATATAAGGCAAGATTAGTAGCCAAAGGATTTACTCAAAAGGAATGAATAGATTATTTCAATACCCATTCGCCTGTTTCTAAGATTACAACCATTAGAATCTTAATTGCTCTAGCATCCATTTATAATTTAGAAATTCATCAAATGGACGTTAAAATGACTTTTTTGAATGGAGATTTAGATGAAGAAATTTGTATGGAACAACTTGAAGGTTCTGTGGTTAAATGACAAGAATATAAAGTTTGCAAGTTGGTTAAATCTTTGTATGGACTTAAGCAAGCTCTTAAATAGTGACATGAAAAGTTTGATAAGGTAATTCTAGAATTTGGTTTTAAGAATAATGAACATGATAGATGTGTATACTATAAAGAAGATAATGAAGAATGTATTATTTTGTATTTATATGTTGATGATATCTTATTATTTGAAACAAATTTAGAGATAATTAAAAATGTGAAATTTTATTTATCTTCAAAATTTGATATGAAAGATTTAGGAGAAGCTTATATAATTTTGGATATGAAATTCGAGAAAACAACCAAATGTATTACATTAAATCAATCTAGAATCCTAGAGAAGATGTTAGAAAAGTTTGATTATTATAATTTCAAACCTGTTTCAACTCCTTTTGATCCTAGCATTAGACCTGATATTGCTTATGTTGTTGGGAGATTAAGTAGATATACTCATAATCCTAGTAAAGATCATTGGATTGCTGTGGAAAGAGTTTTTAAATATCTAAGAGGAACTCTAGATTATTCATTTTGCTTTAGTGGTTTTTCTAATGTGGTAGAAGGTTATAGCGATGCTAATTGGATAACAAATAACTTAGATGTTAAGTTTACTACTCGGTATATATTTATGTTAAATGGAGCATCAATATCTTGGAGTTCTAAAAAACAAACCCTTATCTCTAAAAGTACAACAGAATTAGAACTTATAACCTTAGATACTACGTGTACTGAAGCTGAGTGGATTAAAAATTTACTCATTGATATTTCACTTGTGAAAAATACTATACTTGCTATTTTCATACATTGTGACAATAGAGCTGTAATAGAATTTGTTAATAAAAAGATAAATAAACATATGCAAGTGAGGTATAAATCTATTAAAATTTTGGTGAATAAAAATGTTGTATCTTTGAAATTTGTGAAACCTAAAAAGAATATTGCTGATCAGTTAATAAAAGGTTTATCTAAGAGTATAGTCTTAGATTTATCGAGGGGGATGAGTCTAAACCCATAGGGAGTCAACTAAGGAAGTAACCCGACTTCTGTGATGGGAGATCCCATGAACGAAGTTCAATGGGTAGGAACAATCCTTATAGTGTGACTCGTATTCCAATACTTTAAAGAATGAGACTTTATTAAATTTATTATTTATATTCTCTTGCTCATCCCTAAGATATCAGTGTCGATGTACACATTGTTGCTAATAGTGCTAACCCGTGCCAAAGTTATCTATCATACTATATGTGTGACATGTCGATTTCTGGTAAAAAAGATTTAGTTCAAGACCTGATTCACTAAGATTCTTTCAGAATGAAATTGTTAACACTAAGTGAGGTTCAAATTTGAAAAACACCTACACCCATTGTATGGTCTTAAGTGTTGCCCATATTAGCATTATTGTTTTTGTATTTATTTGACGATTTTACAAAGTTTTGAATCTTGTGGGGGGATTGTTGGAGATTTCTTAAAAGTTTCAAAACTTTATTTTATTTATTTATTTATTTATTATTATTTGTATTTATTTATTTATGTATTTCTTTTAATAGTCTTATTTGTTTGAATTTTTAAACTTGTATTTGATTTCAAAATGAATGGGTGTGTCTGTTCCTAACAGACATTAAAGAGTTTATTTAAAAAAGGACTCTTACTCAGGAATAAAGAACGTATTCTGATTGCTTTCTCTTTCTCTTTCTCTTGTTTGTTGTATTCTCTATATTTCTAGGCAACTGATACAGATTTAGCAAATCCATTTGGTGCAACTATTCATTGTATCAGATTCTTGTGAATTCTTAGGTTGTATTTTGGAGTTGTTTGTGATTGTTAGAACCTGCACAAAGGGAGCACATAACGACTTTAGGATAGCATCTTTGACATGCATCTCCGAATCACACAGGCTATTTTCTGAATCTTCTTCTTCATCTTCTTCTTCTTCAGTATTTTGATATATATATATATATAATTTTTGAAACTCTATAAAACTTATTTTCAGAATCTATTTTATTCAATATTATTACTCTGTAAGATTACTTTAAAGTAATTATTATTCAACTCCCACAACAAGAGATGCAAAGAGAGGAAATGTAAAGAATATGACTTTTTCAACCTATTTCCAACCTATTTCTTTTTCTATGGCAAACTCATCAGTAAGTGGTAATGGATAGACTCGTTCATGATAATGGTTGAAAATAGGTTTTGGTTCATATTTGTTTATTCGTAATGCTTTAATTGAAATGTGTGTAAGATACAATGACTTGTTTGATAAAATGGTTAATAGAGATGTTCCTCAAATAATTTTTTAATATTTTTTTTGGGTTTCTGCAAATGATTTTTATGTTCATTTTTATTTTTCTGTGTTTCTGCAAATGGTTTTGCACAGCATTCATATACAGAGAGGGAGAGGTAGGGGTAAAATTGGCAGTTTAAATAAATATAATCCTAACATAAGCAAAAACCATTAATTGGTTTGAAGGTTAATTAACCGAGGAAACAATTTGTAATGTAAATATAAATCTCAAGGAAGAAAATGTAATTTTTAGTACTTCGGGAACAGGGTTGTATTAAATACAAATCTCAAGGAGTATAGATGTAATTTACCCTATCATTTATTGTTTAACAAAATACACTAATATATGATTTTATGGAATAATTTGAAAACTGCAAAAAAATAATTAAAATTCAAGCGGTGATTGGTAAAATGCTGAATTTTTTTAATTAATCATTTATTTTATAAAATATAAGTGTTGAAATAAAACGGTGTTTGGGAAGGAATTTTTTTGATTTTTTTTCACTAAAAGACAAATTGGTTACAAAAATAAATAAATAAATAAATCATAACAAAATATCACATCAAACCCCATAATCATTTCACTTTTTCTTTCATAAACATCACATCCAATTACAAAAAACTCAACTATCTTTCCAAACACAAAAAAAATTTTCTTCAATAATATGCTACAACTAAAAAAACTTGCAAAAAATCCCACTTTCCAAATACCCACAAAATATTTGAATGTACAACTTAAAGTTTAAAATTTATTACTTCTATATTTTTTCATTCACATTTTGTGCTATGGTAGTGGCAGGCATGAAGGTGACGAAAATGTCTGTGGTAGAGGGATAGTAATTGTTGCGAAGGTAGACAAATGGCGTATTGGATGTAAAACAATAGTAATTGTAAGTGATAAGTAGTAGGTGGTGATGAAATGATGTTTGTGGTTTTGGCAAAGATGATAATAATGACAGTATAGAAGATGAAAGTGGCAATAGTAATGGTGGTGGTAGGGATTGTAGTGTTGGAATGATGTTAGTAGTTATATTAAAATTGTGGTGGTGGTGGTGGTGGTGGTGGTGAAAGTTGTGATAGTATAGTAGCGAAATATTGTTAAAAAGGCAGTACGGTGGTGTGGTGATAGTAGTGATATCGACAATGACTTGATATCATAATAGGATACATTAATACTTTTCAATAAATAATTATAAATTTCATAAATATTAAGTAGAATTACACTATTTAAAATTTCATTAATATTTAACTTATATTATAAAAATCATTTAAAATCATATTAATTGTTATCATTAAATAAATTTAATTAATTTTCACTTAACATATTAATATTTAAATATTTAATTTAGTTATCAAACACTATATGAAAAATAATTTAATTAATTTTTCTTTGGCCTATGCAAAAATATATTTTCGAGAAAGATTTTCGCCCAATCAGCGCAAAAGCGGACGGTGTGATGTCCAATTCCACCAACAAAAACAGACAACTGCACTAACAGCATCGGTTGACCAAATTCTTTGTTTGGGTACGGGTATTCGGACAGCAAAATGTAAATTAACATTTTCCCGCATGAAATGGAAAATCCAAATCCCTGCAAATCCGTTGAATTTGGATCCTGATTAGAAAGAAAAAAAAGGTTGAATCCCAGTGAGAGAGAGAGAGAGAGAGAGAGAGAGAAAAGCTTCAAAACACCTCACATGGCGCTTGGCTGTCTCGCAGAGGCAGAGCCCAGTGACGAAGACAATCCACCCCATTATCATCTCATTTTTCTCCCTCTCAGCTGAGACAAAAAGCTTCACTTTGTGGGTCCCACTTTCGGTGCAAGATAAAGGCAAGCACTGCATTGTACACAGTCCTTTCTCCTTTCTTTCAAAATTTTCGGTACCCACAGTGTCTCTTTCTTCATCTACCTTTCCACATCTCCGTTACTTTTGATTTACTTACGTTTTTAATAAATTTGTATTTAATGGGTCAAAAATAAAATGAGAATATACTCATAATTGTTCTTTTCCTTTTTTCTCTCTATCTATCAAGGCTCATCCCAAACTACCCATTTTGGATCTTTCAAAGATTTCCAAAGCTTCAATTCAGTTCCCAACTGTTGATAGGTAACAAGATCTGCTTAAATGTTTTGTGATTTGTTATCTTATAATTTGTTTACTTGTATGTCATCATTGGATTATTTATCTTTATTGGGGTGTGATTTTGGAGTATGTACACATGATGGTAGAGTGAGGATATGGTTATTGTATAATTGTATCAAATACAAATCTAGCCTTGTATGGTTGAAAGAGATTGCTGGACAAAAATGTAGATTCATTGATTGTGATTACATTTTCATCAACTCAAATGACGTCCTGTGCTGATTATTGGAGATTGGCCACAAGATGCAAGTTTTAGGTTTTTTATTTTATTTTCTCCTCCTCCTCCTCCTCCTCCATCTCTCTTGTTTTTGTGTGCGTGTGTTTTTTTAAGGCTTTTTTTTCAATGTAGTTCAAGTGTATTCAACATGCATGTGTCATAATTTCTCGCTTAGCCTACTTCTTTTTACTGTGATTCATTAAAGACATTGATAAGTGGGGAATTTGATGACATAAAATTAATTATCTTGACATGTCATGGAAATGAGATGTTTTGCTTGATTTTGGAAGCAACCCTTGTAGAATATTTGTCACGAAACAAAACGGGTGATATCGCACAATTAAAAGGCATTATTTCAAAAAATTGATGGCAAAAAAAGTAAATAATGTATTTACTTGAATCCCTTCAATTCTATATATATGTGGATGTTCATGAGCCCCCATACACCAGTTTGTGAGTATGAGTTTTAGAGCAAAGGCTGACTTCAAATTGCCGTGAAGAACTACTAGAACTTATGTGGAATGGGTTGGGAAACACATTTTGTTGTTCCATTTTTTCTGATGCCTTCTACTTGGTTATAAATTACAATTGGACTCAAAATGGAGAAACATGAGCATCGTTGAAGTTGTGTTATCCCTGATGCATGATATTTGTCATTTTATAGACATATGACATATCAATTTTTAACGAGTATAATACATGAACTGCCTGTATAATGTGGCAATAACAGATGCTAATGCCTTTGCTGCAGAATATATTGCAAGAAAGTGCGGAATGTTTCCGGAAGGATCAGATATATAGCAGGCAATGGCTTATTTTGGTACTGTTGACCCCGCATTGCAGGGTGCAGGAGCAAAGCCGTATCCATATTATGGTTTTCTTTAATTATGCCTTATTATACACTTTATTAAAATTGGCTGCGCCTTTTTAGATCAACACTGGTGTGGGTGTTGATTTTTGACTTTACAACCAATCATATCTCTCTGCCGAGATGTAGGGAACTTAGTTGGAGAGCACGCGGCGGAATAAATTAAGCCAACACTTGTGCACAAAAAGATAAGGAAAAAAAAACCACGTTGGCTCGTCTACCCAGGGACACTTCGATGATCAAGTTAGTCAACTTATTTCTCAAAGATATCAAAACAAAATAACATTAGTTCAGAATATACTTTAGACCCACGAGGTGCCCTCTTTATATAATGATCAATGTCTAACTTCCTTTAGAAGTCTTACGTCATGGGACTCTATCCTTTACAAGGATATCACTTATCCAAGACTACTCCTATTTGGATTAAGATCAACCCTCTCAAGAGTCCAACCTTACCCAAATAGAGAGTCTGTCATCATTTAGGACTCTAGTCCCTCATTTGAACATCTTAGATTCAGACGTGGCTTAACCACACCTTGGCAATTCAAATTCACCCACGTGGCACCTCGGCTAACTACCTAGGCCATGTGGACAACTCAAAATTACGTCCCCACAACTGGTTTTTCTCTTCTCACTCTCAAATGTCTAGAATTTGATATAGAACAGGCCAATGACACAACTCAGCTCTCTGATACAACCTGTTTTGACTCATTTTTTCTGCCATCGATTCTTTTTAGTAAAGATATTAGAAGTCTCAAAGCATCTTGTGCTGTTGCCAAAAAAATTCATAACCTAAATAACTTGTGGGACTTAAGGCTTGGGGGTTTGGTTTGGTTAACCTAAAGAACTTGTGGTTTTCTGAAGTCAAATAAGTAAAACATGTTGCTGAAATAAATAAGCAGTCAAAAATTGCCATTGACCATTGTTCTAAATCCAAATGCTGGATACCCAATCTACCTCTCCCACATCCCATTTACTGGAGACTATATTGGGTGTATTTTTATGCTAGATGGGTAATCATTTTGATATTGTTGAACAAGCACAAATCAAATTAGTCAATTACATTTTTAGGATGCATTTACTAGCTAGCCATTTTAGTCATCTCTATGCCGTTAATTTTGTTACTTCATCCTTTAACTGGTATTCAGTGGTTTAGAAATCTGGTGTGTTCAGAACATTCAGTTGGTTCCTGTTCCAAGGTCTTCACATGGGAAGTTCTTTTCTGGAAGTGCATATATAGCTTTGAATGTAAGTTCCTGGCACGGTTTGGCTTCTATTATGCGAAGTTATTGGCAAGTCATCAACAATTTCAGAAACCTAACTTCATCTAGAAGCTCATCTGATTTGTTTAGTGATTGTTGCAGCCTTGTTAATGATATGTGGAAGCGTAACACATCTACATTGCCTCCTTTCATAGCAACCAACTTGACTTTATTTTTTGTGTTCTGCTTGAGACAGACTTTTTTGCTCAAAAATGGCACTCAGCAACATGATATCCATTATTGGCTCGGAAAGGATGCCAATGAGGTTTTTACTTTCTCTTCTCATTATATCTTTGGAATAAATGGCATTATATTGTAACTAAACCTGCAGAGGTACCGTAGCAGTAATCATTTTCCAAAGTAGGAGAAATGATGCTCATTTAAGGGAATACATCGGCCCTCTAAATTATTTGCCTCTTGATTAATGTGCTTGATAGTTTTGTCATTTGATCCATCGACTTCATATTTTTAATTAGTTGTATGTTTTGAGAAAATAAGGGGGTTTGGGGCGAGGGCATGTTTATGAATTTGGAAATTTTGGACTAAAGACATGTTATTTGATAATTCACTTCATGGAAGGGTGTTTTAATTTTTTAGGGAACTTACGTGTAGGTCCTAATAGGTGCACTTATTGTCCAATAGGTCTTATGATAATTAATGGCATTTTTCATCAAATACTATTAAAAAAATGTCACTAATTGTTAATTTTCAGCGACAGTTTGAAAATTTTGTCACAAAAAATATTAGTAATTATAAGTTTTAGCGACAGTTTTAAAAAACCGTCACAAAAAAAATCACTAATTTTCAACTTTCAGCGACAGTTTAAAAAATTCATCACAGAAAAACGTCACTAATTGTAAGTTTTAGCGAGAATTTATAAAAATCATGACAAAAAAGACATTAATTATCAATTTTTAGCGATATATGCAAAAAAAATCGACACATTATTTTTAGCAATGATTGTACTAGGACTTATTTTCAATAGGACTTGATGAGAATTAAATCCAACTATTAGGACCTATTTGTAGTTTTTGTAGTTTACCCTAATTTAATTTGTATTATGGAATTGGCAGGTGGACTCTGCCCTTGCATCAGACAAAGCACTTGAATTGGATGAAGCGCTGGGGTCCCATGTTGTGCAATATAGAGAAGTTCAAGGTCAAGAAACTGAGTTATTCTTGTCATACTTTAAACCCTGCATTATCCCGATTGAAGGAGTGTTTTCTTCGGGACCAGGGCATGCAAATAGTGAAACATACCAAATCAGCTTGCTAACATGCAAGGGAGACCGTGTTGTTCACGTTAAAGAGGTAAATGATTCTTAAAGTTTACAATTGTAATTTGTTAAGCCCAGTAAGTCAACTCTAGAAAGAAGCCTGCAATTTTCGTGGCCATTGGCTGATCTGACTTAGAGCATAAAACATGCTATTTATTGCATAGCTAATCCAGGGCCTTGCGTCTCCAACCTAGGTTATCAAAATGTTCTATTTTGCTTCTATTTCATTTGTAAGCACCTTCATAGTGTTCTATATTATATGCCTGCTCACATACTAAGTAAGTATGAGTGTGTGACCTCTGTGTTGTACTTTGTGACCAGGTGCCTTTTACTAGAACATCCTTGAACCACAATGATGTGTTCATTCTTGACACAGCATCAAAAATTTTCCTTTTCAGCGGCTGCAATTCCAGCACACAAGAAAGAGCCAAGGCTTTGGAAGTTGTTCAGTACATCAAAGAGAATAAGCATGGGGGGAATTGTGAGGTTGCAACTATAGGTAGGGATTTTGCTCTGTACTTTTGGAGCTTGTTTGGTATAGAGTAAGAATAGATATTGAAAATTTTAACTGCTCAATTGGTGCAGATGACGGAAAATTTGTTGGTGATCCAGATGTTGGGGAATTTTGGAGCTTGTTTGGTGGATATGCTCCCATTCCCCGGGATTCGCCCTCTACTGTTCAGGAACAACCTGATATTTCAACTGTAAAACTATTCTGGTGAGTTTTGCTCCCGATTATTGTCAAGTCTGTGTTTTGGCATATCCACAGTTTTCGTTAGCCTGCATGACCGGAAGTCAATTTACCCACCAAAAAACAATACAGGGGAAGAGAGAGAGAATTCAAATCATCCTACCAAATGCTCAGAGGTCTTATATTTCTAATTTTGAGAAATTAGTGAACATCATTAAGCCATAAAAAATCAATTTTTGTAGTTCCAATGCACATAAATGGCTGTGCTTCTTAGACTTTTTGATTTGCATGAGACATCCTTGACTGAGCTAAATCAATCTTCCCAGATTCTGGACAAGTCCAAGTTACATGTGTTTCCTTTAAATTTTCCTCTTTTTATTTTTTATTTTCGGAGTGTGCCTTCCTCGATATAATCGCTTTAAGGTTCTCTGATTGGCAGGATAAATACTCAGGGGAAACTATGTCAAAGTGGCAGTGACAATTTGAATAAAGAAATGCTTGACTCAAACAAGTGTTATATGTTGGATTGTGATGCTGAACTTTTTGCTTGGATGGGAAGAAATACCTCGATCACAGAACGGAAGACTTCAATCTCAGCTGTAGAAGTAAGAACTCCCTTTCTTCTCTTGTCTTTCTCACTCACGCACGTACACATGCAGTATACACGTGCACACTAAAATGTGGTGTTATAATTGTGTTTGTTCTGCTTTGTTATATTAACATTCATTTCTCTGAGAGAATTTTACGGTCCATCCTACATAGATAGAACATTAGGAATTTCAATTAGGAGATAATTGAATAGGTGCTAATTGAAAAGGTTCTAGCACATGAGTATATTGATGATGAAATTGTTGTGAAGACTGAATGATGAGGGGATATGTAACTTGAAAAGGATATCAACATTGGTAATCAATAATGACTCAAATTTTATAACTTACTTAAAGGTGTGGTGTCTGATAGAATCGACTTGCTAACTAGATTCAAAATTCGGGAGCACGCCATGATTTCTTATTTCTATTATCACTGGAGTTATAAATGATATGTCAGATCAATACAAGTTATCTTTTAGGCTTGACATCAAGGGGAATTGCTGTGCTGTGAAAAATGCCTCTTGAAGTATGTTTGTAGAAGTCTAAGTTGTTAGGCACATAGACAAGTGGTAAACCAGTGGTGATATTAATCTGGTAATCTAAGGAATTGTAACTACTGCAGCTGCTTGAAGTTAACATTTGAATTAGAATTTATTGTCTATGATATTTGAAAGTAAAAATTGGAAAAAAAAATGAAAAAAAAGGGTCTAGAGTTTTTAGTGTCCTCAAAAGGATGTTTGCTTTCCCGGTTATGTATGATGTATCCTTTGTATCTTTGTTCCCTAATTTTTTATAGCATTCTTATCCTTGAGTGTGTTTTTGAGAAAAAGATGGCAAAATAGGTATAGACAACAGGATGGAGTAAGAGGGCTAGTTTGTGTTTAACTCTAAAATATTTTTTTTGATAAATAAGCAAATATTATTAAGAAAGCATCAAGAAGATGCAACCGTGTTTAACTCTAAAATATTGAACTTCCCAAGACTTAAAATTCTGAGAGACCTGGTGCAGCTGATTCATGAGAGAGATGCTTTGATGGGTAGTTGCTGTCAGTTAGCTTGTGAGCGAGAAGTTGCTGATATATTTTGAGAAAATGCCAATATGGTGGACTTAGTGTTGATATCAAAATTTAAGTTGTGCAGGTTTCATGTCTCCATTGAGAAGTGAGTTTCTTTGTGTCTTACACATGCAAAAAGGAAAAAGAAAATTTAAAAAGAATATAATGAAACAGTGTTAATCTGTAAAAAGCTGTATGTTTTATAATCATGAATACAACAGCTTGTGCTTGCCCTTGTGCCCTTTTAAGGGCTTTGTTTCCTGAATGATTACTGGTTTCTCCTCCACAGGATTTTGTCAGATCTCAAGGAAGATCAGTTGGTACCCATTTAACTTTCTTAACTGAAGGATCAGAAACTGCATTGTTTAGGTCATATTTTGATAGTTGGCCAACAGTTGAACCAAAGCTGTATGAAGAAGGTCGAGGGAAAGTAGCAGGTTTCGTACCTCATTCAATAACTTATACAAAGCAAAATATAGAAGCAATTCGACACTGAAAAATAGATCTGTAGAGTATTTCTAGTGGTATAGTTGTGTTTTTTTTTTTAAATTTTTTTATCTCCTTTCTATAATCAGCAATATTTAAGCAGCACGGTTATGACGTCAAAGAGCTACCTGATGAAGACTGCCAGCCATTTATAGATTGCAACGGCACATTAAAGGTAATATATATATTTTTTTAAACAAAAAAATCCTGTGTCTTGATATTATGAATGTGAGCTTGTGTCATCGAGCATTTATTGTTTATATTGTCTTACATTTTAGGTTTGGCGGGTAAATGGCGATGAAGTATCCCTTGTTCCTGCTGCAGAACAGGCAAAGCTTTATAGTGGTGACTGCTATATTGTGCAGTATGCATATGCTGGCAGTGGGAGGGAGGAGAATCTATTCTATGCATGGCTTGGTTGCAGGAGTGCAATGGTGAGTGTGGTGTTTTAACAGGAATCTCCAATCTTCATTTATGTTATTTGTATAAACACATTTTGTTATGTATGAATCTAAATCAAATTATTAGTTTCTCACTTATCTAGCGAACATTATTAGTTAAAATGAATTCTGCATACCTAATTGCATTACAATTATATTTTTAAATGGATTAATAGTTTTCAACCATGGGCTTCCAGTGGCCAATCACACAATTTCAGCATGCAAATCTTATTGATGACAACTTTGTGTGAAGTGGTAATACTTTTTCATGGATATTGGTGCTAGATTCATTAAGAATATTGCTGACTAGTTCTTGTGGTAATTTTCCAAGTAGTGCACTCTAGCTCTATTAGTAGTATATATATTTTTGGTTATATTATTTGTGTGCACAGGAGCTGATTATAGATATATTGTGTTGATTACCAAATAAATATACTACGCACTATATATATTAAACATATATTGTGCCTGATTATACATACATATATTGTGCTGATTAAACATCTTATTGGTGACATTCTTCATTAAATTTACATACCAAAACAAATATAATATACATTATAAATATTATACATATATTGTGCTGATTAAGTATTACTGAATAGAATAATGTTAGGGATCATGAAAAAAATATCATGAAATGCTTCATGAAGATTTTTCATCCCTTGATTAGTGTGTGGTGTTTTCTTGTATGTGTAATCTAACGGTGGAGAATCTTTCATGATCATTTTCATGATATTTTTTTCATGATACGTAGCATTACTCGACTGAATAACTCATCATATCATTATTGCAACACATTGGTCATGGGAAAAGGCCTAAACTGCTATAGTGATGATAAAAGTTACTGAGAAGTGCTAATACACTAGTTATTTTGGTTTGGGAATGCACAATTTGAAACTTGGTATGTTTGTATTCCAATACCCTAAATTTAGTGATCCATTAAAAAAAAAAACCGTTCCTATTTCTTTCCTCACTTATAGTGATGATACTTCTTTTGTTCATTATCTTTTGACGTTGTAGGAAGATAAGGCTGATGCTATTTCCCATATGAACGCCATTATCAATTCAACCAAGGGAGATCCAGTTTTGGTTAGTTTTTTCTATTGCATTGTCATGGTGCAATGTATTGATATTTGTGCTTATAACTTAATCTATTTAACTGACACTAATGTGAATCATGCTGATGTTCGAGTATTAACATCTTCTTAAGCTGTGCTAGCTTATGTCGGTGCAAAGTTATCGTTGTTGATTTTTTATTTATTTGTAATTTAATGTAATAATCCAACACAATAAATAATTTTCTTTTTAAAGACGACATGCTATGTTGTAACTAGGATTAATCCACTTAATAATTGGCTCTGGTTTCCTGATAATTCATCACATGGTGTAACTGTGGAGTAGCCTTTATACCAAAATTTCTCTTTCAGAGATGACTTTCACAATATGACCAGAAACGGTATTTGAAGGGATGTTGATGTAGGACAGCACTGAATTACATAAAGGAGACATAACATTGTTTTTACTTCAACTTTCGTTACTGCTTAATCAAATGATTTTCTCAAATTTTAACCTCTATGTTTTGATTTCAGGCTCAAATTGTCGAAGGAAAGGAACCAGTGCAATTTTTCTTTATCTTTCAGACATTGATTATTTTGAAGGTTTGCACCTCATTGTTTCACTTTACAGTCAATTTAGATTTTGTATTCTGAGTAAATCTACTGTTAGGCATCAGTCCCACTTCTGATTGTTTTGTTGTTGTCACTTCATATAGGGAGGTATGAGTACACGATACAAGAGGTCTGTAGCAGAAAAAGGTGTTCTTGATGAAACTTATGATGACACAAAGACAGCTCTTTTTCGAGTTCAAGGAAAGAGTTTGAACAACATGCAAGCAATTCAAGTTGATCAGGTAAGTTCTAGTGTCGAGCTTGTAGTCCCCGCCCTTTCTCCTGCCAGTCTTTTGCTTTGTTACAACAAAAATACGGAAATATGTTTTTTTTCAGGTTTATTCGCAACTATTTTACTTGTTAGGTGCATCTAGATTAGATACATCTAAAAAGTATAAAAAATAAAAAATAAAAAAAAAATGACTAAAATATGAAAAAAATTCATTGAAGGCAAAAAAAAAAAAAAAAACATAAAAAACAAAAAACTTGAAAACGCTTTGGAGTTTGAAAACCAAGCAAAGTTAACTCTCAAATTTTGTATTTGTTGATTGATAATGCTGTTGCAGGTTTCAAGTTCTCTTAATTCATCCTATTGCTACATCCTGAAGGCTCAGACATCTATCTTCACTTGGTTTGGAAATCTCACCTCAGCTACAGATCATGATCTTGTGGACAGAATGCTGGATCTTATAAATGTGTGTCTCCTTTTTCTTATAGCCCTTCCACACTTATTGCTCTTTACTTTACCTATTTTTCTCACCTAATGTTAACCATCACTTCTATCGATGCCATTCTCAGCCAACATGGCAACCTATATTAGTGAGGGAAGGTACTGAACCTGATCTTTTCTGGAATGCACTGGGTGGAAAGGGCGAATACCCAAGGGAAAAAGAGAATAACACATTCATGGATGATCCCCATTTGTTTATATGTGCCTTTACTGAAGGTAAGAAACATACCCTTGCCTTCAAATATTTCTCTCAAAAGGTAATGTGGTTCTGCTTTAATTCAGAATTATCCCAGCTGTGAATCATTGTAAAATCATGTCTAATGGGGGGTTCTGGATACCTTTGCTACTCGATCAGGAAATTCAGCAGGTGATTTCAAGGTACATTTCAGACACATTTTTATATCATTCATAGATTTTGATACTTGGTGCACGTTGAGTTATATAATTCAGATATAGTAGTACAGACAAGGTAATATATGTATTTATTTGTTCACCTCAAAAATAAAATGGGGATAAAAGAATGTATGTATGTACAAACTTAAATGTATGCCTGTTAGTAGCTTGTGGTCGAACATATATTTGGTTGAAACTGTTCCTTTCACCCTGTAGGTAAACTATTTGAAATCAATATTTCAATGTTTATAATCTAAGATACAAGTAAAACTCAGATAATTCACTCATATTTTGAAATTTAATAAAGTTGTGAAGGAGTTAAGAAGTAGAGTTTTAAATAAATGCTGGCTTTAAATTATTTTTAATAAAGTAGTCAGATGCTTTGATACAGCTAGCTTTATGTTAGTAATTATTATCGCATAATTGATCTGAAAGAAATAACAGTACTTCAAAGTTTGAGACTTGAATGTTGAAGTAATTAAGGGTTTGAGTTTGTCTCTTATTTTTAATCTTCATTTATCGTTTTGGATCAAAAAATTCTATTTAATCATTAATTAGTGAATTTGAACTGTGAAAAAAATTAAAAATCTTATTATATGTTGAAATTGTCTCTCTTATTTCCCCTATTAGTTAAAGGGCTTGAGTTTGTCTGTTATTTTTAATCTTCATTTATCATTTTTGGATTAAAAAGGTTCTACTTAATCATTTATTAGTGAATTTGAACTGTGAAAAAAATTTAAAAATTTATTATATGTTGAAATTTTCCCTTTTATTTCACCTAATGGTTTAACTAATCACTCTTAACAAGATGCTGCTTGGCGTGATATTCTGCCAACTTTTTTTTTCTTTTTTTGAGTGAGTTATATATGGAGTATAATTGTTCTGCAAAAAATAATTCATCGACTTCTTTTTTGTTAATTCAAGATTTGTGATGCTGGAAGTTCTGCCGAGTTTGTTAGGTTTTTTCTAGTCTAAAGTAAATGTAACCTCTAATGTAAAATTGCATTGCACACTTGCAATTCTCGTGAAGTGAGAGATGAGGTCCTGTTCTTTTTTAAATTTCTGTGGCCTTTATAAATTGCAGGCAAAAGAGATATATAACTTCTCTCAGGATGATCTAACTACTGAAGATGTGCTAGTACTGGACTGCCACAGTGAAATTTATGTTTGGATTGGACGCCATTCAAATATCGGACCAAAACAAGAGGCCCTTACTATTGGTCTTGTAAGCACTGCAAATAGACCTTGAATTCTTTGCCTTTTTTTATGGTTAGATGGTTTTAGATGATTTGTTCTTTCTTGACGATTCATTTATTCTACTTTTACGTTGGAAGTAACAGAAATTCGTGGAGATGGACATCCTGGTTGAAGGCCTTTCTTCAGAGAGTCCAATTTATGTTGTTACAGAAGGGTACGAGCCACCATTTTTCACGCGATTCTTTGAATGGGATTCCTCAAAGGCCAACGTAAGAGAATAATTTCTTAATCTGAAATTAAATTTGCTGAGATGCTGTTTAAGCTCTCTTGTTGCCTTTAGCTTGTTTTATACAATTTAGTAGTGCTAAGGTAATTAGACAGTTTTAACTCCATTTCTGCACTTGTAGATGCTCGGCAATTCATTTGAGCGGAAGCTTGCTATTTTAAAGGGTGAAGCACAGAAAATGGAAGTAAGTGACTGCCACAGCATTTCATGTTCAGTTAGTATGATCTCTATATCCCATTTAAATAAAATATGGGACATTTCATTATTTACTGTCATGCCATTTATATATATACACAGGCAAATTTACGAAGTTCGTGGAAAGCATACTCAATGGAGACTGCCCCAAATGGTGTAAGAAGCCGGTCTGTTGGCCCCAATGGACTGGCAAGAGGTTCATCTCCTGCATCTGGTGTTTTAGGCTCAAGTGTCAAGTCTTCATACAATCGCCGATTTTCAAGCCCCCCTCCAATTACCCCGAAGCTCTTTTCAGGATCTTCTCCCAATCTTGGTGATGCTGGTAATGAATAAAATCCTTCTATTTGCCAATGGATAAACTTGGTTTTTTTTTTTTTTTTGACATCCTGGCTCAACTTTTGAACAAATATAATGGTCTATGTGCAAATTGAATAATATTGAGAATTGACATGAAAAGCCAAAAAAAAATTCTATGAATTTATGGCTTGGGCGTCCAACCGGACAGTATTTCTTTGATGGAGTTCTATACATGTAATGCAAGAACCATAAAATGAGATTGAAAAAATGCTGCCTTTTATGTTAAGAGGTGGGGAGTGACTTTATTCTTTACAAATAATACCGCATTTCTCTCACATTCTTTCTTTTCGTTTCATTCGTTCACTCATTCTTTCTCTTTATTATTATTTTTTTAAGTTCACACGGTTCTCTGGTTCTTTGATTGGGCTAATCTGTTATCCATAATTTTTTTCTCGCAGATGGATCATTGGTATCTACTGTTCCGTCTGGAAATGCTGGAATTCATGATGGTGTAAACTTGTTAATCTATCCATATGAGCGGTTGAAAGTGGTGTCAAATGACCCAGTAACGGGCATAGATGTGACCAAAAGAGAGGTACCCCCTTCCGTATTCATCTTGGAGGAATTTGCTCCATTCGTGGTTCAAAATAAACATTATTTACTGCTCAATATCTAAAAGTGTGGAGGTTTTAAAATTATATCTCAAATTTTTGTTTTGATTTACAGCCATTTGATTTATTGTGACTCTTAATTTAAAGCAAACATCATTTAAAAAAAAAAAATCCCCTTTTTCAACTAAAATTTATGCGTGGAAACTGATATCTAAGCCTCCTGGACACAAATTTACCACACATTTATAATCCTGTTAGTTTCATCGACATTTCAACGCTAGCTTTTTGAAATTTCCACTTTTGAATTATAATTTGAAAGCATGCATCGAAAACTTTCTAGAGTTGGGATATCTCATATCTTTTTGGGTGAATGGGATATCTCATATCGGTCTCTATTTTAATCTGCATTTTCTGGTGGGTTATTTTGCAGGCATATTTATCGAACGAGGAGTTCCAAGAGATATTCAAAATGTCAAGGAAAGCCTTCTATGAGCTTCCTAAATGGAGACAGAACAAGCTTAAGATATCTCTCCATCTTTTCTAGGGTTTATGGACTAACCTGATCTTTTTCTTCTTACTAGAGACTGTTTTTCAGTGTTTGAAACCGAGATCTAGCCTGTTGGACCCTCAGATCATGCTTTTTTGATCATCCATATCCTAAACTTTTTGTGATCCGTTTTGAAGAATCCTTATCAAAGCTATTCTTAGCTTAAGGAAACTTGGTTGAGTACTTGTTTGGCTGTTTTAATTGTAAAAGAGTATTTTTGAAGAATCTTCTATCAAAGCTATCCTTAGCTTAAGAAAACTTGGTTGGGTACTTAAATTAAATATTTTTGATATAAAATGGGTTATGTTAGGGATACCAAATTTTCTACCAAACAAATGACCAAATGTCTTTGTGGACCCCACACCCATGTGAGACATTTGGTTATTTGTTTGGTAGAAAATTTGGGACCTCTAGCATTTTCCATATAAAACACATGGCACCATTGAGAAAGAATTAATGGACTTTTTTTTTTATTACATTTTTTTAATATGTAACTTGTCTTAATTTGAAAAATAACATTTGGATAGAAGTCTAACTAGTTGTTTTCCAACAATTTTTCTTTAATTTTTCATTTAGGCTCTGTATGTTTAGAAAGAAATAGATGATAGAAAATGAAAATAATAAAAAGTGAAGTGAAAAAAAGGAAAAAGAAATAATTTATCAAAAAAAAAAAGGAAAAAGAAATAAAAATTTATTTTCTTGAATGCATTTGAATAGATGAAAATTTTTGTAAGAAAATGATGGGAAAAAAATATAATCGCTACATAACATAGAGTTGTAGGAGAGAAATAGGGGCAAAAAGGAAAATAAAATAAATATTGTCAAGGTTTGTAGGAAAAAAATAAATTTCTGTGTATATTTGGTAAGAAATTATTAGCCTAACTAATAAGTTAGTTTGAGTTGTAGGGGAAATTTTATTTTTCGTTACTTTTTAGAACTTTCTATCTAAACAAATACATTAAAAAATATACATATATTCTTTTTCTTTCACTTTCTTGTGTTATCTTTGGTTTTTGCATTTAAGTTTTGAATATAGTTTTAAAATTTTCTCGAACTCAAACTAAACAGAGCAATATTATTTTTTAGTCAATTTATTGAAAATTATTTTCTTTTTTCTCATTTTCAATGATAAACACATCTAAGAAAAGTTAACACAATTCAAACACCATTTTTAAATGGATTTAGAATAACTGAGAAGAATTCAACGTTCTAGAATGGAGGCAGTAATTTAGAAATTCTTCTTGGCTTGTTTATGATAGATTTTGCTAGATGCCAAACTTAAAAACAAACGTCTAAGGATTATTTAAAATATGAAAAAAAAGAAAGTATCAGAAAAATTGAAAATGATAGGAGAAAATAATTGTAAACCAGTTGAGCGTAAGCGAGACTTGTGTTTAGGAGCTTGTTCCGAGTTTTTTTTTTTTTTTGATAATTTGAACAGTTCATATTATAAGGTTCATTGAGTAAATTATCAATGTAAAAAAATAAATTGATTAGACATCTATAATCACATGATCGGAATCTAATTATTTTTAAAAAATTTATTAGGATCATATTAAGTGTTTATCTTTTAAAAAATAAATGCGCTCTTTTTACAGAGTTCTAAATGTCCAATTAATTTAATTTTTTTACATATAATCTATTTGATAAACCTTATAATCAGTGACGGAGTCAGGAATTTAATGTAGAGGGGCACCTATTAATTACAATCTCAAAAATTTTCTTCCCCAATTAATAACAGTAACATAATAATAATTTTTCGAGCTAATGTTAAACATTAAAAATTAATATTCATTACAAATAGTTTTTAATTTTAAATTTTTACAATTGACCCCAACGAGTTTTCATCTTTTGAAATCTTTCCATAATAGTATCATTGTCAATACCACCAAAAATATCTCTCTCAATGTAAACAACTAAGCTATCATTCATCGATTCATCACCTATTCGGTTCTGCAACCGATTCTTCACAATATTCATACCTGAAAATACCCTCTCAACAGTAGCAGTTGTAACAGGTAAGATTAATACTAAAATCAAGAGCAAATACACCAATGGATATATTTTATCTCTTCCTATCTCCACCATTTTCTTAACAAGGTCAACAATTCCATTCAACATTGAGAGCTCACTACTGGATAACATGTCGATAATATATGTGTCAAGTTGATCATTAAGTACCATTAGGAAATTTACTAAATCATGCCTGATTAAATCGTCGAAATTTTTTATCTAAATGATTTTTGTGAAAAATTATGATCACGAGGTTGACAAGAACCTTTTTGTAGATATGTCCTACGAATTCGGTCTTGATCATTAGCATTATAGTCCATATCCGAGGCCGTAGTCATGGATCTACAGGAAGGTTTACTAAGTTGATTTCTATGCGACTTTGTTTTGCGAAAGAATAATTATTATCTTCTTCTTGAGGAAGAGATGATTCCAACTTTGATTTTCTTTTAAAATATTTGTCCATGATTGTTTGAAAAAACTAAAAATCAAAATAAAAATTCATAATCAAAATCACAAACCCTCACAAATCAAAATCTCCAATATTAACACAAATCAAAAAATTTAAATTAGCACAAATCACAACAAATCAAAATTTTTAATTTTAGCACAAATTATAACAAATCAAAGTTCTTAATTTAAATATTAATCACTGCAAATAAATATTTTTAATTTTAACACAAATCAAATTCTTAATTTTAGCACAAACAACAACAAACCAAAATTCCTAATTTTAATATAAATCACCACCAATTAAGATTCATAATTTTAACATATCAAAATCTCTTATTTTAACATAAATAATAACAAATCAAAAAATTTTACAAATAAAAACTTAACAAATAATTAAAAATTAATACTCATAATTTTTATTTAAAAGTAAAAAAATAAATAAATAAAATTACTTGTAAACAATGAAGAGAAGATACCAAGATTATAATGTGGTTCTAAATCTTTGTTGTGTGATTCTAATTTGGTGAATCTCGAGTTGACAAATTACAAAGTAAAAACGGGAGACAAAAAAATACGAAAATACTTAACAAGTACTGTGAATAAATTAAAAAAACAAAGAATTTTATACACTTTTAAGATTTTAGAATTTTTATCTTATTGTAATTGGAGTTGTGTGTACTTGTCAAAAAAAAAAAAATTGTGTCAATATTTAATTGGAATTGGGATTCAAAAAAAAAAAAACCAAACCTGGGTGCATGTGTTGCAGTGGGTTTGACATAATTAGAAGGGGTATGTATTAGTGTTACAGAAATGCGTGAGAGCCCGAATATGTGGGTTTGAATGGCTCAAAAATATTATCTTACCGGTAAGAGATATTATCTTACCGGTAAGAGAATTAAAAAAACGTCCTAAAACAACGTCGTTTTGAGATTTTGAGCCATTCGAGCCTTTGTATTTTCGGGCTTCGTAGCAGTGTTGATTAGTGTTAGGTGGGGCACTACTAGTGCTGCACGGTGTGAAAGCGGACCCCACTTTGAATAAATAAATAAATAAAATTTAAAAGTCAGGGAGTACGTGACCTCCTGAGCCCCCAAGTCCCTCCGTCCCTGCTTATAATACGAATAATTTTAATTATTAAAAAAGATCAACGACAAGCTCCTATGGAGCTTCACAACAGCCTGCTGTGAGATTACAGTGGGAACCCCTCATTTGGAAATGAGAACTATGTCCTAGCCATTTTCACATAATTAGTAATTAGTATTCTTATTTTTCATTTATATGATATTTAAAAAAAAAATGAATCAGTAAAATTCAACAAGAATACAATAAAGATAAGGTTAGAGAAAAAAAGAGATCCACAACCACAAGTGAAACTATCAGAAATGTGGAGATTAAAAAAAAAAAAAAAAGAAAAAAAAAAAAAGAAAAGAAATGGGGAGACAAATGAATTATTACGCATTAAGAGTATGGGACAATGGACGTGTATGACTTTATTGTACATTATTCTGATTATTGATTGGACAAAAATATGCTTGGATACCATTTTTTCAAAACACTTTTCAGAAAATTTTACTTTTTTATTTTTCGTGTTTTTTTATTTTTACTAAATTTTTTTAATATTTTGAGCAATTTTTTTAATTTTTAGACATACCTAACATAAATATACCTAAAAAATTAAAAAAAATTAAAAAAATCTTTAAAAAATTCACTAAATACCAAAAATATAAAAAAATACGAGAATTCAGTATATTTTTTTATATTTTTACGTATTTATTAATTTTTAAAAATATTTTTTTACAAATTTTTTACTTTTTAGATACGTCTAAGTAAGGTGCATCTAAAAAAGTAAAAAAAATGTTTAAAATTTTAAAAATATTCACTAAAAATAAAAAAACATAAAAATCAAAAAACTCAATTTTTAAAAAATTTAACTCAAAAAACTCAAACCAAACACACTGATTGTAATTAAAACCTATAATCGACAAAAATATGCAACGTAGGCCCGGTGGTCCGCAATCTGCCTCAGATTTTATGAAACTCCATTGGAAAAAAGACTTTCTTTCTTGAAAAATAATTGATAATTCAAATTTAAATTTGTTTGAAAGTTAAAATTTATATTTATCGATCCGCCGTTTCGACGATTGTTCGGATAATCACTTGAATGACTGGTATAATACTTATTTATTGTAGTAGAAATTCTTGTCGATTGTGACTGTCACTTTTTTACTGAATAACCGACAATCTAAAATTTAAACGATCCGGACAAATTTAAATTCAAATTACCAATCACTGTTATTCTTTTCTTTTTGGATTTATGTTAATGAGGTTGATATTTTATGTTGCTCCTCTTCCATAATGTGTACAGAACCAAAAAAAAAAAAAAAAAAACCCAGCAAGAAATGCCATGATTGTAGGTCTCACATTTTTACGTTGCTGGCCCCCACACACTCTTTTCCCTTTAAAATATCTTACTAATGTTTCATAACTTGGGTCACCATGAAAGATATAAACTAAATTTTTTAGCCGGTTGTTTGAGATTTTTTAAATAAATTATATTTTTTAATTTTTAATAAAATATGTGCTGAGTATGGGTTGAGTTTAAAGTGATGTAGTAAATAAATAATGTTATTTAAATAAGATAATATAACTTAAATAAGATAGTGACATTTTAACTCTTGACTTTTTTAAAAAATGACAAATATAATTCTACTTTATTTGTTCATTCATACCATGCATCTCATTTGGACAATTGGATTGTTACCACAAGAAAAAACAAATTATTCAGTATGTTTTGTTTCAGTTTTCTGAATTCAGTTTTTTGAAAATTAAATTTTTTGTTTTTTGTTTTTCGTATTTTTTTGTTTTTAATAAATATTTTTAAAATTTTAAGTAATTTTTTTACTTTTTTAGATGCACTTCACTTAGATGTATCTAAATAGTAAAATATTTGTAAAAAAATATTTTAAAAAATTAAGAAATACACAAAAATACGAAAATGTACTAAATTTTTGTATTTTTTGATATTTAGTGTATTTTTAAAAAAAAAAAATCACAAATATTATATTTTTTAAGTGTGTTTATATTGGGTGTGTCTAAAAATTTAAAAAAATTGCTTAAAATATTTAAAAAATTCATTGAAAACATTAAAATACGAAAAATAAAAAAATAAGATTTTTTGAAAACTATTTTCTGAAAACTGGAACTAAACATGCTAATTGATTCTTGTTTTCATGATAAGAGAATTTTTTCATGTTTGGATTGAAGTATATCGTTTAAACTCGTACGCTTACTAAGATTTTTTAAATTTTATTTTAATGGCCTAATATGTTTATTTTACAGATATGTTTGTATTGAGCATTTATAATAAAAAAAGTAATTTAACAATTTTAGCCACAACAAACTTGTTTTTAAAAAATAAATTGATCTATTTTTTAAGACAAATATAATGAACTAATATGATTTCAATTATTAAATTAATTTACTATCTAAAAAAATTATTAAATTAATTTTAATTTTTTTTATAGATGATCTACAGACAAATTTTATGAGATGAACATCAAAATATTAAGCTTGTTTTTTATTAGAGGATTTGAAAAGAGATTTGAAAAAGTAAAAAGAATATGTAAAACTAGATAAAATATAAGTATATTTTGCTCTCGTTTAGCGTAAGATTGTTTGGAACTAAAAGGTTAAAATAACCACAAAAAGATAAATTAGGTTAAAAAGTCAATAAAACAAAATGTCATATTTAAACTATAATTCTTTTATTTTTTCTCACACAAAAATAAAAAAAAATCAAAAAATTCATCTCAAACAAAACTTTTTAACCCGAAACTAAAATAGTGAAAAAAATTAAAAAACCAATTCACATTTCAAACAAAACATTTATTTACATTTCATTTATTTCTTTTTTTTTTTCTAAATCTATTATTAAATTTTCAACGAAACTAAGCTTAAAATAAAAATATCGTGTTGTGCCCGTAGACATCAATCGTACGTAAACTGGAGAGAATCATTTCTCGTTCTTTAAGAATATGCCAGCGTCACAAATCAGAATGAGGATCCTCTCCTTGTAGCTTTCCTATTTGCGTCCGTTTTTACAGGTTTTTAGATCTACTTTTAATTCTAATTTTGATAATCCAAACCGTTCATATTTTATGATTTATTCAGTACATCATACCTGTAAAAAATCAAGTTGATCGGATATCAGAAAGTATGTGTTTGAAAAATTGAACTAAAAACTATTTTTTAAATAATTTAATAAACAGTTTTTCGAACATATGCTTTTTGATATCCGATCAATTTGATTTTTTACAGGTATGATATAATGAATAAATTATAAAATATGAACGGTTCGAATTATTAAAATTGGGCCTAAAAGTAAACCCGAAAGCCTGCAAGAATGGACGCATGTACAAAGCTGTAATTCTGGGTTTCATTGAAATGAATTACACTTGACTTATACGTTGATCGCAAAGATCTCCCAGCAGCCGTGAGAAAGAGGAGAAAGGGAGTGAAAATGAGAGTCCCACTTGGGCTTTTTAAAGATTTTTATATATTTTACTCTTTATATTTTGCATATTAAAGTAAAATTTTATGTATTTGCTAAATTAACAAACATTTAATACATAAAATTAATTGATTAATTAATTAATTATTCGTTCACTCATTCTTTCTCTTTATTATTATTTTTTTACGCTCGCACGGTTCTCTGGTTCTTTGACTGGGCTAATCTGTTATCCATAATTTTTTTCTCGCAGATGGATCATTGGTATCTACTGTTCCGTCTGGAAATGCCAGAATTCATGATCATGATGGTGTAAACTTGTTAATCTATCCATATGAGCAGTTGAAAGTGGTGTGAAATGACCCAGTTACGGGCATAGATGTGACCAAAAGAGAGGTACCCCCTTCCTTATTCATTTTGTAGGAATTTGCTCCATTCATGGTTCAAAATAAACACTATTTATTGCTCAATATCTAAAAGTATGGAGGTTTTAAAATTATATCTCAAAATTTTGTTTTGATTTACAGCCATTTGATATATTGTGACTCTTAATTTGAAACAAACATCATTTTTAAAAAAATTCTCATTTTCAACTAAAATTTATGACGTGGAAACAGATATGTAAGCCTCCTGGACACAAATTAACCACACATTTATAATCCTGTTAGTTTCATTGACTTTTCGACACTAGCTTTTTGAAATTTCCACTTTTGAATTATAATTTGAAAGCATGCATCGAAAACTTTCTAGAGTTGGGATATATCTCATATCGGTCTCTATTTTTATCTGCATTTTCTGGTGGGTTATTTTGCAGGCATATTTATCGAACGAGGAGTTCCAAGAGATACTCAATATGTCAAGGAAAGCCTTCTATGAGCTTCCTAAATGGAGACAGAACAAGCTTAAGATATCTCTCCATCTTTTCTAGGGTTTATGGACTAACCTGACCTTTTTCTTCTTACTTGAGACTGTTTTTTAGTGTTTAAAACCGAAATCTAGCCTGTTGGATGCTCAGATCATGCTTTTTTTGATCATCCATATTCTAAACTTTTTGTGATCTGTTTTGAAGAATCCTTATCAAAGCTATTCTTAGCTTAAGGAAACTTGGTTGAGTACTTGTTTGGCTGTTTTAATTGTGAAAGACTATTTTTGAAGAATCTTCTATCAAAGCTATCCTTAGCTTAAGAAAACTTGGTTGAGTACTTAAATTAAATATATTTGATATAAAACACATGGCACCATTGAGAAAGAATGAATGGACTCTTTTTTTTATTAAATTTTTTTAATATGTAACTTGTCTTAATTTGAAAAATAACATTTGGATAAAAGTCTAACTAGTTGTTTTCCAACAATTTTTCTTTAATTTTTCTTCTGTTTGTTTAGAAAGAAATAGATGATAGAAAATGAAAATAGTAAAAAGTGAAGTGAAAAAAAGGAAAAAGAAATAAAAATTTATTTTCTTGAACTCATTTGAAGATGAAAATTTTTGTAAGAAAATGATGGGAAAAAAATATAATCACTGCATAACAGAGAGTTGTAGGGGAGAAATAGGGGTAAAAAGGAAAATAAAATACACCTTATCAAGATTTGTGGGAAAAAAATAAATTTCTTTGTATATTTCGCAACAAATTATTAGCCTAACTAATAAGTTAGTTTGAGTTGTACAGAAAACTTTAGTCTCCGTTACTTTTTAGAACTTTCTATCTAAACAAACACAAAAAATTATTTTTTTTTTCTTTTTCTTTCACTTTCTAGTGTTATCTATCTAACCACACTAAGCCAGGCTTGGTTTGGTTGGGTTTTTTCATTTAAGTTTTGAATATATTTTTAAAATTTTCTTGAACTCAAACTAAACAAATCAACATTATTTTTTAGTCAATTTATTGAAAATTATTTTCTTTTTTCTCATTTTCAATGATAAACACATCTAAGAAAAGTTACACACAATTCAGACACCACTTTTAAATGGATTTAGAATAATTGAAAAGAATTCAACGTTCTAAAATGGAGGCTGTAATTTAGAAACTCTCCTTGGCTTGTTTATGAGAGATTTTGCTAGATGCCAAACTTCCATTCTTGAGTCAAAAACAAACGTCTAAAGATTATTTAAAATATGAAAAAAAATAAAGTATCAGAAAAATTGAAAATGATAGGAGAAAATAATTGAGAGGGGAATTTATATACAAGTGGGCCGAGCTAGGTGTTGGGCTTAGGACCGAAATCAAAGGGCTCGCACGAAGAGGGCCATGTAAGTTACTCCGGTTTGGAGAAGTAACTTTGAAGGTAGACCGGTCACGCAGCCGTGGTAAATAGTCCGGTCTTCGGGGAACTTGGTTCTACTCCGGTTGAGTGAAGTAGCTTAAAGTGTTTCGGATTACGTTGATTACTTCGGTCGGAGTATGTGAGAGACCGGAGTAAACCACAGTTTGCAGATAACTCGGTTTTACTTCCCTTATGGATAGCTCGGTCTCAGTGGCAAAAGCCGAGGTAAGGAGAGAGAAGTGAGGGCAAGTAATAGTTACTTGGTCCCGAGGGTAATCTGCCATGACAAGAACCATCTCACTTGGTTTAAGCAGTGAGGAGGGTGTTGGAGGATAAGCATTATCTTCCAAGAGTATGAGTTCTAGGAGGACTCTATGTAAGGAGGGGTAATCCTAGAAGGACTCTACACATGGAGGAATGCTAGTCTTAGGAGGACTCTTCGCATGGAGAAGTTAGAGTCCTACTAGGACTGTGCCACGCGAAACCTATATAAGCTCACCAATATCACCTTTGGAGAGGTAATACAATTTTGCTCCCTGAATACATTAAGCTTTTGCCTTCTTGTCTTGCTTACTGACTTAGGCATCGGAGAGGTTTCCGGCACACGCCCGCCGGCCAGCTCACGTTTGTGTTTTCAGGTGGTGGAACGACGACGTATTAAGGAACGAGGACTTGGTCAACAGGATTATACGAGAAGGTGTAATTCTTTCCCGTACAGTAAACCAGTTGAGCGTAAGCGAGACTTGTGTTTAGGAGCTTGTTCCAAGGTTTTTTTTTTTTTTTTATAATTTAAATAGTTTATATTATAGGGTTTATTGAGTAAATCATCAATATAAAAAATTAAATTGATTAGACATCTATAGTCACATTATCAGAATCTAATTAGTTTTAAAAAAAATTATTAAGATTATATTAACCGTTTATCTTTTAAAAAATAAATGTGCCATTGGTGCAAAGTTATAAATGTTCAATCAATTTAATTTTTTTAGCAATGCTAGGTATCATGAAAGTTTTGTGACCCTTGGATTACACTTAAAATAAAACACCACACACTAATCAAGGTAATCCAAGGCTCATAAATTTTTTATGATCATTTTCATGACAAAATTTTCATGATCCCTAACTTTTTCCTAATTTTTTTTACATATATAATCTATTTGATAAATTTTATAATATGAATAATTCAAATTATTAAAAAAGATTAACGACAAGCTCCTATGGAGCTTCACAACATCCTGCTGTGAGAACACAGTGGGAAACCCCACATTTGGAAGTGAGAACTATGTCCTGACCATTTTCACATAATTAGTAAGGGTACTGTTTAAGTGTGCAACCCCTTTAAAGTTGCACACCATAAATAACCCAATTGTTACCCATTAGATTACAATAATTGATCAAGACCGTTGAATTGTTTAATCGTGAAAAAGTTGAAACCGAGGCAACTGGTTAATGCTTGTATTTGCATGATTGCATCCCACTCACTCTTTGTATTTCGTCTCTATCTCTCTCTGTTCTCCTCTATGTGTAAGGTTGAGTCAATGTAACCCTTGATTTCTATTAGCGGCGAAAAGCCCCTGCTGGGTTGGTTCCATTGACAAAGCTCTATAGGGAACAGTATAACGGGCGATTTCCAACAACAACGGAACTACAAGGCTGTGTTGGTTCTATTGCTGAAGTGAAGCCGTTCTCTCCAACTAGATATGAGGTATGGAGCTGTCTCCCTCTCTCTCTCTCTCTCTGGCCTCTTCACTTCAGTTATTTTCCCTCAACTAAACCCCCATCCTAACTTCAACCATTTTACGCTTCGCCCAAACGGAAACCCCTCCATTGGCAACTAACCTTTCTCTTTCTCAAGCGAGTGTTTGTGTTTGCACAAACAACTAAACCGTGTGAAAATGTCATGTTTGTATTTGTGTTTGTGTTAACATTTTTCGGTCATCAAGTAATTGTTTGTACTAATGTCATGTGCAGTATGGCTCCAGCGGAAGTTAAAAGGGAAGGTGATGATTATGACATTGCAAATGAAGCAGATGACATTCGTTTGATCAATGAAAGTCGAGCAGAACCTTATCATGGTTGCGAAGCTGGTCCAAGCAATGAAGAAGCAACCAACATGAACGTTAAAGATGGCGGAGCCGATGTGAAAAAAGAAATGGTTGACGATGCTCATCGCAATGACATGGTTGGTGATGTTGAACGTGCTATTTTGGAACAGAAATTTGATTCAGTCAAAGATGGAGAAGCTTTCTACAATGCGTATGCTAAAGCTAAGGGATTTAGTATACAAAAATCCAGATTTAACACAAATAAAGAAGAAAAGGTTGTTAGTAGGTTGTGGTTGTGTTCAAGGAAAGGTCAAAGATTACCAAAATACTTGGACCGTGTTGCTGAGAAGAGTAGAGCTCCCAAGGACTAACAAGAGTAGGTTGCAAAGCCCAATTTCGCATACGGTACAATGCAGATGCTGGTAAAGGGGGAAAGTATGTTGTGACTCACTTCGTCGCAGACCACAACCATGAATTGGCGGAACAACACTGTGTGATGTATCTGGGGTCACATCGTAATTTAAACAGCGCTGACAAAGCTCAAGCAATGGCTATGCGCAACGTCGGTGTGAAGACTAGCCAAATCATGGACTATATGGTAAATCAATCCGGGTCTTATGAGAATGTTGGTTTCATCCATACGGATCTGCACAACCACATTCAAGCCGAACGTAGAGCAGAAGTTGAGGATGGTGATGCGCAGGGTGCATTGGTTTACCTATGTGCAAAACTTGATGTTGATGCACGTTATTTTCACAACTATGAAGTGTGTAACGATAACAAGTTACAAAATCTGTTCTGGGCAGATTCGAAATCGCGGGCCGACTACGCAAAGTTTGATGATGTGTTGATATTTGACTTAACTTACAGAACCAATGCATACAAGAAACCTTTTGTCATGTTGGCTGGTGTGACTAACCACTTTAGGACCACGATATTTGTATGTGTTTTGCTAGCTAATGAGACAATTGATACATACACATGGGTTTTGGAAACATTTATGGAGGCGATGTGCAATAAAGCACCTGTGTCCGTACTGACAAATGGGGATAACGCGATGCGAGAGGCAATCAGAAGAGTATTTCTAGATGCAAGACATTGATTATGTAATTGGCATCTTGGGAAAAATGCTATTTCAAATGTTCACAAAAGTGGCTTTGCACATGCTTTCAAGCAGTGCATAGACATGGAAACGGACGAGACAAAGTTTGAGCATGGCTGGACGACAATGGTCAAAAAATTTGGACTTCAAACCAACAATTGGGTGTTGGAGACATATGAAAAGCGTCATATGTGGGCTGAGGCATATATACGTGGACATTTCTTTGCTGGGATGAAGAGCACTCAGTGCTCGGAGAGTATGAATGCTTATTTCAATCCCTTCCTCCAACACAAATTGAAACTATATGAATTTGTTAGGCACTGTGATCGGGCTCTTGCAAGGATAAGGTATAACGAGGTTGGAGATGATGCTAAAACAAATAACACTTTTCCGGTATGATTACTCCATTGCGAGATATAGTGAGACATGGAGCTGAGCTATTCACCCGAAATATATTTAGAATGTTCCGTGATAAAATCTTAGAAGAGGGGAAGTTGAATGTCAAGGACGTGTTCCCTTTGCCTGATGGTCAGAAATGCTACTATATTCATAAGTACAAAGTGAAGGATAGATCATGGATAGTAACACACAGTCCAGTGGATGCTGCAATGAGATGTTCTTGCATGAAGTCTGTGTCATTGAGGCTACCTTGCTGTCACATGATATGTGTTATGAAAGTCAAAATTTAACGCAAATTCCTCCAACTTGTGTGCTGCATAGATGGACAAGGGCTGCAAGCAAGGATGGCCAGCAATGGCCTCAACCCTCAATTGATAGCACTACAACACAGACGGCCCGGTATGCGATATTGAGTTCTTTCTACAATGAAATGTGTTTCTATGCCTCACGATCAACGAAAGGTTTCAAAGAAGCTAGGGATGCATGTCTTCCGATGACGAGCCAGATGAAGGAGTTATATGAGAGGAATCTGAACGATGGGAATGGAAACAAAGGGAAAAATTCATTTCCTCGACAATTTGGAGTAGAAGATCCTAATGTTGTGAAGACAAAAGGGAACCCAAGACGGGCCTCGTCCAACTGTCGAAGACTAAGAAAATGTGAGAATTGCAAATGCATTGGGCACACAAAGCGAACATGTCCTAAGGTTCAGTTTAGCCGAACAGTGGATAGTAACTCAGATGCAGATATAACCCATATAACTGACCGTGAGTATAATGTGGAGTCATTTCCCGTTCGCTGCAAAACTGGGTTGGTGGATCCAAGTACACCGCACATTAAGCAACGGCAACTATTTTTCGATGCTTCTCCTGATTCCAAGTAGCCTGTGGGCCAATACGGTAGTGTTGAAGTAGCAGTGTGCAAAAATGATTCGACCACAATTGATGAGGTGAATCAGGTAATTGTATAATTTGTATGATTTACATGTTCCCTTAATTTATTAGGTAGATAGTACTAGCTATTGAAAACACATATAAATAATGTATGTAGCTTTCATTTTGCACGGATTGCTGTACGTAACGTGTAAATAATTGGTTACATATAATGCCAAGAAATGGCACAACGTTACTTATGTACAAAGCCACGAGTTGTAAATTTTCCATATTGTTTAGAGTGATGTTGTCATTTGTGTTTGCAGTGACTTGTCATTTTGAAAACTAATTGAAGATGAGATATATATGGGTTTTCTGTGTATTGTTTTGGGTTGGAAATTGGCTTTTGTCTGTATTCCAAGATTCTTATTGCGGGTTGCTTGTTTATGTTCCATATTTGGTTGGATCTAACTGAAGGGTTTTTTGCGGTGTGGTTTATCAACTAACGATGTGTTTGGCTTCGTATTGATTTGTTATGACTTGTTTCGGTAAATTAGTATTATATTTCGAGTAAAATACGAATTTTGTCCATGTGGGTTTGCAAAATTACATCCCAGCACATGCATTTTGTATATAATCCAAGTGGCAGTTAATTTTGGGTGTTACTTGGAGAAAGTAACCTAACGAACTCGTTACTTTATCTCCATGCCGATTGCTATATGAATTACGAGTTACGAACAGGAGTTGTGAAATTATTTCATGTTAACTATGAAAGTGATGGGTTTATTGTTAGTAAAATTATGGTGGGCCTATATCGACAGCAACGAAGCAGTAATTTAAAGTTAACAAGTTAAAGAAGAAAGTCAAGCAATTGTGGTATTGGTTCGAATGCCTAAAAAGGATGAAGACTTCTTTCGATGAACTGATGGTAACAAAGTAGAAAGTAACAAAGTAGAAAGTAGGAAGTAAGTTGTTGTGTTGTTGTGTTGTTTGTAACAAAGTAGAAAGTAGAAGGGAAAAAACTACTCAGAAGTTACAATGTAGAAAGTAAGTTGTTGTGTTGTTGTTCATGTCCTCTCTCTCTGCAAACATTTTGCCCTTTATAGCTATTATTTCCTACGACCCCATGATCTGTCGATTCTGCAACTGCTTCTGTGCAACTTCTGTAACTACACGGTCATTCCCGTGTCTTGAAACTACATAAAACCTTCACTTGTACCTGTCGAAGTAAATATAATTGAAGTTGCCACCTGTGCCCAAGTCTTTTTAGCCTTTCCTCGACAAATACAGACTCCCAATTCGTTCATGTTTCTTTTTGGAGGCTGGCCACTAAATCCATGAGCACTGCCAGTAACTGCTCCACCGTGTAAGTCAGGTGGCATGCAAGATTCAATGTTAGTTGATAACACTTGTCTTCAGGTGGACTTGCCATGTGTCCTCAATTGATTGGAGCAGCTGTTGGCAGGATGTGGGAAAAATAGGTGCAAAGAGGAATTTTTTAAAAATAACCAATCATAATTTAGTTGAAAATATAAGATGTATATTTTGTTATAAACCCGAGATGTATGATTATAAACCCGAGATGTATATTTTGTATGATTATCATAGTTTCCATTTTTATGATTATAAACCCAATATGTATATTTTGTTTTCGATATAAATAAGTTGTGTATTCTGGTTACGTAAAATGTGGGACAACAATTGTGTTTAAGTCATTACAATCCAGAAAAAAAATTATTTCAAATATTAACAAGTTTACCGACATTGAATATATTTTGATTAAATTACAAGGAAAATTCAATATTTGGCAGAGTTTAATAATTCAAAGTCAGGGGCAGTAACAGTGAGTGGCCAAGTGTTGTGGTTCAGTGGCCTAGTTTGCAAGGATTGTGGTTGTGTTTAGTGGACAATATTCTATCGATTTTTGTTTCATAATGATGAGGGACATGCCCCACAATGGTGAAAATGAAGGTCGATAGGAAAAAGTCAATATTTGGCAGAGGGGACTTGAAAATTCGAAGTCAGGGGGCAGTTACAGTGGCAGTTATGGTGTAGACGTGTAGGATCATGCAATGATGGGCCACAAAAACAGTATACGGATATCGAAACCAACGATCTCCCTTCTAGGCTTTCCAAGTATACTAAACCTCCACTTCTATCTATCGATCTCCCTTTGCTTGTATTTATTTCATGGCCACCAACTGTTTGAAACTTTTGTCAACAGAGCAAGGCTCCTGCTTTGTCTCATGCTTCCTCTTGAAATTGTGCCCACTAACTCCATGATTGGTGCTAAAAACTTTCCACATGTAGAGAGCCCACTTTCAACTGGTGGACATTCCTTCAGACTTGGCCACGTGTCCTCCATTAAGTGGACCATCTGTCGACAGAGACTGGCAAAACTTGGTGCAAATAATGGCCCCCTTGTTCAAGTTAAATATCATATGAATTAACCTTGGAGAAGTGATTGAGACCCCCTCCAATCACCACCTGTACCACCACCTCAACGCCCTCCACATACATACGTGGGGGCTGGTGATTGGAGGAGAAGGAAAAAAAAAAAAAAAAAACTAGCCAATCAGAGAGAGAGGGGGTCATGGGGGTGCCCTCCTTGTGGGGGTCCAAGTCATATGATATTGAACTTTAACAATGGGGCCATTGTTTGGGCCCAATAGCAAATTTCCTAATACGGGCCCAAAACAAACATAAACTACAGCCTAATATAAGAGCATTTAAATATATTGGCCCCATCATAAGCTATGAAAAACCCATATTTTCAACTTCAAACCACTTCATTTCCTCTGATTCGAACTCCTTAGACTGTACTCCTTCTTCTCAAGCATTGCTGTTCAAAACCACAGCACCACAAAACCCTAAGCCATGGCGTCGAAAAAATCTCAACCATCTCCATCTGAGGAGAACAATGAAGACCTACTCCACTTCCCAGACCTTATCAGAGCACGTATCGCTCTTCTAAAATTTGGTATTACCCTATTGCCCAGCACAAGCTCTGTCGCTAAGGCTACTCTAGGCCCTACCTTCGCGTCTTACTTCCCAAACGAGCTAGCTCCATACTATTCCCTTGGTAATGGCGAGAACCTTCTTCTTAACCAACCTGGACTTAAGTGGACTAACTAGAATGTCAGCAAAAACCCACTCAGATCGTGAAGGTCACCAGACTCTGTTTGACGAAGCTGGGCCAAGAGAATTGAAGGTCATGATGCTGAAGTATGGAAGCACCAGGGCATTAGTGAAGCAATTAGACTGTCGACTAAAAATTATGACATGGACAAAGGGCTGATTGCTGCTGCTGCTACATGCTTTTGGTCGCAATCTTGTAACTCCCTACTCCTTAATTTTGGTATGATTTCCCCTACCATCTTAGATGTAACTCATTTGACTGGTCTCCCAATCTTGGGCAATCCAATTCATGCTCTCCTTGAGCCTCCAAAAGTGACCTTTATTTTAAACACTGACATGTGCTATACATATTTCGCCAAAAAATACAAAAACGAGCCTGGTTCCCCTGTCTAGGACAAAGAAAGAACTGTTTTTTACTTTGGCTTTGTGAGTTTGTTTTTTGTGTCCCTGGGTACAAGATCAAAAAGGAATACCTCCCCTTTGCCTTGTGTATGCAAGATGGCCAACTTATGGCTTTAGCCCATTATCTTCTTGCCATCCTTTACAAGGCCCTATTTTCCTTTGTCGACAAGAAGATTTCTAGCAACTGTGGTGGCCCCTTCTGGCTCTTCCAGGCCTGGTTGTATACCTATTTCCCTGAGGCACGACCCCCGCTACCTAACACCTTGAAACCAGTTTTCCACTCCTATGCGGAGTAATTGCTCACTTATAACAGCCAACCCATCCTCACTTTCAGAAATCATCTTACCATGTTTTACAACCTTCCTTTGAAGAGACCTTCCAACTTGTACATGCCATTTCAAAACTTTCAATTCTCCTCCAGTAGACTTCGCTTCCTCTTCATAGACCCTTGTGATTTACATAATGAGCAAGTCCAAGAACAAAATCAGACTTGGAGACACATTCTCATCTCTAGACATGTCTTGGTTGGCTGTTCCATATCCTCCACCAAGATGTCCAACTGCAGTTTTGAGACATACTGTCCCAATCAATGGTCCAGGCAATTAGGTCTTTCCCAGGGTATCCCTTATCCTTATTTCCACCCAACCATCCATGAGGAGATTGGGTCCAGAATCTACTTCAAAGATCCTAGGCAAGCTGAATCCATTCTAACAGAGAACACCAAACTTTTCCAAGATTTTGGCCCCTTCTTCTTCAAACCTGCTTCAGACTGCTCCACTGTTTTTTACCATTGGTGGGGACTTATGACTGCTATTATTTTCTGCAAGCCACTTGAAACCTGCCTTTACGATAGTTGTATTGATAATCAGGGCCCCATATTATCGCCTTCCAAGCTTAAGGCTACAGGTATCCTTCCTTCATATACTTCATATCCCTAACTGTCTCATGCTTTTTTTTTTTTTTTCTCTCCAACACTAACTTGTTTGACATTTGACAGCCAAAATTGGGTCTGCTGCTAAACCATTGGTTAAGGACTAACATAAAAGCAAGGCTCCAATGGATCTAACAACTCAGACAAACACTCCCTTAGTTCCGAAATTAATGGAAAACTTTTTGGCAGCCTAGTAGACACAAGTACAGAGAGGAACTACCACCCGTACCCCTGTCGAGACAGAGGTCACGGGGAAGAAGAGAGAAGAGCCTTCCACTGCTCCTCCTCTAAGTACAAACCTAAGTGATTGGGATATCCCTCTCAGCCAAATGGTTGGCCAAACAACATCAAATCCTTCAGGGCAGCTCTACCAAGTATGTCTTTACTTTACATATTTACATTATCTAAATTTCCATTCACGCCTGACTGATCACTAACTTTTGTGCAGAGAAAAAGAAGGAGATTACTCCTTACTGCTGCTGATGATGAGGATCCTTCCACTTCTCCTCAACACATTCATCCAATTCCCAGTCCCATCAGCAATGTACCCAGAGAACCCACTCTATAACTAACTCCACCACCACCTGAAGCATCTCAACAAACTTCTTTACAACCTGCTTCACAGTCTTTGCCACAGCAATCTACACAATCTGCATCACAACATCCTTCCCCTTCTCCTCAACACATTGATCCAATTCCTAGTCTCATCACCAATGTACCCAGAGAACCCACTATAGAACCAACTCCACCACCACCTCAAGCATCTCAACAAACTTCATTACAGCCTTCTTCACAGTCTTCACCATAGCAATCTACACAATCTGCATCACAACATCCTTCCACTTCTCCTCAACACATTCATCCAATTCCTAGTCCTATCACCAATGTACCCAGAGAACCCACTGTAGAACCAACTCCACCACCACCTAAAGCATCTCAACAAACTTCCTTACAACCTCCTTCACAGTCTTCGCCACAGCAATCTACACAATCTGCATCACACAATCCTTCACAGCTAGAACCTCCTCATATTGCTCTCAGGGATGTCACAATTGGGGCTGTCTCGATGGATGTCACAATTATGTACATGTTTGTATCTATGAATGGCTGCAACCCAAAAGACCTTTCCCAAAATCAATACGTTTGGTTTGGTAATGGTCCTATCAAGGTTTCTTCTGTATATTCTTCTTCAACTCTGCCTACAAATGTGTATAATATTTCCTGTGTCATTCTGTGTCTGATTGATTATTCCAAACCGATGAAGATCAATCAATTATGTTCCCCTCTTCGCAACGTAGGCAAATTGGTTCCTCCATTAAGGTTCGTCATACTTTTTGCCCTGTGCTCTTTGTTCTTAAATTCATGGTGGTAGTCGCTACCATACTTGGCCAGGAAGAGTGTTATTTGTCGTACTCACAAAGCAGGTAACATTGTATGTCCCAATCAAGGCCAATTTGTTGAACCATGATAGAACAATACATGAAACATATGAGCGAGGGAATGGAAAAAACAATCGAGTTATTGGCATACCATTAGCAGAAAAACACATCCAGTTGCACCGCGATGACCTTTACTCTTATACTTGCAAATATCGTTGTAAAAGAATTGCAGTGTCAACTTTGCCAAATTACAAGCTCGCATACCATTCACGTCCTTCACGGCATGAATGAACGATGGCTTCAAGGTGGTCATTGTGGTAGGACACAACATGGCCTCCAAGACGTACAGCGCAAATTTCCTCTGAAACTCGTCCTCCCCACCATCAGTCTCAGTTAGATAAAGTCTCAACTTGTTCAAAGAAATGACTCCGTTAACAACTCCAACCTCATCGTAGATATTGAGATATGCTTCTAATGACCCAGCCAACTGCACGTCATCGCCTTCACATCGTATTCCCAATAAAACATTAACTGCCTTATAAGTGACCCTGAGTTGACGACCATGAACATTCAATGAACTACTGTCAGGATCGAAGTTCTGTACCAACCATGTGCACAAGTCGTGATCTATATGTGTACACTTCATCCCCATGAGGCCAGCAAACCCAATGTCAATGACTGCCTCCTTTTGTGCTTCGTTGAACCGGTTAACTAGCTCAACAATTGACTTCAATGATATGCGGAGTTGCCTTTTACCCTGCACATTTTTTACCCTTAAATTAATACAAAAATACAACCAACAATGTCAGCAAAGCAGGACCTAGCCAAATGCATTTACAAAAACATGAAGTATGCAATGACCTTTTCAGACTTCGGTGCACATGGCACTATTTTGGCATGTTCCTCGGCGCTCGCCTTAGCTATTTCCGTAAACCTTTTTTTCTCATCAGAGGGAAGTGCCTTCCACCTTTCCCCAAGCTCCTTTCTACTCTTTAACCATGAAAGTGACAGACGTACAAGACAAGTAACAACTATGAGTCCAAAATAACTGTAACTACAACTTTATGCCAAACGCAATCCGCGTGCCTTGTTGGCAATTAAATAAGATTGTAAATACAAATAACAGTTGCAGGAAAAAGTCAACGATAAAACATAGCTGGACTTTTACAACGAATTGAAATTTACGAAAACAATAGGAAGGTGACATTATTACATGCTACAATCCTACAAACGTAAAACAATCACAAGCCCACTATGACCATTCAATACAACGTGTGGATAGCAATCCAGCCATGTGTTTCCATCATAGTGTATTATAGAGAATACAGATTTCGACGTTCACCATTTTTCGTCGAGTGTTGTCTGGCCCTTGTATTTCCTTCAATTGTTGCTGGCTGCATGCAAGCATCGTGAAGCTTATCATCACTAAATCTTAAATATGAATACATATATATATGCAAGTATTTATGTCAAGCTGGCCCCGAAATCCGCATAACACACCTTTTGTACATCCGGGACTAAATCGACACCAATTTAAACATTTTTAGACATGCAGAACGAAACCAATTTCAAACATCACAAACTGAACTTCGACAAGGCGCATAGTTTCACTACAAAAAATGTAGTCCAGATTGTCAAAATGAACAACTAGTACCTATAACAAATAAATAGTGCAACTGGCCGTTTTCAACAAGAGCCAGCGATAGTGTCAGACATTTGGATATGTTGTTCGGCAATTGTCTTCAATCTTTTCCTTCCCCTTTATGAAAGAGCAAATCATACAAATTAGATTGAAGGGAAAATTGCAGGGGTGGTGTACACATTTTGTCTGTTGTCTAATTTGAATCAACGCACTTTAAACTCCCTCAATTCTGACACTCCATTTTAAATTTCCTGGACAATTTTGGTCAAATTGCTAATGTCGTTGTGATTTTTATAACAAATATTGTAATGTCAATTGATTGAGATTATGTAAGTTCAGTAAAGTTATAAGTTGACTACAACAAAAAGTACAGTTGTCACGTATATGCATATTTTCTAATAGAAAACAGTGAAGAGTTGTAATCAAATGGACGTAATTGAAACAAAAGTTCACAATTGATGATGCAAAGCGATGCTATTCAAAATTTGTGCAAAACAAATAACACAAAGTCAAAAGTACATGGGCTGTTGTAAGAATTGATCCCAAAAAAAATTCAGCGCATTCTTTGGTAATGGATTTCGTTTGTTTACAAACATATATATGAAACAAACTGGTAACAAGTCTTGAAAGAGAAAACTAACATTGTTGGTGCGAGGTGACCATTATCCATCAGATGCAATGATGACAATTCCTGCAAAGTATTCCAATCAATATTTACAAAAACACAAACAAACGACTGCAACATGTGGCTGTTAACCTGAAAATTTTGCGTAAGCACAAACAACAAAACGCAGAATTTCCCAACACATATATAGATTTTGAAATGGACAAAAGAAAGGACACACATCAAAATTTTGCATTTAGTTCACACAGCTTACTATTGAAATAATTTTGTGTACAAGCGATAAATGCATAATTTCCCATAAATTGAATAGGAAGGACTACATTTTGTTTTTCATTTAGGGCTGAAGGACTACACGCACATACTTTTATGAAGGCACGACTACAAAGGACAGGGAAGCAACTAAACTATTTCATGACGGGGTTAAACAATCTGGACAGGATTCTGCTGTCACTGAAATTGGTGCTCATCCTAGGCACAAAAACCAAATGAAACCCCATCAAGTTGAGGGCTTCAATTTCCTACTGAGCAACTTGGTTATAGAGAATCGAGGTGGCTACATCCTGGCCCATGCTCCAGGCTCTCAAAAAACTTTGATGACAATTACTTTTATACAGAGTGTTCTGGCCAAGTATCCCCATGCTAGACCATTGGTGGTGCTGCCAAGAGGCATTCTGGCTACATGAAAGAAAGAGTTCTTCACATGGCAAGTTGAGAACATTCCACTATATAACGTCTACTATGTAAAAGCGGATAATCGAGCACAGCACCTTCGGGTGCTCAGACAGTGGACAGATCGGAGAATAATACTTTTCCGGGCGTACAAGCAAGTTTCTTCAATTGTATGTGACAATGAAACAAGCAAGACTGCCGCTGCCTGCCAACAAATATTACTAACTTACCCATCCATTCTCATTCTGGACGAAGGTCATACTCCCACAAATGAAAGTACGCATTTCATGAATTCGCTCAATAAAGTCCAGACAGCCTGCAACTCCTGAATGACAGCTACCTTTCTCTTCAAATGTAACTGCTATTCAACAGAAAGATGATAATTTCAAGAGAAAGATAACCGTCATTCAAGAGTTGTGTGCAATGACAGGTAAGGCTGTCTATTTCTACGAATGAGATTTTCTTCATAAATTGCCTAGGCTTGTTGACTTTTCTGCATTTCTTCACCTCAGCCCTACAACAGTGTATGAAGTTGAAGAACTGAACAACTTAGTTAAGAAGTTCAACATCACCTGGGATGGGAGCACACTCTATGTGCACACACAGTTGAGATCTCTTCTAAAGAGTTCACTTATAGATACGTCAACCACAGAAAGAGAGAGCATTGACGATGCCTGGATGGACCACATCTTTAAAAAGTTGGATATTAGAGAAGGACTGAAGGCAAACTTCTTTCTTAATCTGTTAGCCTTGTTCGAATCAGGTGGGGAGAAGGTATTGGTTTTCAGCCATCGTCTCCAGCCGCTTAAGTTGTTGGTAAGGATAGCCATGAAAGTGAAGGGTTCGACTCTGGGAAAAGAATTGGGTGTAGGAAACGAATAGCTCTCTACAAACTTTGAAAATCAGCATCCTCATTTCAACTCTTTCAATTGGCTTTCCTATGTTTTAAGTTCAATACCGTCAACTATGCATGAACTTCAGCACTAAAACAAACAGTTGTTTCCTGTGTTACACGGACTCAGGTACGGGTGTCGGGTGCAGGTATGTATGTACAGGTCCAACTCATTAAATCTTACATTCAACGGTACGCGGTCTGGGGAAAAAATATCATATTTTTAATCTAATATATGACATAAAATGGTATTATATGTAACTTACAGTGTCAAAATGACATTTATAGTAATTTGACAATAATTTGCACATATAATAATTGTGTTATATACAATTATATAAGAAGTATCCGTTGAAAAGTATCCAACACATATTTCATACCCTTGTCCGACTCTCAGGTGTCCGACACGGGTATTTGATCTATTTTGAAGAGTCCGTGTAACACAGATTGTTTCTAAACATAAGTTCCGGCAATATAAAATCACCGAGTACTACAAAATTGAAAACAGAATTCAACCGAGTGTGCTAGCCGTTGCGGAATCAAGATTAGTCATTGTTTGTTTATCGAGTTTCTTATTTTTGCTTTTATGGGTACTCTAAAAAAAAATTTATTTTTCCCGTGCCAACATTACACAAATTTTTTTTAAAGTCTTCTTCGTTATATATAACCTAACAAGTTGGCCATGTAAATGCAGAACACCTTTTATGCTTGTTGCTAACTACTATGATAACTATGTTCAACTTGTACCACTGATAGCAGAGGGAAGACTTCCTATTCGAAAGGGAGAAAATACAAAAATCGAGTACAGAACAGTTCTTATTGGGTCGATTTCGGGTAGCAGAGGAAAGAGTTCCTATTCGAATAGCACAAAATACCAAAATGGAGTACAGAACAGTTCCTATTGGGTCGATTGTGAGTTGGGTGTGAAGGTATATGCGAATAAAAGAAGACAAACAAGGAGACAGAGAAAGAGAGAGCACGAAATAAAGGAAATACCAACCGGAGCAGACAAACCGACGGTGGTGCTCGATTAACCCTTGCGGTTGTGCTCCAGTGACAAAAATCAACTTCAAAAAAGAATTTATGCATCCATTTCCATGGCTAGCCTTCCCAAGAACTTAAATGATTGATGTTTGCCAAACTCAAGTAAATAAGCTTTGTTCTTTCAATATGATTTTTGCCCTTAAATATTTTTCTCTGTAAAACCCTACAGCTACGGGGAAATGGAACAACGGAGAGGCGGGAAGAGAGAAAAACAAACAGAGAGAGAGGGTTCGAGATGGAAGAGAGACGGACGGGCCGAGGGAACTTACACCTTTTCTGAACACTTACGACATTTTTGAAAATTTTTTACTTTTTCTGACAACTTACATCTTTTCTGACTTCACTTACACTTTTTTATGAAAAGTTACATCATTTATAAATTAATTTTGTTCATAAAAGTTACACATTTTCTTGGAACTTACACTTTTTTGCAAAAACAAAACTTACACATTTTCTGATGTCCCTTAAAGCTTTTGTGGAAAAACATACGCCTTTCATAAAAACTTGAATTACACATTTTGTGAAGTGACTTACACCTTTTGTGAAAAAACATACACCTTTCAGAAAATTTACACCGTTTGTGAAAAAAAAAATTTCATACAATTTACACATTTTTAAAACATTCACCTTTTCTGAAAACTTATATGTTGTAGTGAAATTACTTACACCATTCCTAAAAAGTTATACCTTTTGTAAAATATTTTTATTCCAAAAATTTACACTTTTTGTTTGAACTTACATATTTTCTGAAAACGAACCTTACACCTTTTGCCAATTTACTTACATCTTTTGTGGAAAAACTTACACCATTTCTCAAAAATTACACCTTCTGTGAAATATTTTCTTTCCAAAGATATACATCTTTTGTTCAAACTTACACATTTTCTTAAATCTTACACCTTTCACTGAAAATAGTTACACCTTCTCTGAAAAGTTACTTCATTTGTGAAATAAACTTTGCATAAAATTTACACATTTTGTGAATCGAAGGCTTAGACTATTTTTGAAATCATTTACACCTTCTGTGAAAAACATAAACCTTTTTTGAAAAGTTATACCTATTGTGAAATAAATTTTTTCATAAAATTTATACCTTTTGCTAAAAACATACACATTTTTTAAAAGTTTACACCTTTTGGTGAAAATACTTACGCCTTTTTCTGAAAAGTTACTTCATTTGTAAGTTAATATTTTTCATAAAATTTACACCTTCTATTGAAAGTCACACATTTTTTGAAAACAAAATTTACACTTTCTGTGACTTGCATATTTTGTAAAAACATTTACACGTTCTTTGAAAATTTACACTTTTTATTGAAAATTTGCTTTCATAAAATTTATACATTTTGTGAATCCTTACACCTTGTCTGAAAGTTTAAACATTTCAGTGGAAGTACTTACACCATTTCTGAAAATGTGTAAATATTTTTCCCAAAAGGTGTACACTTTTAGAAAAAATGTAAGTTTTTTACAAAAGGTGTAAACTTTATGAAAACATATTTTCATAAAAAAATGTAAATTTTCAAAAATCGTGTAACTATTTTCACAAAAGATGTAAGCTATGTCACAAAATGTGTACCTTTTGTTTTTAGAAAAGGTGTAAGTCATAATAAAATGTATTTCACAACAAGAATAACTTCTCAGAATGGGTGTCAGTTTTTAACAAAATGTGAAAATTTTCAAAAAAGATGTAATTGTTTTCACAAAGGATGTAAGTTATGTCACAAAAGGTGTAACTTTTGTTTTCAGAAAAGATGTAAATTCTAATAAGAGGTGTAAATTTTATGGAAAAAATTATTTCACAAATGGAGTAACTTTTCAGATAACGTGTAAGTATTTTCAACAAAAGGTGTAAACTTTAAAAAAAGGTGTAAGTTTTTAACAAAAGGTGTAAGTTTTTAACAAAAGGTGTATATTTTATGAAATGTAGTTTTCCATAAAAAGTGTAAATTTTTTCATAAAAGATGTATGTTATTTGACAAAAGGTGTATGTACTATTTTCAGAATTGTGTAACTTCAAATAAAAGGTGTCAATTTTTGTAATGAAATTATTTTACAAAAGAGGTAACTTTTCCGAAAAGGTGTAAGTATTTGAACGAAAATGTGTAAATTTTCAAAATAAATTATTTCACAAAAAACTGTAACCTTCCAGAAATAGTGTAAGTGTTTTCACAAAAGATGAAATTAACTTCACAAAATGTGTAAGTTCCGCTTTTTCGTAGAATGAGTAAGTTGCTAGAACCCAATCAAACTGTATTTGTGTTGTTGATGATCGATATAGACAGACAGAGATGAAGGGAGGGAGAGAGACAGACCGATATCGACAGACAAAGACCGAGATAGACATGGCTCGACAGAGAGAGACGGACCCAGATCGACATAAACAAACCAAGATCGATACAGACAGAGATCGGCAGACGCAAAGAGAGAGACGGACATCGACAGAGAAGAGCCCGAGATGGACAAAGAGAGACCAAGATCGATAGAGACAGAAAAATCCTTTGATTTGCAACAGCGGCGATGGCGATGGCGGTGGCAATGTCAGTCAGCGGTGGGCAATAGTGGCCCGCGATAGTTGGGTGGTTGGTGGTGATAAAATTTTCAACGTATAAGTCATCGATAAAATTTAGAGCTTCTTTGGGAACTTATATCTTTTGTAAAAACGAAACATTCAGCTTGATTCTCTCACAAAATTTACACCTATTCCTAAATTTTACACATTTTCTAAAAATTTACACCTTTTCATGGAAATATTTACAACTTTTTTGAAAAATTACACATTTTATAGAAAAACCTTTTTCATAAAATTTACACTTATTATTTGAAGTTACACCTTTAGTGAAAACAAAACTTACATCTTTTCTGAGATCATTTACACATTCTTCGGAAAAACATACATCATATTTGAAAAGGTTATACCTTTTGTCAAATAATTTCTTTTAACAAACTTTATCAAAACATATTTTCCATAAAATGTATAAATTTTCAAAAAAGGTGTAATTGTCTTCACCAAAGATGTAACTCCTATTAAAAGGTGTAAATTTTTAAAAAAATTTTGTTTCCCAAAAGGAGTACCTTTTCAGAAGAGGTGTAAGTTTTTAAAATAAGATGTAAACTTAATGAAAACATATTTCTCATAGAAGATGTAAATTTTAAAAAAAGGTGTAAATTTTGGTGGCAGAAAATGTGTAATATCCCATAAAAAGTGTAAATTTTATGGAAAAAAATTATTCACAAAAGCAGTAACCATTCAGAAAATGTGTAAGTATTTCCACAAAAAGGTGTAACCATTCAGAAAATGTTTATGGTTTTAACAAAATGTATAAATTTTATGCAAATATTTTTTCCATGAAAAGTGTATATTTTCAAAAACTTGTATATGGCTTCACAAAAGATGGAAGTTATGTCACAAATGGTGTAAGTTTTTTCTTCACAAAAGGTGTAACTTCCCATTAAAGGTGTAAATTTTATGGAAAATATAATTCGTGTAACTTTAAGAATTTCCCCCAAATGTGTAAACTTTATTCAATCAGATTTCCATAAAAGGTGTAAACATTTTCAGAAAAGATGTAAGTTATGTCACAAAAGGTGTAACTTCTAATAGAAGGTGTAAATTTCCTGAAAAAAATTGTTTCACAATCAGAGTAACCTTTCAGAAAATGTGTAAACTTTCAGCAGAGGTGTAAGTTCTTAACAAATGGTGTAAACTTTATGAAAACATATTCTCCATAGAATGTGTAACTTTTCATAAAACGTGTAAATGTTTGTAAAAATATGTAAGTTATGTGACAAAATGTGTTAGTTTTGTTTTTAGAAAATCTGTAAGTTCCAATAAAAGGTACAAATTTTATGAAAAAATAATTTCACAAAAGAAGTAATTTTTTAGAAAATGTGTAAGTATTTCCCCCAATGGTATAAACTTTCAGCTAAGGTGTAGTTTTTAACAAAAGGTGTAAATTTCATTCAAAAATATTTTCCATAAGGGGTGTAAATATTTTTACAAAAGATGTAAGTTATGTCACAAAATGTGTAAATTTTCTAATTCACAAAAGGTGTCCACTAAGAGTTGTAAACTTTATGCAAACATATTTTTCATAGAAGGTGTAAATTTTTTCACACAAGATATAAGTTACTTAACAAAAACTGTAAGTTCTGTTCTCAAAAATGTGTAACTTTCAATAAAATGTGTAAATTTTGTTAATAAAATTATTTACAAAAGTAGTAACTTTTCACAAAAGGTGTAAGTATTTCAATGAAAATGTGTAAATTTTACAAAATAAATTATTTCACAATATGTAACATTCCACAAATAGTATAAGTGTTTTCACAAGAGATGTAAGTAACTTTGCAAAAGGTGTAAGTTCCGTTTTTTCAGAAAACGTGTAAGTTCCTAAAATCCAATCGTTCAAATATTGGCAATGTCAAAGAGAAGCAGCGTTTCGGAGGGCTTGGTTTTTCTCTCAGTAGGAGTCCGTTTCAGAGAAGACCAGTTTGGGACGGCTTAGAATACCGATTCCAATTTCATATCCAACCAAGTATGTCAATGTTAAACAGAACCATTTTTAATATAAAGGAAGGGACAGAGAGAGACAGACAGACAGACAGATAGACAGACCGAGATCGACAGACAGAGAGACCGAGATGGACCATCGACAGAGACAGCCAGACCGAGATCAACAGAGAAGAGACCGAGATCGACAGAGACAGACCAAGATCGCTAGAGACAGACCGACATAGACAGGGATCTACAGCGAAAGACCGACATCGACGGAGAAGAGATCGACATCGCGACAGAAAGAGACCAAGATCGATAGAGACAGAGAAAAAAACTTTTCATTTGCGGCAGCTACGGTGGCGGTAGCGGTTGCCGTGGCGGTGGCGATATCAAATGGCGGTAAGCACCGGAGGCCACCGACGCTTGCGTGGTCGGCGGGGGTCAGGATTGGTTGTGACTATTATGTGTGCGTGTAAGAGAGAACAGAGAAAGGGGCAGTGGGAAACAAAGAAGAGGGGGGGCCGATGGTAATAAGATTTTCAACCTTTAGTGACTAAACTGTGATTTGTCGATAAAATTTATACTAAACTAAATTTTACACCCTTTTTCTGAAACATTACACCTTTTCTGAAAAGTTTCTAAACTTATACCTTTTCGTCAAAACTTACACCATTTTCTGAAAGTTTATACCTTTTCGTCAAAACACTTACACCATTTGAAATTATTAATATATTATATTATTTAATTAATTTACTTGCCAAGCGACCCGTTTAGCAAGTCACCAATGTGTAAACTTTCAATAAAATGTCCTATAACCTAATACATAAAACGTGTAAGTGCAAAGTACTAAGAGTGTAAATGCCTTGCATACCTTATGCAAGGTACACCTAAAAAAAGTCCAATTAGTAATTAATATTCTTATTTTTCATTTATATGATATTTTTAAAAAAAAATTATGAATCAGTAAAAATCAACAAGAATACAATAAAGATAAGGTTAGAGAAAAAAAGAGATCCACAACCACAAGTGAAACTATCAGAAACGGGGAGATTATTCACCAAAAAAAAAAAAGAAAGAGAAATGGGTGACAATTGAATAACTCATTAAGAGTATGGGACAATGGACGTGTATGACTTTATTGTACATTATTCTGATCATTGATTGGACAAAAATATTGTAATTAAAACCTATAATCGACAAAAATGTGCAACGTAGAGCCGGTGGTCCGCAATCTGCCTCAGATTTAATGAAACTCCACTGGAAAAAAGCCTTTCTTTTTTGAAAAATAATTGATAATTCGAATTTGTTTGAAAGTTAAATTTATATTTATCGATCAATCGTTTGGACGATTGTTCTAATAATCACTTGAACGATTGGTATAATATTTATCTATCATAGTTGTTATTTTTGTCGACTACGACTATCACTTTTTTACTAAATGACCAACTGAATAATCGATAATTTAAAATTTAAACGGTGTGGAAATTCAAGTTATCGCTCGTTGTTATTTTTTTCTTTTTGGATTTATGTTAATGAGGTTGATATTTTATGTTGCTCCTCCTCCATAATGTGTCCAAAAAAAAAAAAAAAATCAGCGAGAAATGCCACGATTGTAGGTCCCACATTTGTCTGGATTGAAGTGTATTGTTTAAACTTGTATGTTTATTAAGATTTTTTAAATTTTATTTGAATGGCCTAATATGTTTATTTTATAGATCTGTTTGTATTGAGCATTTATAATTTAAAAAAAAAAAAGGTAATTCAATAATTTTAGCCACAACGAGCTTGTTTTTAAAACATAAATTGATCTATTTTTAAAGACAAATATAATGAAATGATATGATTTCAATTGTTAAATTAACTTATTATCTAAAAAATTTATTAAATTAATTTTAATTTTTTATAGATGATCTACGGACAAATTTTATAAGATGAACATCAAAATATTAAGGTTGTTTTTGGTTAGAGGATTTGGGAAGAGATTTGAAAAAGAAAAAAAAAATGTGTAAAATTAAAGAAAATGTAAGTATATTTTACTCTCATTTAACATAAGATTTTTAGGATAAAATAGTCACAAAAAGATAAAATAGATTAAAAAGTTAATAAAACAAAATATCATAGTTAAATTATAAACATTTTATTTGTTCTCTTACAAAAGTCAAAAAAAAAATCATCCCAAACAAAATTTTTTAACCCAAAACTAAAATAATGAAAAAATAAAAAAATCAACTTATTTTTCAAACGAAACATTTATTCACGTTGCACTTGCTTATTTCTTTTCTTTCTTTTTTTTTTAAATCTATTATTAAATTTCCAGCCAAACTAAGGTCAAGTTTGATAATTTAAAAGTAATTTATCTTTTTATTTTTTTCATCACATTATCTCTCTATTTTTCTGTATATTTTTTTATAAAAAAATAAAAAATATACTTATTTAACTCATTCCAAACAACCCTTAAGCCTAAAATAAAAATGCCCTGTTGAGCCGGTAGACATCAATAGTACGTAAACTGACGTAAACTGGAGAGAATCATTTCTCGTTCTTTAAGAATATGCCAGCGTCACTAATCATATTCTGGCTGGAAGAAAAAAGCCAAGTTTTTTTTTTTTTTTTTTTTTGGTAAAATAGTTAAAAAAAATAAAATAGATTATTTTAGTCACAAAAAACAAAATATCAAATTTAATCCATGATTATTACAATCCTCTCTCATAAAAAAAATCAAAAAACTCTTTCCAAATCAAACTAAAATAACCCAAATTAAAATAATTAAAAAACCAAAAAATTAAAAAATCAACTCACTACCCAAACGGAGGCCTATAGTTTTGAGTTTCATTGAAATGAACAACAGTTGACTTGTACGTTGATCGCAAAGATCTCCCAGCAGCCGTAAGAGAGAGAGGAGAGAGGGAGTGAAAATGAGAGTCCCAGTTGGACTTTTTTAAGATTTTTATATATTTTATTCTTTATATTTTGCATATTAAAGTAAAATTTTATGTATTTGCTAAATCAAAAATAATTGGTGGCACTAAAAAGTTGAACACTAATGTTCCTAATTTTTATTTTAGGTAACTGTTTTGTTTTTTTTTTTTTTTTTTTTTTTGTCTTATATGAAAATTAGGGATATTAGTGCCTAACTTTTTAGTGCCACAAATCAAAACCCTTGCTAAATTAACAAACATTTAATATATAAAATTAATTAATTAATTATTTATTTGTACACTTTAATATATATATATATATATATATATTTATCACAATATTATGGTACAAGAAAATAGAAATTTTAATGAAGGGTCATTAATTATTTTTTTAAAAAAATTTTTAGATCGGGAAGAAAATTTTAATTGCAAAACTAATAAAAAATCGGATTAATCTAGTACAACAGTATTGCAAGATCTCAAAAAGAGATAAACAACATCATAGAAGAGAAGAAAAAGTCCCCACAAGAGAGGAAAATAAATCTCTACATAAGAAGGATTATTACATCAAAATTAAAAATTAAAAATCAAGCATAAAAAATTAGATCTAAGTCGCCACCAACCTAATCTAAAACTTTACTGTTTCGCAAACTTCAACTCATAATCTGAAGACTCCAAATCCGTTGGTAAAAAATAGTACATAGAGGTTGAAGTGGTTGTTTAGCGTAAAACAAAAATGCGTTATCCAGCGTCAACTTTCAAATTGTGAAACGGCCTGATACCAAATATTAAAATTTTGAATTCGAAAATAGAGTTAGTAAGGTGGTAATGACCAGACTAATAAGGTGAACATAAGATCAAATCTGAAAGAGAATAGGAAAAAAGAAAGGAGAGGGGGATTGGAGAAATGAGAGAATTACTACCGTTTCCCTCCCCCCTGGAGAAAAGTCCGAAGAGAAAAAAATGAAGGATGATTAATTTATTTGATCAAAATGAGTGATTCTCTTTAAAGCAAAAATCAGTAGATAATATAGTATTAAATCAAACATATCGTAATCCACAAGCAACCTAGCCTTGTACCTGTTTGGTCCACATTTGGACACCAATCCTAAATAAAAAATGGAGAAGATAAAAACCACTTGGGTTGTTTTTTTTTTTTTTTTTGTAAACTCAACCACTTAGGTGCCGTCTCGGAAGACGGTTTTGGGCTAAATTAGCCATTACCGTCCAAAAAAGGCAAATTTAGTAACTACCGTCCAAATGAGCTTCACTTCGAAATGTTGAACCCATGGCAAGTTGAAATTACCAAAATGCCCCCTCCCACTCTGATACACATGTCTCACTGCCTCACCATACATACAAACACTCTAGGGCACAATACAAGTCATGTCAACAACAAAAAAGAAAAACGTTCTTGAATATTTTTAAATATTTTAAATTTTAAAATATTTTATAAAAATAAATTCAAACTCTATTTTATAAAAATATTTTTAAATATTTTAATTTTTTTGTTATGTATTTGGTTATGATTTGAGTGTAGAGTTGTGAAAGTAGTATGGAGTTTCGAGTTATGTGTTTGGTTATGAGTTTTAAAAATAATTTCTTAATTGAGTTTTGTTTTATGTGTTTGGTTACGATTTGAGTGTAGAGTTGTTTTTAAATTTAAAATATTAACATTTTAAATTATTTAAAATTTTTGAATATTTAAATTATTTAAATTTTTACAATTTAAATTTTTTGAATATTTATTTTAATTTCTTACTTATTAAATTTTTTAGATTATTTAAATATTTAAAATAAAATTAAAATTAAATTAAAATTATTTAAATATTTAAAATAAAATTAAATAAAATTAAAATTAAATTATTCAAAATACAGAGGACAATAAAATAAAATCTCACTTTTTATTATTTTACAGAAAATAAAAAAAATTAAAATACACAGGACAATAAAATAAAACCTCACTTTTTATCATTTTACAGAAAATGAAAAAAAAAATTTATTTTAATATCAAAATAAAAAAAAAAACACATGAAAAAATCATTTACAAAAGAAAATAGAAAAAACAAAACCAAATTAATGTAATAAAAAAAACAAATATTAAAATGACCAAAAACTATATTTGGGTTAACAATTCCACAGCACAGCCGTCACATTCATGATAAAAAAAATAAAAATAAAAATAAAAAAGGGTAAAATGAGTGGTGACGTGTCGCGCTCAGCGGCACTGTCAGAACAAAATTTAAAATCAAGAGCAGTTTAGTAATATTACATATGAATACCTCAGTAAAAAGTTAAAAAGTTAAAAAAATTAGACTTTTTAATCCCAAATTAAAATAGTTAAAAAAATTAAAAATTTAAAAAGCCATCCCACTTTCCAAACGAAAAGTTATTTGTTTTATTATACTTTCTTACTGTCTTGCCTTCAATTTGGAAAATATTCCAAAATCGGCCATGGACTACGTGTGTATGTTACCATGTGTAACTATCATAATGTTATTGCATAAATGTTGTTACAATGAAGAAAATTTAAATGGAGTTCGTTTGGAAAGTAGATTGATTTTTTTATTTTTTTTTATTATTTTAATCTGAGACTAAAAAGTCTCATTTGGAAAAGATTCTTGACTTTTTGGTTAGAGAAAAAATGTAATGATTATGGGTTAGATGTGATATTTTATCTTATTGAGTTAAAAAGCCTATTTTATTTTTTGTAGTTAAATTGTTATCCCCACAATGAATGTGTGTATAAAATAAATGCATAAATTAAATGAACAACAAGATAAATAATTCAAAAAATAATTTAATAAATTAAATTTTGAATTAAATGCTTACAGAAATTTTAAACGTCGATGTTTGTATTGGACACAATCTCCTTAAAGTAGTTTCGCTCTCACTTCGGTGCTTCGAGTTGTAACAGCGTCTACTTCTCAAGATGCAACGACTAACATTTGAATTTTGCAGTACTACAAAACCAAGCCTTGCGAACCAAAATATGTTGTAACTCTTTCTCTTTCTTTTCCTAAAAATAAATGCAAAAACAGATACAGAAGCAACAAGCGGACGAACAGAAGAAAAAAGGAAAGAGATTTGGAAATTTTTCCTATCTAAATGAATCACTAGAAGTAGTCTATTTATAGGAAAAATGAAGGCTATTCCGAACAGGTGCCAACAGATAGGAAATCTGTTTGGTTTGTTTTGAACTTTTTGAACCTGTTCGGGTGGAAATTAATAGATAAAAACTGTCTAGGACCTGTTTGGGTAAGGAAAAACTTGGACCAATTTATTTTGAATTTTGAAACCAAAATTATAAATAAATAAATAAATTACAAAGGTTTTTGGCCCAAAAAGATAAATATTGGGCCAAACAAGCCCAACTCAACCTCACACCACGACCAAGACTCAAGTCCAAGCCTGTGCCCAGCCGATTAATCGCCGTCGAGCAGGCACGCGGTGCACACATGTGATTTTTATTTTGGGTCCAATGGATCTAAGACACTTTACTCATAACCTCATCCTTCCATAAACTTGGGTACCCCGTGGGGTCCATCCTAAGTATCCCAAGCTTAGGTATAAACCCAAATAGATCCTTAAACTTTTCCAATGTGGGACAAGCACATTTCATAAATGTGTAGGAAACCCATCTAAAGCCATTTCCACGAACATGAAAATGCGCGTTGAATTCTCATTCATCCGAAAATGATTTTAAGCAACCTCGTCCATCCTAAGCTTAGGTATATAAACCCAAATAGATCCTTAAGCTTTTTCAATGTGGGATAAGCACATTTCACAAATGTGTAGGAAACCCACCTCAAGCCATTTCCACGAACCTGAAAATGTGCGTTGAATTCTCATTCATCCGGAAATGGTTTTGAGCAACATCACACCACGCACTTGTGCCCAAGCCCAAGCCCAGCCAGCCCAACCGATCGGACGGACGGATAGACGGCGGCGGCGCGCGCGTGTGGTTTTTGTTTTGCGTCCAATAGGTCTAGCATACTTCACCCATAACCTCAGCCTTCCACAAACTTGGGTACTCCTTGGGGCCCATCGCAAGTATCATAAGCTTAGGTATATAAACCCAAATAGATCCTTAAGCTTTTCCAATGTGGGACAAGCACATTTCATAAATGTGTAGAAAACCCACCTAAATCCATTTCTATAAACCCGAAAATGCGCGTTGAATTCTCATTCATCCAGAAATGGTTTTGAGCAACCAAGTACACGGTTTTATTCACTACGCGATATTAAACATGAACATAATTAGACATGTTAAAAATAACGCTTGGGTCCCACCTTAATTAATGCTTAAAGTTAGCAAAAAATAAGATTTTTTCAAAAGTTTCAAAAGCCATTTTCCGATAATCCCCCACATGAATGTAATTCACAATAACAGACATGTAACAAAATATAGACAAAGAAAGAGTACATTAGGAAGATACACCACATCGAGATAGGTAGCTTTTGGCTTTAAACCTCCTTTAATGAAAGCTTATCGGATTTACTGGCTAACCAATAGACGCGATGCCTTGAACTATTCAGCTATTTGTGTAAGCCAAGACAATAGACTACACATAGTGTATCTGCAGACACAGTTTGGTTCTTACGGTTGTGTTCATTTTGGCCCTAAACAACGTCTGGTAATTCATGAGTGCTTTAGAGAATTTAGCATGCTCAATTCTCACAGAACCGGCCTAGTTTACACTCATATAAGTGATTTCTTATTAAAAGTATCCTGCTATACCCCACTTGGATGCCCAAGCTATAAGAATCATTAAAAACAAAGCTTATCCTACTAATGCTGCAAGTATCACTCTTCTTATCATAGAAATGGGTAGGAATAAACCTCCTTAGTAATACGTGAAGTCATCCATAATTCGGTTGTCCCTTTGAACCTAGATCTTGAGATCTCCAGTCAACTAGGTTGGGTTGCCATTATGGCGACTTTTAAGTAATAAGCTTTAATCTCATTCCCTTCGATAAATGGTACACTTGCTTTTTGGATAGCTTTTTAGTCAATGAATTCGTAATATTTTCCTTTGACTTTACATACTCTATGGAAATTATTCCATGTGAGAGCAAATGCCTAACGGTATTATGCCTTCGACGAATGTGTCGAGACTTACCATTATACATATTGCTGCTTCACTATCACAGTGTATGCATATAGCTGGCACAGGTTTAGGCCACATTGGAATGTCTTCTAAGAAATTACAAAGCCATTCTGCTTCTTCTCCTGTTTTATCTAATGCGATAAACTCATATTCCATTGTCGACCTTGCTATGCATGTTTGCTTGGAAGATTTCCAAGAGACTGCAGCACCTTCCAAGGTAAAGACGTATCCACTAGTGGATTTTGAGTCTTTAGTATTCGATATCCAATTTGCATCATTGTACCCATCGAGTACTGCTGGATATTTGATATAATGAAGGCCATAATTCTAGGTATATCTTAAATACCTAAGTACCCTAATTATCGTTTTCCAATGATCGGACCCTTTATTACTTGTGTACCTACTCAATTTGCTTACAGCATAATCTATATCTAGCCTAGTGCAATTTATTAAGTACATCAAGCTTTCGATTATTTGAGAGCACTCTAATTGTGATATGCTTGCACCTGTATTTTTGACAAATGAAGACTAATGTCAACAAGTGTTTTAGCAGTATGATCGTCATGCTTTCCAAATTTCTCCAGAATATTCTCAACATAATGAGACTGGGATAAAGCATATCATTCAGATGTTCTAGTAATTTTTAATCTTAGAATTACATCTGTTACTTCTAGATCTTTCATGTGAAACTTTTTGTTCAACATTTTCTTTGTGGATTTAATCATGTCATTATTGCTTCCAATAATGAGCATGTCATCCGCATAAAGACAAATTATGACATAGCATTTGTCTGTGTTTTTAACATAGACGCATTTGTTACATTCGTTTATCTTAAAACCATTCGAAAACATAGCGTGATCAAATTTTTCATGTCATTGTTTCGAAGCTTGTTTTAATCCATAAAGAGATTTGACAAGTTTACAAACCTTTTTCTCTTGGCTGGGAACTTGAAACCCTTTTGGTTGTTCCATATAGATTTCCTCATCTAACTTGCCATTCAAAAAAGCTGTTTTAATATCCATTTGATGTATTTCTAAATTATACAAAGCTGCAATCGCAATCAACATACGAATAGATGTTATTCTTGTCACTAGCGAACATGTGTCAAAATAATCAAGGCCTTCCTTCTGCATGTATCCCTTAACAACAAGCCTAGCATTGTATTTATCTATTGAACCATCTGCTTTTATTTTTCTTTTAAATATCCACTTATATCCAAGAAGTTTACACCCTGGTAGAAGATCCACTAGTTCTCAAGTATGATTTTACAGTATTGATTTAATTTCACTATTCACAGTCTCTCTCCACAATAGAGCTTTAGGACTTGACATTGCTTCCTTGAAGTTTTGAGGCTCATTTTCTAACAGGTATGTCAGAAAATCTAGACTAAATGATTTAGAGATCCTAGCCCTCTTGCTATGTCTAGGTTCATCTGATTCATTATCATTGTGGTCTTCACTACTACCCATAGTAGTATGAAAAGTTCTTTTATTTGAACTTTTCTCTTCAGTTTTCTTATTAGGAAAAATGTGTTAAAAAAATAATGCATTCCTTGACTCAATAATAGTATTTACATGCATATCAGGATTTTTTAGATCTATGAACTAAAAATCTATATGCACTACTATTATTTGCATAACCAATGAATACATAATCAATAGTTTTTGGTCTTATCTTAGTCGTTTTGGGACTAAGGACTGCCACCTTTGCCAAATACTCCCGCACTTTGAGGTAATTGTAGGTAGATTGTCGACATTTCCATAATTCATAAGATATTTGATTGAGTTTCTTGTGGGATATCCTTGTCACGCCCCAAAGTTTAGACAATTAAATATTAAATTATGACAAAATCCCAATCAATATTCCATCATCCAAATCCTATGAGTGAAACAAAATCTAAACGTTCTCGTCTCCATAAGGTTTAAATAAATTTCCATACTCAAAAGATAACAAGTGATTTAAAAAAAAAAAAAAAAACTAACAAAACACCAACCAAACCTTTCACCATAATTTCATAACTATCAAATACCTCCAACATTAAAGTAGCAACAACTAGTCAAAATAACTTAAATAATGTAAAGTTAGAAAATAACCCATAATGCCAAACTATCATAATACTAATGTCATAATAAAAATAATAAATACATAAACTAATATCAATCCTAAACTCAAGAAAACAAAAGAATTCCAAGAGATATGTCCAACAATTATAGTTATTCCACATCACCACCGTAGCCCCAACTAATCCTGCAAAGAAAGCTCGGTTGCACTTAAATAAAATGCACTCAAGTTGCCAAGAGACAAAACGGGTCAGTATCAAGTATATTGGTATGAGTATAAGATTTGACACCCAGATGTCTACCAAATACAAACAAAAATACATTTAATTCCTGTTACGGGACAAGACAAGTAGTTCCATCCGCATCGAGACGAAGGGGTAGTTTCTCGCGATACGGTGACATTTAGTTTCTTGCCCATACACAACGAAATATAAATTGAGTATAAAATAAAAAAAAATAAAAAAAAATGTTAGGTTAGCCCTGCATAAAAAGTCAGTAAAATCCACTATTCTGCAAAAAAAATAAAATTAGTATAATTTAATCATAAGTAACTTGCTAAAAAAATATAAAAATACACTGTTTCATGCTTAAATAATTCAAATTGATCAAAACTCAAAGAACAAATAAAGTACATAATCAAATTTCCTAAAATGTACGGCGGACGAATTTAGTAGAAACTAAACAGGTTGAAAGAAAAACTTAATTAAAATTTCTAACCGAAATTCGATCGAAAAATCTATAAATGCAAATGAAAAGAAACTGCTGTAAGATGAATTTTTTCAGAAAATTTCAAAACACAAAAAGTGTTCAGAATAATGTTTTACTATAATTTACACAAAACCACTAAAAATGAGCTCGTTTCGTGGGTTAAAATAGTATCTAAAATCTGCAATACTAAAATAAATAAAAACTATTGAAACAAAGATTATCTGATTACAAGTTCTAATCGATCTTTCTAGTAAAAAGTTAAAACACAAAAGTTGTCTAAAATCACGTATACATGTTTCTGCTCAAATTTCATAATTTATTGAGGCCGTTTACTATTTTTCAAGATGTACAAATCAATACAATTCATACTATAACAATAAACTCATATTTAATTGTTTGTATCTTAACTCTACCTCTTTGGCTCTTTACTTCCGGTCTACACATATATCCCATGTGCCTCACGTATACCTAACACAACTCTGAAGCCAAACTTGTATAGGAATATCGTCCCGAGTTTGATCCACATTCCTCAAATGGTTAGAATATACGTACGCGCGTAAATCAAAGCACTCGTTTACTCTTGAGAACGAGGCAACAATATACATATACAAAAAATCTCACTCATGAGAACAAACATAACAATGTCAAGCCTAAGGCATTCAAATAAATCTCATAATCCTCACTTTTTTTTATACACTCTTTCTCATCAACACTCAAATAAAACAACAATTCATGGAGTCAAAGTAGAGTATAAGGAATTTATATATGGGTTCCTAATTTATTTTAATTTCATATAACCATGAGTGTGATTACAATCATAAAATAAATACATATAAAAACCCTAAACCTGACATACACAACTAATCAAAATAATTAAAATCAATATATCATCTTTAGTAAATACAAAATTATACTAACATCAAATAAATATAAATAAATAAATAAAAATAACAAATCAATCCATCATCGAACCAATATCTATGAATTCTAAGTTTATTTCAATATCATATAATCATGAGTGTGATTACAACCATAAAATAAATGCATAAAAAAAAAAAAAACAAACATAAACCTTGCATACATAACTAATCAAAATAATTAAAATCAATCCATCATTTTCATATAAATACAATATCAAATCAACATCAAATAAATAAATAAATAAAAACAACGAAATAAACATAAAGTAAGAGAAGTGGGTTTTGCACTCACAATTATTTTTTGAAGATTAAAGAATCACTTGAAAAATTAATGGAGTCACCAAAATAAAACCCTAACCTTTTCCTTCTTTTTTTTTCCCTACTCTTTCTCTCTCCGCCGTCCCTTTCTCTCTATCTCTCTCTTTCTCTCACTCTCTGCTTGCTGCTGCTCTCATTCTTTTCTTTTCTTTTCTTTTTTTCGCTCATTAACTAGGGGTGAGCATGGTCCGTATTGGACCGGATTAAGGTAAAATCAGGACCAATCCGTTATCTACGGTTCTTGAAAAATTGGAACAAATCCAATCCGTTTCAGTCATAGAACTAATCCGAACCAATCCATTTAAACACGGATTGGATCGGTTTAAGACCACGGATTCACATAATTAAATAACAAATATATATATATATATAACACTTTAATTTCATAAAAACATAAATATAGCGCTACATTAGTTCCACAATAGCAACATATTTTTCTATAATAGCAGCATACTGTTCTAGAATTTAAACAACCATAAGAAAACTAGTTTTACCATAAGTATTTAGACCATTATAAATTAAAACTAAAAACTAACAAATAAAAGAAGATATTATACGGGATTTAGGTTTGAGTTTAAGTTTTATATAGAATAAAAGAAGATATTATGGAGGAGGATGTATAATAAAAATATAGATTATTTGTATACGATCCGGATCGGTTCCAATCCGGAACTGTGGAGTTCAATTCGGAACCGATCCGTGAACTACGGATTTTTAATTCTTCAATCCGGAACCGAACCACGGATTCAAAAAATCAATCCAAACCTATCGGATTGGACTAGACTGGATCGGATTACGGATTTCACGGATTCCTTGTTCAGCCCTAATTATAACCTAATTGATATATTATATAATATTATACTTTATTTTATTAAACAACTACAACATATATAAATATACTATATATTTTATCAATATATAAAACACTTTTTTTTATATATAAAATATATAAATATAAAAATATTCAGATTAATTATATATAATTAACTATCACATTAAATTAATTAAATACCACATTAAATTCTCATGTACCCCACAATTAATAAAGCCAACAATAAAATAAGTTAATAATAACTAAATAATGACTTACGAAAAATTAGGGTCGCTACAAACCTGTTAAGGATAAAGTTAGCAAACAAAATCGCTTTCCCCCACAAGTTCTGTGGTAATCCTGAACTAATCAACATAGCATTCATGTAACAACCCTCGATCGACACGGATAACCACCTTAATTATATCTTGATTAATGCTAAATCGAATCGATAATGGTGATAAGTGAACTGGATGAACTCAATGAGCAATGAAATGGCCCGAAATTGAATAAGTTTGTCTATTATATTGCATATTGTATCTGTTTGCTTGAATGATTATCTGTTGAGTTATGTGTTTAAAGCTGTTAATTGAAGGCCTTATCGTGACGATTTAGGAACCGTTTAGTGTTTTATAATCAGTAGAATATTTGTGATTTAATGGTATATTTATCCGAAATTGATTAGGAATGATTAAATTAGATTGAATTGAGCTAATTGAGAACTTAGGCTTATTTACTATATTGCCCTTGAGTAGAGCCTTTGTTTACTATTTGTTTACTAATTATAGTGAGCCTCATACACTTGATCTAAGACTCCTTGCTCAGCCATTTCTTTTCTTCCTAACTGACCAAACAAGAAGAATAGAGTGAGGGAGAGAGTTTAGAGAGAGACTTGAGCTCACCTTGCCATTGTTGTGGAATTGCTTGAAGACTTGAAGGTTGATTGTCAAATTTAGCTTGCTAGACTTGAAATTAACACTCTAGGTAAGGAATTCATTGTCTTCTTGTTGTCTTGAGCCTCATTTTGCATCATTCATGTCAATTGTTGAGTTAGAGTGCTTAGAGGTTGGATTATGTTAGAATTGTTGCATGCATGTTGGAATTGTTGGTTCTTGAGGTTGAATTCATGGTCAATTGGTGCATGCAAACTCATATTCATATTAAGTCCATGATTTCATTTCATTTGCCAACTATGGAGCTCTTTGGAGCAAGATTTAAAGCTTGAAATTGGTTTAAAGATCATGCATGTCATGTTTTGAAAGTGTTCTTGAAAATGGTTTGAAATTGAGTTTGAGTTAAACACCCTTGGGCCTTGATTTCTTAAATTGAGTTTTAAAAACTTGTTATTCTATGTGTTTGAAAGAGTTTTCCAGAAAATGGGCCCAAGAGGATCGAATTTGGAGCATCAAAACTTGGTTTGAAACTCAGAGGTCGAATCTGGATTTTCCAGATTTTGGACGTCCGCCGAAGCGAAGTGCTCGCCGAAAGGGAATCATGCTCCCGATTTTCTTGCATTGTTTCTGATCCGCCGGCGGATTTTAACGCCGAAAGGGAAATCGCGCGATCCAAGATTTTTGCATTGTCCATCACCGCTCGAAGCGGAAGTTGACGCCGAAGGGTCCTTTGTTGACATGTCCGCTCGAGCGAGGAAGCGTCTTTCGGCGGGGACCCCGTTCATCAAAAATTTCGAATTGCTTCCTTAGTGCATTTTTGCATCCTCATCGCATCCTAGGCATTCTTAGGCCTAGTTTAAAGCATCTTAATGAGGATTTAGACATAGAACCACACCGAGGAAAGTTAGGGATTTAATTACCATCCTTTCGATTGTAAACTTAGTGTGTGTTCTATTTATTGACTGTTTAGGGTTGGCTCACGGGGACGCGCTCTAGCTACTGATAGCCCAATCACTGTGAGTAACAGATTGTGTAAAGATACGTTCAAAATGGTTATATTTTGATTACTGAACTGAACTGTTTATTGAACTGATATTGTTTATTGAATGAATGTATGTCCTGTATTTAATCAGACAGGCATCCTTAGCACCCATCGTTATTGATTATTCTGAGCTCTGTCGGTTTCCTTGTGGAACCATCTTGATTGATGGCCATCATTATTGTTGGGTCTATTAAGGCGGTCCTTCTCGACCTCTTGTTTATAGGCTAATGGATGTACCACATATGGTGATTGATTGAAATCTTGAAAGATCAATTATCGATTGATCAAATATCATAAATGAATTGATTTCATTATCAGGACATTCTTTCATAATCTCTTTACGCTTTATGTTATTCATCGGGCTTTAGCTCATCGTTATATATATATGTAGGTTCTCGGCTGACGGGCCGAGCTAGGAGGCGTGGGTTAGTCTCCGCTTTTGTCAAGCCCCAATGTGCCTCACTTGTGAGGTTCCGAGACGCCATGCCATGGCTTGGGGTGTTTTGTGTCCCCATAGGTCTCCTTCTTGCTTTTGTCTTGTTGTATAGACTGCCATCGCATCATATCGAGGGTTGGGTCCCGTCTTGAATGTTGTACATGTTGTATATGGTATATAGACCGTCTTCTTTTGGATGTATGAATGCATGAAAATGTTTTGGCATCTGATTTCCACTTTCAATGGACACTAGTTATTTACTGTATTGGCTTCCGCCAGTTCTCGAACTCGTTCTCTATCAGATATCAGATCTTGTAGGCCTTGGTAATCTCGGATTCTTGGCGATTCTGATGCTAAACCCATAGGGCCGGGTTTGGGTCGTGACAATTCATCATCTCTTTAAGAGTTCGATTCTTTCTCTCAACAACTCCATTTGACTGAGAAGAATAGGGTACAATGGTTTGATGAATGATACCATGTTCGAAATAAAATTATTCAAATGGTGCATCGTACTCACCACCTCTATCGCTCTTCACTATCTTTATAATTTTGCCAAGTTGATTTTCAACCTCAAGTTTATATTGCCTAAAAGCTTCTACGGCTTCATCTTTACTTCTCAATAAGTAAAAATAGCAATATTGAGTGCAATCATCAATAAAAGTAATAAAGTACTTCTTACCTCCTCTAGTTTGAACAAATTTTAAATCACAAATATCTGTGTGAATTAAACTTAGAGTTTTAGTACTTCTTTTAAGTTTATTGAATGATACTTCAGTGAGTTTTGCTTCAACGCAAATCTCACATTTATGATTAGGATCAAATTCTAAGTTTGGTAAACATTCTAAAGCAGCAAGTCTACACAAAGAATTAAAATTAACATGTCCTAATCTACCATGCCATAAAAAAGAAGACTCAACAATATAAACAGAAGATGTGTTCTTATTATTAATAGCCAAATTTGGTACAATAGTATTTACATTGAGCTGGAAAAGCCCATCACTCATATAACCTCGCTCCACATACATTCCACTTTTGGAGAGTACAACCTTGTCAGATTCAAAGACTAATTTAAACCTATTCTTGATCAATAATGAACCAGAAATCAAATTCTTACGAATCTCTAGCCCATGGAGTACATTGTTAAGAGTGAGTTCTTTCTCCGATATCATTTCCAGCACAATCTTTCCTTGTCCTTCTATAGTTAAAGTGGAGAAGTTTCCCATAAAAAATTGTTCCCCATTTGCCACCATTTTGGAGGTTGTGAACATCTTCTTATCTGCACAAATATGGCGAGTTGCTCCAGTATCCAGCCACCACTCCTTGGGATTGCGCACCAAATTTGCTTCAGAAACTATTGCAGCAAGATTGATGTCTGCCATTCCATCGAAAAAATAAAAATCCTCGATTATGTTGGCTTGTGCTGGCTTTTTGCTCGAACTCCCTCCGTCCTTGCCAACATGATAATCCTTAGCGCAATGCCCATCTTTGCCGCACACAAAACATTTGCTTTTGAACCTCTTGTTGAACCCGTTGTTGAACCCTTTATTGATCTTACTAGTGGATCCTTGTTTGGGACCATTGCCATCGTGCTTCTGCATGACATGGTTTCCTAACTTCTTGTCAGAACCACGATTGTCCTCCTCAATTCAGAGCCACACTATTATTTCCTCCAATTTCATCTCCTTGCGCTTATGCTTCAGATAATTCTTGAATTGTTTCCAAGATGGTGGCAATTTTTCAATGATTGCCGCTACTTGGAAAGATTCACTGAGAACTATCCCTTCCGCATGTATATCATGGAGAATTAATTGGAGATCTTGAACCTGGCTAATAACTGTCTTGGAATTTATCATTTTAAAATCCAAAAAACGATCGACAACAAAGTTCTTTGTATCGGTATCCTCTATCTTATATTTATGATCTAGAGATTCTCACAGTTCTTAAGCAGTGCTTTTGACATTATACACATTGTACAGTGTATTGTCCAACCTATTGAGGGTATAATTCCAACATAGAAAATCATCATATTTCTATGCATTGACTGTGGTAACCACTTGCTAGTTAGCTTCTTCCTCGTTCAGTGCCAGAGCTTTTTTATGGGTAAAGCAAGCCAAATTCAATGTGATAAGATAAAACATCATTTTTTGTTGCCATCTTTTAAAATCATTTATATTGAATTTTTTTGGCTTCTTTCCATGATTTACCAGTACTGCCAAAGTCATCACTAGCACAACAGGTGTGGGGGTTGGAGTAATTACAGTCTCAGTATTATTTATTTCAGTTGTCATAATTCTTGCGAAATATTAAGACACCAATCACAAATTTATACAAAAAAGAGTTACATACAAAAAAATACAGAATAATATATTGTAATAAAATTCTAATGATAAGCATTATATTATACTATATTATCAAAGATCATTAAATAGTATATTACTACTATTTAAGAAATTAAACAGTATATGACTACTATTTAATTTTTCGAAACAAAATATTCGTCTGTCTAACACAGGAAAATAAAAACCGGCAATCTACTTTAAGATTGTTATCCCCACAGTGGATGTGTGTGTAAAATAAATGCATAAATTAAATAAGCAACAAGATAAAATAATTCAAAAAATAATTTAATAAATTTAATAAATTTTAGGCGTCGAGACTTGTGTTGGATACAATCTCCTTAAAGTAGATATCACCATCACTATGGTGCTTCGAGTTGTAACAGCGTCTACTTCCTAGAATGCAACGACTAACACTTGAATTTTGCAGCACTACAAAACCAAGCCTTGCAAACCAAAATATGTTGCAACTCTTTCTCTTTCTTTTCCTCAAAATAAATGCAGAAACAGATGCAGAAGCAACAAGAGGACGAACAGAAGAAGAAAGGAAAGAGATTTGAAATTTTTTCCAAATGAATTCCTGGAAGCAGTTTATTTATAGGAGGAATGAAGGCTGTTCCGAACAGATGCCAACAGATAGTCAATTGTTCAGACAGATAGGAAATGACCAATTTATTTTGAATTTTAAAACCAAAATTAAAAATAAATAAATAAATTACAAAGGAATCCAAAAAATTAAGTATTGGGCTGAATAAGCCCAACTCAACCTCACATCACGCATTTGTGCCCAAACCTAGCCCGATCGATTGGACAGCAGTGGCGCGCATGTGATTTTTGTTTTAGGTCCAATGGGTCTAGTCCATTTCACCCATAACCTCATCCTTTTACAAAATTGGGTACCCCTTCGAGCCCATCCCAAGTATCCCAAGCTTAGGTATATAAACCCAAATAAATCCTTAAGTTTTTCTAATGTGGGACAAGTACATTTCACAAATGTGTAGGAAACCTACCTAAAGCCATTTTCACGAACCCAAAAATTCACGTTGAATTTTCATTCATCCAGAAATAATTTTGAGCAACCAAATACACGGTTTTATTTACTACGTGGCATTAAATATGAACCCAATTAAAAAGAAAATGTTTGAGGGCCCGAAATCTGGAGCTTGAAACCCAAAACGACGTCATTTTGGGTTTCAAAATTTTTTTTCCCCTTTTCTTCCTCCTCTTTCTTTTCTTCTTCTTCTCCGTTTTGATCACAGGAGAAGCAGAGGCGAGAGAGAGAACCAGAGGCGAGAGGCGGGAGCTCGTCGTCGCAGGTCGTCGCTCGTCGGCCGATCGTCGCAGCTCGTCGCTCATCGGAAGACGTCGCCTCTGCCTCCGCCCGCCTCCAGCCCCATTTTTATGGCCCCCTCCAGTTCCATTCTTCTCCTTCTTCTTCTTCTTCTTCCTCCTTCGTTCTCAAATTCGAGCCATTCGAGCCTGAGCCCTTTCGGGCCATGTAGCACTACTGCAATTAAAAATGTTAAAAATAATATTTGGGTCCCACTTTAATTAATGCTCAAAGTTAGCAAAAAATAATTTTTTTTAAAAGTTTCAAAAGCCATTTTCCAAAACCATTTTCAAATAATCAAAAAAGCTCCAAACTTGACTTCCCAAGCGAAGCCATAGTAGAAGTGTTGAAATGGAGATTAACCTTTTTAAAATTATAGCAGTATTGTCTTACTCAATGAGCTCTCCTAGTCCGTCAACCCTCCCAATCTATATAGAAAAATTAAACAAGTATTTTTTTTATTTAGAATTATATATAAAATGATGTCAAAATAAAAAAATCACTTAGCTAGCGTTCTGACATTTGACAAATCACACTATAGGGTGTTTGGTGCAATTGTTAAAACAGATTCTAGATTATAATTTAACGGAATATAGATTATAACTTTAGTTAGAAATTATTAATCTATTTGTGCAACTGCTGAATTATACATTTAAGTTACTGGGTAGTGTTTGGCAAATAAATTGTGAAATAAATTTTTAATGTATAAATATCATTTTTACTCCAGTTAATTGTAAATTGAAATAATCTTTGTTAGTTGTAAATTGAGCTCCTCGTGCACATTTCCCACTAAAATAAAAAATAAAAAAAAAATCCATAGTCTATTTGGATCTTTTTATATTTTTTTAAAAAAAAGTAGGTATCATATACCCATAACAAAAACTGATAATCAGAAATATAAGATGAGCAACTTCTCAAAATTAATTTTTTTAAATTAAAATAAACTGTTAGAATAAAAAGTTGTTTTAAATAAATTTCGTCAAATAATCCAAAATTACTTTTTTAAAACTAAAATTTATAAGTTGACCAAAATAATCTGTACCAAACAACCCTATATAACCCATAGCTATGTACAAGTTCTTATCATTGCGCCAAGTAAGCTCCCTTTTATGAACTTTGAAGCAATAGGTTCAAAATTAGACTATATCTAAGGTTTATCTTTTTCTTTTTTTTTTTCATTTTTTTTGTCATTAAATTTGAGTAAAAATTTTATTTGATATCAGTCGTTCCAATGGAGTAATCTAAAATTTCATCAAACCATCAATCGACTGGAAGGATGATAGGGGGATGTCTAGCCGGTCAACCAGCTAGTGTAATTTTTTTATATTCTAAAACAAATTTTTCCTAAATTTTGCAAGGAGGTGGTCATTGAGGAACAATTGGCCAGACATTCGATGCTCATTTATTGTCCATCAGCCACCTGTAAACTAACGGCTATGTACAGTAATTTGGTAAAAAGTTCTAACATCTTCAATTTGATGAAAAATTTGAGATATTTTCAATTTGATATTGATTTGATGATAAGAGCACCAATTTTGTATTTTTTTATTAAATTTAAATTTAATAAAACAAAAAATGAAGCGTTGAATATGCTCTTATATAATTGTCTCTTATTTGTATAATATTATTCCATGTAATAATTGAATTTGATCTTATTATCAATGGTTAATACTAACTAATGAGCAAATAATATGAAAGATATATTTTTATAAATAAAAAATTCTCTCTAATTTTTCAATCATGCATAAGAAAATAAAATTTATCCCATAATAAAAACTACATGATTTATCAAATTTATCTGTAAAAAATAAATAATTATTTTCAAATTCATATTTGTCACCTATTTTTTTGCATACCATTGAAATGAATTAATGTCAAATCAATATAATAAATAAATGAATTAATCAGATAAAAAAGTGAGGTCTATAACAAAATTCACAGAGTTGGACTGGGTAATCCAATTAATTGAAAAAATCTCTTCTCATTTTCAGAAGACTCAAATTGTCTTGAATACAATAAAGGGGATTGAATTGTTAGTCAAGCTTTATAACCCTACCACAAGAAATATCTCAATGATCTATGTAAAAAAAATAAAAATAAAAGGATAAATTGCACTTATCTTTTTTAAGATTTAAAATAAATAAATAAATAATTCTATAATTTTAACATAATTACACCGATCTTACTTACACAACGTTAATATAACTAAAACTGATGAAACAGTGTGAAGATAAAAAAATATATTTTATTATAAAAGAGGCAACAATATAAATTTTTTATTCATATAATTAATGAAAAGTGAACTATATATTATATAAATTAAAATTATAAAAAAATTAAATATATTTACATCAAAATTATAAAATTTATTATATATATATTTTAAATCTCAAACATAATTTACCCAAAATAAAAAATTGACATTCAATCTTTATTTTTATTTTTCTCACTTTTATATGGCCACAAGGAACACAAGCAGCACATCAAAATGCCTTTATTTCAATTTTTTTGTTGGATGATGACTTTCACCTAATCTGCTACGTGGCAACTTAAGAACTGCTCAAAGTCTCCCGTTACAGTCTACATAACTCACACGCAAGACCCAAAAGAAATTATTTGATAAGTGGGTTTGGTTATGGTGTGCAACTTATACCTTACACCTTATTCTTTACACTTACATTTTATACTTACACCTTTTATATCTTACACATTACACCTTTTGTGTAAGTGGCACATGGTGTGCAACTCACTTACACCTTACACCTTACATTTACACCTTACACTTACACCTTTTGTGTAAGTGGCACATGGTGTGCAACCCACTTACACCTTTTGTGGATTGCACACCTAAGAAAACTCCTAATTTTTAAGCCACTAGTGGGTGTGCAAGATAAATAAATATAAAAATAAATAATATTATAATATATATATTGTATAAATAATAAGAGTGTTTTTTATAAAACTTAAAGTTTTTGTTTCAAATCTTACTCATGTTTTTAAATAATATTTTTTTATTTTAAGATATGAAAATTTATCTAAACTATTACACTATTAGACACTAAATTATATGCTCACATATGTAATAGTATAGATGCTTTCAACCATTGATTGTATGACACTTGTTTAATTATTTTTTAAAGTCTAACCTAAACTCCACAATTTAATTAATAAAAAGTAATGTTATATTTATTGAATTTAATCTCACTCAAATCATTTGAATTCGTGCATGCTAATTATTCGGCCGATCATTCGATCGGTTATTCCAGAGATTGTGTGGCCAGTCATCTGACATATGTTACTTGACAAGCCAATTGACAAAGGCAACCACCGCTGTTGATAAGGGCGACGCTAATCATCCGACCAATCGTCTAGCTTACATAATTCAAACAATTTGAATAAATTTAAATTTGATGTATCAATCATTTTTCAGCAATAAAATATAAATTAAAACACCACATAAGTTTGCCCCAACACCACCATATGATTCCCACAAGGTCCCACCAATCATAATATTCCAAAAATCCAAAAGAAATATACCCTTCACCGCTACGCTATATAAACTCCACAATATCATATACGGTACAAAAACATTATATATAAACTCCACAAAGCTTTAACTACCCAGAAGACAACTTTACCCTTCTCCCCGATCGCCGCCCCATCACGGTGCCGAGTCGCCGGAAACCATGATTCCACGGCGGCGAATCGCTCTCTCCGCCATCTTCTTGCTCTACCTCTTGGCTTCGTCTCACTCTCTCGAGTTCACAAAATCAAAACCCAAACACAAAATCGATGGACCCATCAAAACCCTAGTCGTCGTGGTCATGGAGAACCGGTCCTTCGATCACATGCTCGGCTGGTTGAAGAAAACCCGACCCGACATCGACGGTTTAACGGGGAAGGAATCGAACCGGTTCAACGCTTCCGACCCGAACTCCCCTGAAGTCTTTGTCTCCGACAATGCTATCTTCATCGACTCCGATCCGGGGCATTCGATTCAGGCGATCCGGGAGCAGATATTCGGGTCGGATGTAACGACCGCTAACCCGGCTCCGATGAACGGGTTCGTCCAGCAAGCGTACAGTATGGGGGTCAGTATGCCCGAAACCGTGATGAGCGGGTTCAAACCGGAGGTTTTGCCGATATACACTGAGTTGGTGAACGAGTTCGCCGTGTTCGACCGGTGGTTCGCGTCCGTTCCGGCTTCGACTCAGCCGAACCGGTTCTACGTCCACTCTGCAACATCACACGGAGCTTCCAGCAACGTGAGGAAGGACCTCATCCATGGCTTCCCCCAAAAAACCATCTTCGATTCTTTGGACGAAAATGACCTCACTTTTGGGATTTATTACCAAAACATCCCTGCAACACTGTTCTTCAAGAGCATGAGGAAGCTTAAGCACATCACAAAGTTTCATGAGTACAAATTGAAGTTCAAACTACATGCTAAGAAGGGTAAGCTTCCAAATTACGTGGTGGTGGAGCAGCGTTACTTCGATGTGGAGCTCTTTCCGGCCAATGATGATCACCCTTCTCATGACGTGGCGATCGGACAGAAGTTCGTGAAGGAGGTGTACGAGATCCTGAGGGCTAGCCCGCAGTGGAATGAGATGGCTGTGCTGTTTACTTATGATGAGCATGGTGGGTTCTATGATCATGTGCCTACCCCTGTCTCTGGTGTGCCTAACCCGGATGGGATCATTGGACCCGACCCGTGGTACTTCAGGTTCGATCGATTGGGGGTTCGAGTCCCGACGCTGTTGATATCGCCGTGGATCGATAAGGGTGTAGGTAAGTCTTTCTGTTTACTAGTTTGTTTAGTTCATGTTGCAATGTTATTGTTTCAATTATGGTTTTCTCTGTGAATATTGGGTAGTTTCAATCTAGGAAGGAAATCCTAGTGAATCAATTTAAAGATTGTAATTGCTTGTTATAGGTGGAATTTGCTGGCTACTTTCATTTATTTATGCTTAGTTTAGTTGTCAAGTAAGGAAATTTTATTGAATTGAGGAATGATTATAGTGAGTTGTAGTTTTGATGGTCTATTTAGACTTGTTCCACTTGGTGTTTTTAAAATGTGGATGATGGAATGGTGGTCATACAAATGGAATGAAATTAGAGTTTGTTGTAATTGATATGAGAAAATTTGTGTTTGGTGGTGCTATGAGGACAAGAGTGGTTTAAGGAGAGGTGGGGTTGTAGTGGTAAGGAAAGAAGTCATGGCCGAAGATGAGAGAGAGAACAGAACTTAAGATAGAGCAGATGCTAAAAGTGAATTTGTGCAGAGTATAGACTAGAGGTCAATCAAGTCTTTCTTCTCTTGAGTTAACAAGTAGGTTTTTTGTGGTGCCTGCAGATTTTGTTGAATTTCCCTACTATTGTTGCGATTACATTTATTTTCCTAGTTGTCTAGAGCTTGTTCTTGTTACTTTGTTGCGCCTTTTTTTTTTTTTTTTTTGGCATTTAGAGGAGAAATTTATTTTCTACTTGTTTTTTCCCTCTATGATGTTTACTCATATGGTTAACAATGATAGTTCCTTAACTTTATTCTGATCAGGGTGTGCTTCATATGTTGGTGTTGTTACAAATACTATTCTAATTCTGAAGTTGTTGTCGAAGTAGATATCAAAAGGGTCAGGGAGATGCTTCTTTATCAAATTTTTTTGGGGGTTTAGAAGTGCTTAATAGAAGTGTCCCAAAATTGAATAAAGCTAGAGAGATACATGATGTGCTCAAATTGTAAATGTGTAGCTTTTTATGAAGAATATACATTTGCCATTGGAACCCACCATCTCTTCTCTTATCTCCTGTCCTAAGTGCCAAAAGACTCCCATGCCTCTAACCCAAGTCAAGGGAGGATTGTCCTGCATCATTATTTCAGCCATTTGCTGACTCGTAACTAGCAAAAATTGGAATTTATTGTTGAAAAAACAATCAAGAATAGTTATGTGAATGATAAATTCAAGTTTGCTATGGATGAAGTAACAAAGATAAGTTTCGTTTTGTGAACTTCCAGAACTGTATCTTCTTGTTTTTTTTTTGGGAACAATTTCAGAACTGGTTCTTGTCATTCCCTTTATTTGTTTTGTTTATTTGTTGGGGGGCGGGGTGGGGGCGTTGGAGGGTTTGGGGCAGCATGTTTGACATTGGGGAACTAGCATTGGAGTCTGAATGAGATTTTCCTACCAACGTTTATTACTTATTTAGGTCCAGCATGTTATATAAACCTTTTATTTTTATATCAGATTCAAATTAAAATACAGTGATATCCTTGTCCAATGTTATTGACTGACCATATTTTTTTTGCTTAAATTCCATGATCATCTCTGGAGTTGTGACAAATTGGCATATTGCCCCTTCCTTATCTAGTCTGAAATCCTTTCTTGTCACTCCTTTTAATATATTGGAGAAGGAGATTCTTAAACAAGTCATCTAAATGTTTATATGAATGTTCTCAGGTTGCAATTATGATTGGAGTATTAGAGTTTACAGACACTCGTATATTTCTAAAATTTTATTTTACTTGGGGATTTGAGTAATTTGTCTTTAAGATTAACTATTTGATTATTTGGTGCAGTAATTCACGAGCCAAATGGGCCAACACCAGATTCACAGTTTGAACATTCTTCTATCCCTGCTACTATTAAGAAGCTTTTCAATTTAAAGTCTAATTTCCTGACCAAAAGGGATGCATGGGCTGGAACATTTGAGAATTACTTCAAACTTCGTGATACTCCACGTGATGATTGTCCAGGTTTGCATCATTGCATTTGTTGATTACTACTGGCTTTTCTATGCTCTTTGATTGATGAAGCTTGATAAATTTGCCATATATAGTTGATTAGTGAAATCGTAACTACGAAGCCGTTGTACATTGCCTAGTGTGACCTTACTGCTGCCCATTGTTGGTGCCTTTTCTTTGATAGGGCGTTATATTTATGATATGATGCTAATTGTCACTCATGATCTGTAAGAATAGAAGCCTGTAAGAAAGGTTGTTGGGGTATTAGAAATAGTGATAATCTAATATGAAGAGATGATATTACTTTATTGTGAACTTAAAATGTCATATATAGGAACAATGTGTAATAGAAATGAATAAAGAGAGGTAATCCTAATTAAAGTTTATCATGGACTTAAGTTAAATAAAGGACTTGTTGCAATTAAAAGTTAATTGTGATAAAACTTAATTCTTTTGCAAGACAAAAAAAATACCAATTTTTGAGAGTCAAGGTAAATAGGAGAGCTCTCACAAGTGCTAACATTTACTGATTGCCTTCTCCCCCTGAATATTTATGCTAGTGAGTGTGTCAGTGTTTGTGTTCATGAATTGCTCCTTGTGCATTCTTTTAGAGGTCGAAGCCAAACAATTGAGACTTTGGAATTGGAGTCGGTGAACTAAAAGGATCAAACACGAAATTGGATTTTGCGTTTAGGATCATCTTCTATCTACAATTGATGTTTGCTTGTTATATATGTTTTTTATACATTATAAACATGATCATGAGAATTGAGAATCAAAACAAAATTTAAATTCTGCTGCGCTTGCGTATAGGATTCTTGGCAGTTTATTGGTGATAGTTTTGAAAGTTGAGCATTCGTAGTACCTGAGTTTTTCCTAACATGTAGATTGAAATATGATTACCTAGAGGCCTGTCTTTTGTTAATACAGTTGAGTGTTGAGGATCTCTTCAAATCGATTTTCCTCATATAAAGTCCTAAGTTGGGCTCAGCTAATGATATATAGGATTGGATTGATATAATCTGCCACATCTTAGCTCTCAAGAACCCTAGAATCGAACATGACATTTGTGTGAGTCTGTCTCTTATTATAGTTTTGATTTAAGAAGCTATATACTCGCATTGAATTTAATCATGATGAATGGTGAAATTTGTTGGCTATACAGTAACGCTCCCAGAAGTTAGGAGGTCACTCAGGTCACGCGGACCAAAGGAAGATGAGAAACTCTCTGAGTTCCAAGTCGAGTTGATCCAGCTTGCATCCCAGCTCGTCGGTGATTATGTTCTCAATACCTACCCAGATATGGGAAAATCCATGACTGTGGGTGAAGCAAACCGTTATGCAGAGACAGCAGTTGCGAGGTTCTTGGAAGCTGGAAAGACAGCTTTGAGAGCTGGAGCAAATGAATCCGCTCTGGTCAGAATGAGACCGTCCCTCACTAGCAGAACTTCAGGGGGTTATAGCAGCTATTGATCAATCCCCCTCTACATTAGCGAGTTGTGTATAGTATATACATATTGAACTTTCCATACTGGTGTACGTAAATTTTAATAGTATTCAAACTTCTTAGTAGCAAAGCAAGACCTATTGGCCTGATCGGCCAATTCTAAGTCTTAATAGTAAACATGTAAACCACTCTGTTGTGTATTAACTTTCTGTATTGAACTTAGGGTCCTTTTAGGTGTTTTATAAAATAATTGCAAACTCCAATGGTTGAGTAGTAAACATTATTTGCCAGGAGGTTGGTCAGTCTTAAATTTATTTTACCATGTGGTTTTTTTTTTTTTTTCTTTGACCATGTGCTTGTTATTATGATATTTTTAGCATTTTAATTACTGCATGTTACGGTTAGTGCCCAATACTCTTGACGCATTCTACCATGATACAAATGCCAATTTTGGAATAGGAAAAAAGCGTTCAGATCCTCTAAAGCGAATGGCTAGAGTGATCTGGTGGGGCAGAATGGTGAGGGCATGACACCTGTTCCACTAATTAAACAAGGGCTGAATCATTAAGGTGTCGCTTACGTTTTCAGTTTTCTATTTATATTTATAAAAATTTTAAAAATTCAAATAAAAATTTGTTTGGTAAAATTTTTGATTTATAAATCAACGGTCTCAGTTTATAAATTTGGCCAAAAAATGAAAACACAAAAAATATGTTTTCATTTTGAGTTTTCAAATTTTTTTTTTTTTTTTTCCACCCAACACTAACCACCATCCGCTACCTTTTGCCACCACCACCCACTCGCCACCACCACCTGTCACCACCACTTACCACCTATCTGCCACCATTACTCACCCGCCACCCACTCGCCACCGCCACTCACCTCTCGTTACCACCACCACCACCACCCGCCACCTACCTACCACCACCACCACCACCACTACACCACCACCACCCACCACCACCACCACCACACCACCACCACCCACCATCACCGCCACCACTTGCCACCACCCGCCACCACCACCCACTACCCGCCACCACCATCACCACCACCCACCACCCACCATCCACCACCACCACCGCCCACCACCACCACCACACCCACCACACCACCACCACCCACCCACCGCGCCACCACCACCACCACCCGCCACCACCACCACCACATTACCCACCCACCACCACCCACCACACCACCACCCGCCATTGCCGCCACCACCACCACCACCACCACCACCCACTCGCTACCATCCACCACCCGTTACTATCACCCACTCACCCATCCACCCGCCACCACCCACCACCACCAGCTACCCACCACCCACCGTCACCACTTTCCACTACCGTCTTTCGCCGTTACTTGCCACTACTTACCATTTCTCATTCTTTTTTATATTTTTAAAATTTTCTAAACATTTTGTCAATTATCAAACGCGTTTGTAGTTTATATTTTTCTAAAAATAAACAAAAAATAAATAAAAACTAGTTTATAAAATTTTTGTAAATATAAATTGAAAACGTAAACATTACCAAACACATTTAGCATTTCGTTTTCAGTTTATATTTATAAAAATTTAAAAAAACTGTCACAAAAACTTGTTTAATAATTTTTTTGATTTATAAATGGTGGTCTCAGTTTATAAATTTGAGAAAAAAATGTAAATTTAAATAAGTTTACGTTTTCAGTTTTCAATTTTTTTTTTTTTCAAATAATTTTGTCAAATAAATTTTTTTTCAAATAATTATATTTTCAATTATTTTTTTCAATTAATTATTTTTTCAAATAATTTTTTTTTCAATTAAATTTTTTTTAAATAATTTTTTTCCAATTAATTTTTTTTTCCAAATTTCTTTTTTCAATTATTTTTTTAATTAGTTTTTTTCAACCAATTTTTTAAAAATTATAATGTGTGTGATTCTATTATTATAAATAATAAAAATAAATATAAATATTTTCAGCGAAACAAACATATTTTTTAGTTTATGTTTTAAAATTTTTTAAAATATTTTGTTCAAACCAAACGCGTTTGTAATTTATGTTTTTTTTAAAAATAAACAAAAATTAATTTATAAAAATTTTATAAATATAAATTAAAAACGTAAATGTTACCAAATATTATCTAAAACTACATCGCTTTGGTGGGTTAAACCTACACGGAAGGGGAAAAAAAAACATATATAAATTTGTGTTTTTTTGTTTTGAACACAACGTATAAATCTATTGTTGAGTGCATATTTGATTATCTTTTTTGGGTACTTGTCTTTCTTATGCTGAGTTGATTGATCAAATTAATGCGTCGAATTTGGTGTGCTTAGCTTGAACAATTTGAGTTGAGTTTGAATTTTTTTAGGATTTGAATAAGGGTGTGCTTAACTTGAGCAATTTGAGTTGAGTATGAATTTTTTTAAGATTTAAACAAAATATTTTTAAATTCAATATGAATTTAAATAAAAATTGAAAACTCAGAATTAAATTTAAATAGATTTGAGTAAAAATATTAAATAATTTGAACAATTCGAAATTCGAATTATACATATAAAATTATATAAAAATATTAGATATAAATATAAATTATTAATCATTACATGATATGAAAGTAATTTAACTTATTAAATTGTATATACATAAATCATATTGAATATACAATTTATTCTTACTTATAAATTGTAAAAATTACTATAATTATATCTCTCTTATATTATACAAATTATTTACTTTTAATGTTATTAATAATTTTCTTTAAATATATATATAAATAAAGTTAAATTTTAATAATTTAATAATGTAACTCACCGAATTACACCCCTAATCAAATCCTGGTTATGAAAAATCATAAAACATGAAAACCATTTTCTTTTCAGCATTTTCTCAGCAACAAAACAGAGGGACAAACCAGTGAAGATCGAAACCAACGAACAAGGATATAAACACAGATTTAGAGAGAGAGAGAGAGAGACTCTGATCTCCTCTGCCTCACCCTTACCCCCTTTCTATCTTCCCTCCATCTCCCTTCTCCTTCCTCTTCCCACCTTGTGCAAACCCTTACCCCCCGATGCCCCCACCCCTTTTGTAATCCCTGCCACCGACCTCTACAAACCCACAATCGCCGCCTCCAAGATCCACCGGACGACGTCACAATCTGGGTTTTAAAACCCTAGATCTGGAATCTGCTTCTCTCTCTCTCTCTCTCTCTCTCTCTCTCTATATATATATATATATCTGTATCTGTATCTGTATCTGTATCTATCACTGCCAAACAAAAGAGGAAGATAAGGAGGCGAAGGAGAGAATAAGAAGAGGAGCTCGTGGAGCTAGTATTGGCGAGAAGGGGAGCCGTCGTTTCTCCCGTTCTCTGTTTCTCTCTTGTTCCTTTTTTTCCTCCGTTTTGGTGGAGATAATCTCAACCCTTAACTCCATTAGTGGGACAGGTGTTGCGTTCTCACCGATCCACTCCACCATTTCACTCTGGAGGATCTGAGCGCAGGAAAAAAGAGCCTAGGGTAACATTCTAGAACTGGTTTGGTTCAAGGAAGTTGAAATAAAAGCTGTTTTTTAAAAACTGTAAAAATTGTGTGTTGCTTTTGTTAGTAAAAATTAGGTTAACCCAAGGGGTTGTGGCATTGTGGTAAGGCCTTGGGGTTTAAGCCCCAAGGTCACAAGTTCAATTCTTCTCCTTAGGCCTTCCTGGGCGAAGCACTGTTGGTTAGGAGGTTGGACCTCAATGATGCCTAATCAGCTACTTGGTGTGGGTTTAATGCTCCCCCGGCTATGCGAGTCCTGACTTAATCGAAGCTTGCCTTGAGAGGTCGGGACAAAAGCTTGCCTTGAGAGGTCGGGACAAGTTTCCAGGTTATAATCTCTTACTCGGAACGGACAACAGGACACCCTGGTGATCTCCTCATGGGGCGCTGCCTTGGACCTGTGGGAGGGTAGGAGGATTTCCCTGTAACAAAAAAAATAAAATTAAAAAATAAAAAAAATTAGGTTGACTCTCGGTCGACAGAGAGTTAATAATAATTTTAAGGAAAATGTTTCAGTGTTCGAAACTAGAGACTCGAATGTGGTTCAAAATTCAAAACGACGTCGTTTTGGGTTTTGATTTTTTTTTTTTCTTCTTTTTCTGCCATTTTCGTTACAGAGGAAGAGGGAGAAGAGGGAGAAGAAGGAGAGGGAGAGAAAGAGAAGAGAGAGAAGAGGAAGAGGAGGTCCTCGCCTCCGGCCGTCCGCCGTCTGACAGCCTGCCGCCTCGATCGCCTCGCCTCGTCGGCTCGCCTCGATCAAGGCCTCCCGCCTCCCTCCTCTCCATTTTTAGGTCCCCTCCTCCTCTCCCTCCCTCTCCTCCTTTCCTCTCCTTCCTCCTCCTCTATTTCTGCTCAAAAAAAAAAAAAAAAACGACATTTGGGGCATTCGAGCTACGTAGCTTTCGAGTTACGTAGCAAGACCGTAATTTTAATTAAATAATAAAATAGAAAATTAGATGATTGTGTAAATGTTTTAAAATGACTTGAAAGTATAAGGATTTTTTTGAAATAATTAACCATCAAAAGAGTGAAATATTCAAATAAACAAAAACAGCTCCAGATGAAATTATTTAGGTTTATAAGAATTACAAGTTATAAATTACAGAGAAAAGTACTCCTGAAAATTAAGATAATTTACTTCCTAAAAATTAGGATAGTCTACCTCTAAAAATAAAGAGAAGACTCTGTTGGGTTTTCTAATTTCTTCCCCTTCATCCCGTCCTTCTTTGGCCTATTTATAGGTTGTGACACCAGTTGGCCCACAAATGATTTTGGCCCACTACCTAGAACCCAACTCGCAGCTCAAGCACTTAAAGCACAACACTTTCGACAACCCAGAGTTGAACTAGCCACCAATGGCATCCAAACACGTGTCAAGCAAGGAACCAGCCACATAAGCAAACAAAAATCCTATAGAGTTATTGTACCTCACATTAGCTATTAGTGAGGCTCTTACGGTATTAAATGCGATAAACCCTTCACGTCGGAACGGACAGCCTCACCATGAACAAAGTAAACTAGAGTATAGACTTTTGGTCAACATGACAGATCGGAGTGGACAAGAAAATGATGAACAAATAATATAAGGAGGCTTCCAAGACACACAAAAGGTGAGGCACTCAATTTTTACTCTCCCTCTCTTTCCCTACACATCTTTACTCATTTCTAACTTGATCGTCGGAGGGTCCGCTGGAGGACTCTCGTTTCTCGTTGGACACTTTTGCAGGTACTCTAGTGAACTCTGTGACGGGTAATTAGTGTAGGAAGCATGGGTCAACCTGACTCACCCTTCAAGAGTCAGTAGTATCATCGGTTGGCGTTGTCTGTGGGAAACACCACTCCGGGTAACAGTTGTGCTCATTGTTGCCGGAGACCCGTTCCTCGATAACTCCTCCTCGTCGACCATCAAGGTAGATAGTCATAACGAGATCCATGGCTTCTCAACACAACGTCGTCGACCCCCAAGTCGACCCTCCCAACTCGAACAACACACCTCAGTACTTCACAGAACTCACCAACAACATTAACTGCTTGGCCGAGCAAAACCAGGCCTTGATCAATGCCTTGCTCTAGCGAAACCTCCCTATACCTCCTCCACAACCGTGAGATATCCCTCCAATCAAGAACGAACCCTGAGCCATCTTTTCCAACAAGCTCACCTCTCCAACTTAGAGGATCTGCAACCTCCACCTCAAGACATAAACCCGTCGCCTCAGGGTTTTCATCTGTCAGTTCAAGCACCTGCTCCTGAAGGGGAGGCTAGTAGTGTTCAACCCCCACAGCACTCTAGAGGTGACAATATTCCTATCTGGGATGCCGAACTCTAAGCTATGAAACTCCAGCTTCAGGGAGTCATGCAGAACATACAAAATAAACCCTTCACAATGGCCAACTCCCCGTTTGTCGCCTCCATCAGGGACAAACCTCTACCCCCTAAGTTTAAAATGCCCTCGATCAACTCATTTGACGGCACAACGGACCCGGTTGACCATTTGAAGACTTACAGGACCCTCATGATCCTCCATGTTTTTCCTGACGAGATCATGTGTCGAGCTTTCCCCGTAATGCTTAAGGGGTCGGGTCGGCTCTGGTTTAGTTAGCTGCCATCAGACTCTATCTCTACTTTCCAATACCTAAGTGATTCCTTCCTGAACCATTTCATTGGTACTCAGTGCCAGCGGCGTCCGGCAACTCAACTGCTTAACATCTATCAGACGGAAGGGGAGTCACTACGTAGCTATGTCACCCGTTTCAACTCTGAGGCTCTACAGGTGGTGGAAAAGGACGACAAGGTTATCCTTACAGCCTTCATGGCCGGTTTACGACCATCTGACTTCCTTTTCTTCCGTTCTAAAAACCCTTCAACCACCATGGCCACCATTCTTTCCAAAGCCCAAAAACTATATGAATGCCAAAGATTCTTTGGTGGCCTGCCAAGATACTACCACTACACATCCAACCCCTAGGGAGAAAAGAAAGGAATCCGAAACCAGACCCTCCCACTATACCCAACAAACCCCTCAGTATACTGACCGCCTCGCTCGAGTCGACCGACCGACACCTACCCGACCGCCCGGTCGGTTCTTGCGATACACCCCCCTTAATTCCCCTATGGAACAAGTCTTGAACTAGATCCAACGAGATTCCAACTTGAAATGGCCCCAACCATCACAGTCTCCATCTAACCGGCGAGATCAATCCAAGTAATGCCGTTTCCATGAGGACCACAACCACACCACTGAGGAATGTGTCAACCTTAAAGACCAGGTAGAGGATTTGATATGTTAAGGCCACCTTAGTCGGTTCACGTTTCAACCCCAACAAAGGACTAAGGATCGACCACTTAGGGGCCACCGCCGTCATACTCTCCCTCACCAACCCCCACAACCTAAGCAAGACAATGATCGGCCCCCACCACTCCCCCGAGCACAAGGCAATCCTGCCTCCCTCCCAGTCGGCAAGATCAGTGTCATCGCTAGCGGGCTCGCATGCAGAAGTCCATCCCGATCGGCCTAGCGAGTTGAACTCAGAAAAATTAGGCAAGGCTCCGATAAACAAGTCATGACATTGGATCGCCCCTTCAAACATCCCAAGCAGTGGACTGAACCCATCACCTTTACGGAGGCCGATTGCACAGGCATCTGTTACCCCTACGACAACCCCCTCGTCATCTCTGCTTTCCTATCCAATTACAAAGTCAGATGGGTGCTTGTTGACAACGACAACTCTTCTGACATCATCTTCCTAAATGCCTATCGCCAACTCCAAGCCGGAGAAGAAAAATTGTCCCCTCTCCAAACCCCACTAGTCGGTTTCACTGGCGACCGGGTGACCTCCATAGGCTCTATCGATCTCCCCATCACTGTCGAAGAATATCCACGACAGACCACCAAACTGCTTACTTTCTTTGTCGTCGACTGTCCTTATGCTTATAACATAATCCTCAGACACACAGCTCTTAACGCTTTCCAAGCCATCACCTCTACATACCACTTAGCCATGAAATTCCCTACCGACCTTGGTACTGTGAGGGGCGAGCAGACGATGGCCAGAGAATGCTACATCGCCTCTTTAAAAGAGGTCAAGCTGAATGAGGCTATGATCATCGAATGACTAGATGTCAAAGATGAAGAAGAATTAGTTAAAGGGGAACTAATAGAAGAACTTGTTGAAGTCCCTATCGACCCTACCAATTCAGCCAAAACAGCCAGGATCAGCAGCCAACTATCCTCCCAAGCCGAGGCTAATCTCACAGCTCTGTTAGCCGAGCATAATGATGTGCTTGCCGGGACCCATTTAGACATGCCGGGCATCGATCCCTCTTTCATCACTCATCATCTTAGCATCAAACCCCATTTCCGAACTTTCTGCCAAAGGCAGCATATCTTTCACTCAGAACACAATGCCCTCATCGCTTCCGAGGTAGACAAACTATTGAAGGCACAGTTCATAAAAAACATGGACTACCCCAGGTGGCTGTCTAATGTAGTGTTGGTCCGTAAGAATAATGGTAAATGGAGACTCTGCGTCGACTATTCTGACCTTAATCGGGCATGCCCCAAAGATAGTTACCCCCTTCCCCGGATAGATTTGCTGGTCGATGCAATTGCCGGACACCAGATACTTAGTTTCATGGATGCCTTCTCCGACTACAACCAAATTCTGATACACCCGGCCGACCAGGACACACTTCCTTCATCACAGACAGAGGAACTTATCACTATCGTGTTATGCCGTTCGACTTGAAAAATGTCGAAGCAACATACCAACGTTTGGTCAATGCCGTCTTTCAACACCAGATAGGCTGGAACATGGAAGTCTACGTCGATGACGTGCTAGTTAAGAGTAAATTCTCCTCTAATCATTTAGCAGACCTGCGAGAAACCTTCGAAACCTTATGCAAATATCAAACGAAGCTGAACCCGAAGAAGTGCGCCTTCGGCGTAGGATCTGAGAAGTTCCTAGGCTTCATGGTCAGCCAACGGGGCATCAAGGCTAACCCCCAAAAGATCAAGGCCCTGGTAGAAATGCGATCTCCCAAAACGGTCAAAGAGGTTCAACAGCTCACGGCAGAGTCGCCGCTTTCAACCGTTTTATCTCTCGGGCAATAGACAAGTGTCTTTCATTTTTTAAAGTTCTCCGACAGGCATTTGAGTGGAACACCGAATCTGATGAGGCCTTTCAACAACTGAAGTAGTGTATGGCCAACCGTCCATACTCTCTCAAGCATTTCCCGATGAAACCCTCTTCCTCTACTTAGCCATATCAAACACTATCGTCAGTGCTGCCCTTATCAGGGAAGACAACTCAATACAACGTCCAATCTACTACATTAGCCGCGCTCTCAGGGGGGTAGAACAGAACTATCCTCTACTAGAAAAAATGGCCCTCGCCTGGGTCATAGCCTCTACGCGCCTACGACCTTATTTTCAAGCTCACTCCATAGTGGTTCTCACTGACCAGCCTCTGAAAAAGATCATGCAACAACTAGAGTCGTCAGACAGACTTATGCAATGGTTCATCAAGCTCAATCAATTTCAAATCTCTTACCGACCTTGAGCAACGATCAAAGGACATGCCGTCGCCGATTTTATCTTAGAATTCACCAATCTCACTCCGAACGTACCCCCTCCGCTAACGCAATTCAACACTAAGAGAGAAGATCCCCATTACTGGACCCTTAGTATTGATGGATCATCCCGCAAAGAAGACAGTGGGGCTGGTCTCATCCTCACCGCCCCCGAAGGTGGGTATTTCAAGTACGCCCTTCGTTTCCAATTCGACACCAGCAATAATGAAGCCAAATATGAGGCCTTGATAGCAGGTCTTCGATTGGCCAGAGACATTGGTGTGAGCCATATCCAAGTGTTTAGTGATTTCCAATTGATCGTCAGACAGATTACTGGGGAATTCGACGCAAAGGAAGACACGATGCGAGCTTACAGGGACATTGCACTAACTCTTGTTCGCTTTTTCAATACTTTCCAGATCAGACATATCCCTAGGTCAAAAAACTCCAAGGTGGACGAAATGGCCCAATTAGCCTCGGCCGATTAGTCAGACCTCAGCCATGGTGTCCACATTGAATACCTGACCCATCTGGCTACTTTGCCAGACCAGCAGGAGGTTCACTTCCTCCAAAACGAACCTATCCCATGGGCAGTTGACATCCTGCTGTTTTTGACACGAGGGGAGTTGTGGGACGATAAACAGCAGACCGCTAAAGTCAGAGCCCGGTTGTCCAATTACATCCTTATCAGTGGCCTACTGTACTGTGACGCCCCAAAATTTAAGGACATCATAATAAGATTTAAAACTTATAATTTATATTGCCACCAAACATTACTAATATCATTAATTAACAACCCAAAAATTTAAAGCCTTCAGATTACAATTCCAATAAAACTTAAAACTTAGTCTTGCTACACAAAAGAAAATTAAATCAACTGCGAAAGAAAAGCTAGAGAAAGCTAGTAAATATAGGAAATGGTTCGTGGAATTTGGGGACTCTTCAAGCTAACCAAGGCTGAGTGTCACCTTGCAAGGCCTCGGTTTCTTCGTTTTTCTTGCAGACTGCATAAAACGCCAGGGCAACGAGAATGCCAATGAGCGACGAGCTCAGTAATATACTACCACCCCAAAATACCCATCCCGATAATAATACCCATTAAATAATAAATATTGGGTAATAACAGAATAATAAGCAGTATTTGATAAGCACAACAGAAATGTTAATAGTGAAAATAATAACAATTGCTAAACAAACGAATGAATAAAATGGCAACGGAAATAGTGATCCATCATGAGGAAAATGCATGCTTCTCTTTTTTTTTTTCATGGGTTCGGTTTATCAGATAAATTTAAGTAACTCCCCGCGGAGTACTACTTCCACTCAACCGCTAAACAATGGCCACGGGCAATTCCGACCCCTTGGTCAAATATTCAAATGTTACTTGTCAGAACTACCAATGATGCCGACGCACTGTGGTTACGTGCGAAGTCGTGACATCACGGTTCCGCCCTAAGGAACGGTCTATGTTGTGACACCACCACCAACCTTATATCGCCTACACCGATAAGAGCCGAAATACCTTCCCGTGCATGTTAGGGTTCGCAACTCACTTGCGCAAGATTCTAGACCGGCTCACCCCATCACTTTTAAATGTAACGTATAATTGGTTAATTTCGTGTCTCTTTACGTTGTACGATCCACATGGTGATGCATGTACGAAGTTTTAGTTTGAAAATACAGTGCCATAATGCTTAAATAGAACAACACAATTATATATGACAACCAAAATAAATATGATAGAATGTCTTGGGATTTATCACAAAATTTCTTAGAATTCACACACTACTTTTGTCAAGACTGTATATAAAACAGTAATAATATGAAACCCGTACCAAATGATGTTTAATCATTACAATATTTTAACTAGTGCTAATTCATTGAGTTAGGAACATATTCCGAGGAGAATACCAGAGCCAAAAATGATTTTTAAAGGGAGAAATAATTTTTGTAAGAAAACTGGACAGATTCTGTCACACTTTGGAAAATTTGGCATTTCTCTCTCAATACTTAGTGAAAAATTATGAAACCAGCGGCGTTTGAAAGTTAACTTAAAAATATAATTTTTCCAATTTGAATCACTTGAAAATTTATCCTGTGGAATGAACAGTGACCTGGGAAAGTCAGTGTCGCTGCTGTCTCCAAACAGCAATGGAGTAAAAAGGTATATTCAGGCCACAAAAATATCAGCACTGGTGTTCTATGTTCGAAAAATAGAAAGGGTCCTCAAATGGTGCGAAAAAGAGGATCGTCAGAACGGTTTGGTAGATTTTTGAGTTTAGAACACATTTACAGAAGAGTGTGAAGTCTGAAAATCAGTCGAACGAGGTCGAATAATTTTTGTACGAAAACTGGACAGATTCTGTCACATTTTGGAAAATTTGGCGTTTCTCTCTCAATACTTAGTGAAAAATTATGAAACTAGCGCTTTGAAAGCTAACTTAAAAATCTTACTTTTCCAAGTGGTTGTGCATAAAAACATCATTTCTAGAGAAAATGGGACCTGTTTGAAGCTACTGCTTCTGCCAAGGCCGTAGTTTACACTTAGGTAAAATATTCGTTTCGGTAAGAAAATGGTGTCTAATCATTTTATAAAAATTTTACACAGTGTATAATGCCTACATATACTTCCAGTACACACAGATTTTTAACATCTATTTATTTCAATTTATTAGAGCTCTCTTTCCACCCGATAAAGAGTAAAACAGTGAGCAGAATCTATGTTTTAAACATGCATGGACTGATTTGCTATAGATGACTTAACCAAGCTTAGTCTTGCATATATATATATCATATAAATTCAGTTAGGGAATCTAAGGGAGGGTTGAGGTGATGTATTCTTACCTTAAGAGCCTTTGCAAACACTTCTCAAGGATTTGTTTTGAAGTGGAGACCACCAAATACCCTCTCCTCTCCTTCCTTCTTTCCTACTCTCTTTTCTCCTCTCTTTCTTTGCTCAGCCGTGAGAACACAGAAAAAATGGCTGGAGTGTCTCTATATGTAGGGGCTTTGGAGAGTTTATTTTCTCTTATTTTATTTCCTCATCTTGGTTTGAAGTATAGACTAGGTTTAGGGTATGCTTAGCATGCTTGGCAGCAGCTTTATGGGAAAGAAGACAGCCAATACTTCTTCTTGCTTGTTTAGAAATTCCAATCTAAAGCTTAGGTGAAACAGAGCAGCCTGCCGTGCTGCCCCAAGCACGGCTGGAAGGGCCATCTTAGCTTATTTCCCTAGGATGGACTTGGAGAACAAGCATGCAAGTGGTTCAATTCATTTATTTATTTATTTATTTATTATTTTTTTTTTCTTTACCTGTGTGTGTGTTTTGGCCCCAAGAAAAAAAATATACTCTACTCTTGAACTCACCAGCACACACATGCACATAATTCTAGTTTATTTCCATAATTTAATTCATGTCAAGGATTGATTTAATTAAGCATCATTTAATCTTAATAGATTTTGATTAGCATAAAAATTAGTTAATTAACTAACCTCACATCCCATATAATTTAATTAGTCATTTGACTTCCATTAGAGCCACTTCCATTAGAGCTTAATTAAATATGATTAAATTTATAAATAACAAATATTAAATACCCACAAAATTATTATAATTAATTTATTTATTCATTTATTTGTTTACTTATTTAATATTATCATTTTCCACTGGATGGTTTTCTTCCTACTAAATTCTAACTAGCTTAGTACTATCGATTTAATCCATTTAGCTTTCACCATGGTATTTTGATACAGACTTTTAATCACATCAAGATAAATAATTTTATTTAAAAGAATTTAACATTGGCATTAATTATGGTGTTTTTAATATCATAATTTAATAGTTTAATAATCACTATTGATTGACTTAATCTTATTATTAATAAGCTAATTAGTTGCCTCAAAATTCAGGTTCTTACAACCTATCCCCCTTAAATAATTTCGTCCTCGAAATTTTTTTTTTTAACATGTACCTTTATCTTCAAACAATTGAGGGTAATTGGCTCGTATTGCATCCTCTCTTTCCCAAGTAGACTCCTCCACTCCTCGATGTTGCCACAACACTCGCACCAAGTGGATGACTTTGCCTCTTAAGTTCTTTTCTCGCCGGTCCATAATCTTTATAGGCCTTTCCTCGAAGCTTGCATCTTCACTGAGATCAATCTCCCCCCAATTGATAACATGTGAAGGGTGTGGCTCATATTTCCGTAACATCGAGATGTGAAAGACATTGTGCACTGCTGCGAGCTGTGGTGGTAGTGCTAGACGGTATGCTACCTCTCCTACCTTGCTCAAGATTTCAAAAGGTCCCACATAACGAGGTGCAAGTTTTCCTTTCTTTCCGAATCGCGTAATACCTCGACGGGGTCGAACTTTGAGAAAAACATGATTGCCTACCTCAAAAGTTAAAGGCCGCCTCCTTTGGTCCGCATAACTCTTTTGGCGACTTTGGGCTGTGATTAGTCGTTGTTTGATCAGTTTTATCTTTTCAGTGGTCTCCTGCACCAGGTCGGGTCCTAGCAAGGTTCCTTCCCCTACTTCTGTCCAACAGACCGGTGATCGACAAGGTCGCCCATAAAGTGCTTCATACGGTGCCATTCCAATCGCCCGAAACTATTGTTGTGTTTAACTCAACGAGAGGTAAGTGTTTCTCCCAACTTCCATTAAAATCCATGACGCAAGCTCGAAGCATATCCTCTAAGGTTTGTATCGTCCTTTCAGACTGTCCATCTGTTTGTGGGTGAAATGCCGTGCTAAAACATAAATTTGTTCCCATTGCCTTCTGTAAGCTTTGCCAAAATTGGGAAGTGAATCGAGGGTCACGATCAGACACGATACTCACTGGTACTCCGTGTAATCTGATCACTTCTTTGATGAACAATCTACTGAGTGAATCTAACGTATCTGATGACCCGACAGGTAAGAATCGGGCTGTCTTAGTCAGTCGATCTACCACTACCCACACGCCGTCATGTCTCTGTGGTGATTGAGGCAAACCCGTCACAAAATCCATGGTTATGTGTTCCCATTTCCACTCCGGGATTGGTAAAGGTTGAAGTGTTCCTGCCGGTCTTTGGTGTTCCGCCTTTACTTGTTGACATGTCAGGCACTGAGACACAAACTTAGCTACATCCCTTTTCATTCCGCCCCACCAATATTGGCGTTTTAAGTCTTGGTACATCTTGGTACCTCCTGGATGTACTGCGAATACTGAATGGTGAAATTCCTTGAGTACCTTTTCTCTTAGTGAGTCGTCATTTGGCACGAACACTCGACCTCGATATCTCAAACTCCCATCTGTGTGAATTTCCCAACCAGGCCTGGTTTCACTAGATTCCATTCGTGCCTTGATGAATGCCACCTCCTGATCGTACTGTTGTGATTCTAATATCTCGCTCAAAATTTCAGGCGTAGCAATTTGAGCACCAAGGTAAGCCTTTTCATCTTGAACCTCCATCTGTACCCCAAATTCATTGAGCGTCCCAATCATATTCCATTCTCTAAGGGCTAAACTAGCAACAATCCCTCTATTTTTGCGGCTTAAGGCATCTGCTACAACGTTAGCCTTGCCGGGATGATAAGAAAGGGTAAATTGGTAATCCTCTAGGTACTCCATCCAACGTCTCTGACGCATGTTCAGGTCCCTTTGGGTGAACAGATACTTCAAGCTTTTGTGGTCGGTGAATATTTCAAACTTTTCACCATATAGGTAGTGTCTCCAAATTTTAAGTGCATGAACTATGGCTGCTAACTCCAAGTCATGAGTGGGGTAGTTCTTCTCATGGTTCTTTAATTGCCTTGATCCATATGCCACCACCTTGCCATTCTGCATCAATACGCACCCTAGACCTTCTTTGGAAGCGTCGCAATACACATTGTACCCAACGTCACGCTCTGGTACTATGAGAATAGGGGCACTCGTCAATCTTTTCTTAAGTTCTTGGAATGAATTTTCACAAGACTCGTTCCATTCAAACTTAACTCCTTTTTGAGTCAAGCGTGTCATTGGTTTGGCCAATCTTGAGAAGTCCTGAATGAATCTTCGATAGTAACCGGCCAACCCTAAGAAACTACGAATCTCGAATGTGTTCTTAGGTTGCTTCCATTCTGTCACGGCCTCTACTTTAGTTGGGTCCACCGATACTCCCTTTTCAGACACCACGTGACCTAAAAACTTTACTTCCTCCATCCAGAATTCACATTTACTAGCTTTAGCATACAATTGGTTCTCCCTCAGGGTTTGAAGTACTATTCTCAAATGTTGTCCATGGTCTCCTTCAGAATTGGAATACACCAAAATATCATCAATGAAACTACCACAAATTGATCCAAGTAAGGCATGAACATTTTATTCATTAAAATTTTGAACACACTTGGTGCGTTGGTTAGGCCGAATGGCATCACTACGAACTCATAGTGGTCGTAACGGGTTCGAAATGCAGTCTTAGGAATATCTCCTTCCCCGAATACGCAACTGGTGACACCCAGATCTGAGTTCTATCTTTGAGAAACACTTTGCCCTTCTAAGTTGATCGAAAAGGTCATCAATCCTAGGTAGTGGATATCGATTCTTAATGGTGACTCTATTGAGTTGTCGATAATCAATGCACAACCTAGGTACCCTATCTTTCTTCATAGCAAATAAGGCTGGTGCTCCCCACGAGGACGTGCCTGGCCTTATAAATTCCTTGTCCAATAATTCTTGTAACTGTGTCTTAAGCTCTCTTAATTTAGATAATGCCATACGATGTGGTGCCATGAGATCGTACCAGGTCATAGTTCAATGGTAAGGTCTACTTCTCGCTTTGGGGGTAGTCTTGGTAACTCCTCTAGGAATACATCAACATACTTGCACACCACACAAGGTAGCCCTAGTTTTGTACGATCATTGTCTTCCAGAACTAAGCTAGCTAGCCACCCAGCTAGGTGATTGGGCCACTTTGACTTTCCAAGTGTCAGTGATAGGGAATCTTGTCTATCCCCCTTAAATAGGAATCGCGTTCCGTCCTGAGAGTAAGCAATCACCGTCTTCTGATAGCAATCAATGGTGGCTCTATGGGCTGATAACCAGTCCATTCCTAGGATAACGTCAAAGTCTGACATTTCCATGACTCGTAGGTCGCAAGTTAAATGCAAACTGGCAACTCTTAGTTCACATGATTTGCATACGAGATCTACTCGAGTTTGACCTCCTAACGTTGAAGCTACACTTATAGGTGTTTCTAATCATTCAAGCTCTAATCACAAGACCACCGTTATAGTAGAGAAAAAAAAAGAGTATGACGTGGCTACGATAATAGCATAATTAGCATAAAAATTCAAATGGAATTTGAACAGACAGTACAGTCGGATGACATGATGGTTTTGAACTTTTAATAGGGTTAAGAGTATGGAGCTGGTGACCAAACTAGATATTTGAATTGAAATTGTGTTTGGCCATACACATTTCAAACCAAATACCTAAGATTCTTCACCTTGTAAGGATTAAAAGAGTACAACTGGTTTTCAAGAGAACAACATACAAGATACAATAATCAGGGCTCAAAAAAAAAATTGCGAATTGATCATCTTAACGCAATACTTTTCTGAATTGGAAAGGTTCAATCAAGATACAGAAGTAATGATTTTGTATTGGACAAATTTGGCGTCAAGCTAGAGGAACAGTTAGGATCAAGTAAGAATAGTTACTATAATTAGCATAAAGCTCGCATAAACTATGAGTCACATAACTCTATTCCTTCTAACATATGACACTACTCCTCAATTAAGGTTGAACCTCTTTCCACCGTCCCTAGGTATTCTAACCTAGAGCTCTGATACCATGTTGTGACGCCCCAAAATTTAAGGACATCATAATAAGATTTAAAACTTATAATTTATATTGCCACCAAACATTACTAATATCATTAATTAACAACCCAAAAATTTAAAGCCTTCAGATTACAATTCCAATAAAACTTAAAACTTAGTCTTGCTACACAAAAGAAAATTAAATCAACTGCGAAAGAAAAGCTAGAGAAAGCTAGTAAATATAGGAAATGGTTCGTGGAATTTGGGGACTCTTCAAGCTAACCAAGGCTGAGTGTCACCTTGCAAGGCCTCGGGGTTTCCTTCGTTTTCAGACTGCATAGAACGCCAGGGCAACGAGAATGCCAATGAGCGACGAGCTCAGTAATATACTACCACCCCAAAATACCCATCCCGATAATAATACCCATTAAATAATAAATATTGGGTAATAACAGAATAATAAGCAGTATTTGATAAGCACAACAGAAATGTTAATAGTGAAAATAATAACAATTGCTAAACAAACGAATGAATAAAATGGCAACGGAAATAGTGATCCATCATGAGGAAAATGCATGCTTCTCTTTTTTTTTTTCATGGGTTCGGTTTATCAGATAAATTTAAGTAACTCCCCGCGGAGTACTACTTCCACTCAACCGCTAAACAATGGCCACGGGCAATTCCGACTCCCCCTTGGTCAAATATTCAAATGTTACTTGTCAGAACTACCAATGATGCCGACGCACCAGGGTTACGTACCCGAGTCGTGACATCACGGTCTGCCCCAAGGGAACGGTCTATGTTGTGACACCCGCACCACCAACCTTATATCGCCTACACCGATAAGAGCCGAAATACCTTCCCGTGCCATGTTAGGGTTCGCAACTCACTTGCGCAAGATTCTAGACCGGGCTCACCCCATCACTTTTAAATGTAACGTATAATTGGTTAATTTCGTGTCTCTTTACGTTGTACGATCCACATGGTGATGCATGTACGAGTTTTAGTTTGAAAAATACAGTGCCATAATGCTTAAATAGAACAACACAATTATATATGACAACCAAAATAAATATGATAGAATGTCTTGGGATTTATCACAAAATTTCTTAGGAATTCACACACTACTTTTGTCAGCACTGTATATAAAACAGAATAATATGAAACCCGTACCAAATGATGTTTAATCATTACAATATTTTAACTAGTGCTAATTCATTGAGTTAGGAACATATTCCGAGGAGAATACCAGAGCCAAAAATGATTTTTAAAGGGAGAAATAATTTTTGTAAGAAAACTGGACAGATTCTGTCACACTTTGGAAAATTTGGCATTTCTCTCTCAATACTTAGTGAAAAATTATGAAACCAGCGGCGTTTGAAAGTTAACTTAAAAATATAATTTTTCCAATTTGAATCACTTGAAAATTTATCCTGTGGAATGAACAGTGACCTGGGAAAGTCAGTGTCGCTGCTGTCTCCAAACAGCAATGGAGTAAAAAGGTATATTCAGGCCACAAAAATATCAGCACTGGTGTTCTATGTTCGAAAAATAGAAAGGGTCCTCAAATGGTGCCGAAAAGAGGGATCGTCAGAACGGTTTGCTAGATTTTTGAGTTTAGAACACATTTACAGAAGAGTGTGAAGTCTGAAAATCAGTCGAACGAGGTCGAATAATTTTTGTACGAAAACTGGACAGATTCTGTCACATTTTGGAAAATTTGGCGTTTCTCTCTCAATACTTAGTGAAAAATTATGAAACTAGCGGCGTTTGAAAGCTAACTTAAAAATCTTACTTTTCCAAGTGGTTGTGCATAAAAACATCATTTCTAGAGAAAATGGGACCTGTTTGGACCTACTGCTTCTGCTGTCGTAGTTTACACTTAGGTAAAATATTCGTTTCGTGAGAAAATGGTGTCCAATTATTTTATAAAAATTTTACACAGTGTATAACACCTACATATACTTCCAGTACACACAGATTTTTAACATCTATTTATTTCAATTTATTAGAGCTCTCTTTCCACCCGATAAAGAGTAAAACAGTGAGCAGAATCTATGTTTTAAACATGCATGGACTGATTTGCTATAGATGACTTAACCAAGCTTAGTCTTGCATATATATATCATATAAATTCAGTTAGGGAATCTAAGGGAGGGTTGAGGTGATGTATTCTTACCTTAAGAGCCTTTGCAAACACTTCTCAAGGATTTGTTTTGAAGTGGAGACCACCAAATACCCTCTCCTCTCCTTCCTTCTTTCCTACTCTCTTTTCTCCTCTCTTTCTTTGCTCAGCCGTGAGAACACAGAAAAAATGGCTGGAGTGTCTCTATATGTAGGGGCTTTGGAGAGTTTATTTTCTCTTATTTTATTTCCTCATCTTGGTTTGAAGTATAGACTAGGTTTAGGGTATGCTTAGCATGCTTGGCAGCAGCTTTATGGGAAAGAAGACAGCCAATACTTCTTCTTGCTTGTTTAGAAATTCCAATCTAAAGCTTAGGTGAAACAGAGCAGCCTGCCGTGCTGCCCCAAGCAAGGCTGGAAGGGCCATCTTAGCTTATTTCCCTAGGATGGACTTGGAGAACAAGCATGCAAGTGGTTCAATTCATTTATTTATTTATTTATTTATTTTTATTTTTTTTCTTTACCTGTGTGTGTGTTTTGGCCCCAAGAAAAAAAATATACTCTACTCTTGAACTCACCAGCACACACATGCACATAATTCTAGTTTATTTCCATAATTTAATTCATGTCAAGGATTGATTTAATTAAGCATTATTTAATCTTAATAGATTTTGATTAGCATAAAAATTAGTTAATTAACTAACCTCACATCCCATATAATTTAATTAGTCATTTGACTTCCATTAGAGCCACTTCCATTAGAGCTTAATTAAATATGATTAAATTTATAAATAACAAATATTAAATACCCACAAAATTATTATAATTAATTTATTTATTCATTTATTTGTTTACTTATTTAATATTATCATTTTCCACTGGATGGTTTTCTTCCTACTAAATTCTAACTAGCTTAGTACTATCGATTTAATCCATTTAGCTTTCACCATGGTATTTTGATACAGACTTTTAATCACATCAAGATAAATAATTTTATTTAAAAGAATTTAACATTGGCATTAATTATGGTGTTTTTAATATCATAATTTAATAGTTTAATAATCACTATTGATTGACTTAATCTTATTATTAATAAGCTAATTAGTTGCCTCAAAATTCAGGTTCTTACAGTACAAACAAGGATTCTTACGCCCATACCTCAGGTGTCTGAGTCCTGCTCAGGCGACCTATGTGATGAGAGAAGTCCACAAGGGCATCTGTGGTAATCATTCGGGTGCAAGGTCTCTAGCCCATAAAATCCTTCGTACCGGCTACTTCTGGCCTACTCTCGACTAGGATGCCACCAAGTTCGTACTTAAGTGTGATAAATGCCAGTGCTCTGCCAACATCCCCCATGCTCCACCAATAGAACTGATTACGCTCAATAGTCCCTACCCCTTTGCCAAGTGGGGCATCGACTTAGTCGGTCCCTTGCCCACTGGTAGAGGCCAAACCAAATTCGCCGTGATTACTATTGACTATTTCACCAAATGGGTGGAAGCAGAACCCCTCGCTATAATCACTGAGGGAAACACCACCAAGTTCATCTGGCAATCGATCGTGTACCGATTCGGAATCCCTCAAGCTATCGTTTTGGACAACGGCAAACAGTTCGACAATGCCAAGTTCCGGAAATTCTGTGCAGAGTTCTATATTAGGCCATGTTTCTCTTCCCTAGGCCATCCCCAAGCTAATGGGCAAGTCGAAGTCACCAATCACTCCCTCCTGAAGATCATCAAGACTAAGTTGGAAGCCGCTAAAGGACTCTAAGCTGAGGAATTACCGAACGTACTCTAGGCTTATCGGACGACAGCTCGAACCCCTACTGGGGAGACCCCTTTTCGCCTAATATACGGTGCTGAGGCAGTCATCCCAGTGGAAATCAGTCTGTCGACCCCTTGAATTTTATACCCGAATACAAAATTAAATGAAGAGTTACGTCGGGCTGACTTGGACCTGATTGAAGAGCTTCGAGAGACAACTGCTATCAAACGGACGTTATATCAGCAGAAAATGAGAACACATTATAACCGCAAAGTTTGACCTCGAGAGTTTGCAGTGAGGGACCTGGTCTTGCACGAAGCAACCATTGCCACTAAAAATCTGATCGAGGGCAAGTTGACAGCCAAATGGGAAAGGCCTTATATTGTCAAGGGCAGACCCCGCCTGTGGACTTACCGTCTCCAAAATAAGGAAGGCAGAGACCTCCCCTATCTATGGAATGCCGAGCACTTGAAGCGCTATTTCTAGCAATGGCATCCCCTGTTTTTCTATCATCCAATTTTTGTCTGTTCTCTTTTGTCGATCTACGCACTTGTTCATTTTTGTGTTTTTCATACACGATGTAAATTCATGATCGACAGATTATGCCTTAATGACAACAATTTCACATCTCCATCTATTTGTCTTTCTTTTCAATTGCAAGTTTTAAATCAAAGCCTCAGCCCGACTGAGCCCTCCAAACCTCAGCCAGACTGAGTATGAAGAGCTCATCTAGACTGAGTTAATCAAAGCCTCAGCCCAACTGAGCCCAGCCAGACTAAGTATGAAGAGCTCGGCTCGACTGAGTTAATCAAAGCCTCAGCCTGACTGAGCCCTCCAAACCTCAGCAAGACTGAGTATGAAGAGCTCAGCCAGACTGAGTTAATCAAAGCCTCAGCCTGACTGAGCCCTCAAAACCTCAACAAAACTGAGTATGAAGAGCTTAGCCAGACTGAGTTAATCAAAGCCTCAGCCTGACTGAGCCCTTAAAACCTCAGACAGACTAAGTATGAAGAGCTCAGCCAGACTGAGTTAATCAAAGCCTCAGCCCGACTGAGCCCTCCGAGCCTCAGCTAGACTGAGCAGAAGAGCTCAGCCAGACTCGATTGATCAAAGCCTCAGCCCGACTGAGCCCTTCCCCAGCCTCAAATTTCGGCCAGACAAGAAGAGTCAACACTAGTCTCATCCAGACAAAGCATACAGTGACAATTAATCAGTTCATGCTTATCCACTTTTTACCATTTATGCAAGTTAGGTCACTTGTCCATTTTTTTACCATTTTGAGCTCTACCATTTCATATTCAAAGAACTTTATTTGTTCATTTTACTTGTCCATGTCTTACCATTTTGAGCTCTACCATTTCACATTCACAAACTTTATTTGTTCATTTTACTAATCCATTTTGACCACTTAAGCATTACCATTCACCAAAAAACAATAACAATAACAACACAACTTGTTGTTTTATTAACAAACTTGCACTTTTATACAATTCGTGACAGAAATTACACTTACTTCAACAAAAAAAAAAAAAAAAAACAAAACAAAACAAAAATTTTTACACTTCATTACATAAATTAATCCCCCTCATTGGATACGAGATCTTCCTCTTCAACCCCTTCATCCAAGGGAGTCTAGGCAATGTCGTCTTCCCCTACCTTCACAAGACTGAAGTCCACGTCTGGGAACAGCTCTTGTGCCTTATACTTGAAGCTTATCCAGCCGCTGTCCCAGTATTGGCTCATCTCGTGCTTATAGAAGTCAGACCGCTGAAAGCTTTGGATCACTTCTTCTTCGCTCCTACCTTCAGCGGCCACTCCCGACGGCCCAGCACCTCCTTCCCCCTCCTTCGCCAAGCTCCTAGCAACCGTGGCGTCAATGGCCATTTGGAATTCGACGGATCCCTTAAATTGCTCCACAGCCACCACGCATAAGTCGGGGTACACCGCCCTCTCAGATGTTAATTTGGTTCTCTCTTCTGCTAGTGCCATATCCAATTCTGCGACCCGACCATCTGCTTCTTCTTTGTCCTTAATTGCCTGGTCGCGTAGGTCTTCATTGTTGGTAAGGGCCTCTTCCAACCTTTCATTGGCAGTGGTGCAAGCCTGTTGGACCATGCCCAGCTTCCTCTACTCGCCTGCCAACTCGAACTCCAGCGATACCGCCTTGTGATGTACCGCTTCCAACTCTGATTTGGTCAAGGCGAGCTCAGCAGCGCACGCTCTGCCAAGTAGCTCTGCACCACCGCCAGTTCTTCCATCTTCTTTGCCCTTTGCGCGTACTCCAGCCCCTTTGCACACGCACTCTGAGCGGCTTTCCTCTAGCCCGTTGTCTCAACCCTTAGGTTTTGTAACTGCGCTTTCACCCCTTCTGCCTCCACCTTCATGCGCGCTACCTTATTTATTAGGGCGGCCGCCAAGGTCGTCGCCTCCATCTGCACTAAGCAAAATCCTCTCAAGAGGTCAGCATCTGTTGATCGGGCCATCGACCGCACGACCGTATCCTCCACTGCCCCAACGAGACGATCGACAGCGACCCTGGCTTCGTCTCATTCTTCTGCCAACCGAACCGGCATCGCGTGTACGTGCTACATGGCGGTCTTCAATGCGGCACTCGTCTCTGATTTGCTAACTCCAACTTTCCTTTCACCAGGACTGGGAGATACTTCTGGCACAGGTCGTAGCTTGAGTAACTGTGGCGCCAACCTCTTACCTACTGCCACTTGCTTTGGCTCCGCCACGCTCGTCACCACTTGGGCATTTGGGCCCATGGCTTCTTCTCCCACCATCCTTGTTTCCCCCATCTCTACTTCTGGGGCTTCCTCCGCCCTCCCCTCCTTCATTTTCTTTAAAATAGGGCCACCCCTACTCCCCTCTGCCGCCGCTCTCTTTTTCTTCATTTTCTTTAACACCGCATCCACCTCCTGTTTACTCCATTCCTTCAGCAGATCCACTGGGGGTGACAGCGGTGTAAAATAAATCAGACCTTTCTTCCCCAATGGCTTGGGGCGTGGTTGAACTCGCTCCCTCATGACCAGCTTTGACATAAGGCCGAACTGCGATTCTTTATACTTGTCTGCCTTGGCAAAAGTTTTTCACTCTTCTGCCTCTTATGCCTTTCTCAGAGCCTCCAACTCCTCCAGTGCAGGATCCTCCTCGATCAGCTGTGGCCCCAGATTCAAGGCAAACAAGGTCGAAGGGCAAACAAGGTCATCCCATTTCACACTTTCCTTCTCCCTCCACTCCTTCACCTACTTCACCCTATTCTCGGCTTTTCCCTCCAGCCTTGGCTCCACCAACTTCGTGGGCACTTTCCACATTGTGCGCACCCCACTCTTTGCCATTCGCTGACACATCGAACCATCTTGGTCTCCACCCCTTCACTGACGATGGCAAACCTGCCACCAACCCTCTGCCCTCCACCGCTTGTAAAGTCACCCATATTTCTTGTTGACCGGAGGCCTTGTAACATGAAAAAAACTCCTCCACTGTCATTTACGCCTGATGCTCGTGGCCATACGATATGAGGCGATAATATCTTTTATGCGTTGGGCATCAGTTGCCCTGGCGTCATCTCTAAACAGTTCAGCACATCCATAACTATTTATGGGAGCGGTAACCTCAAACCCCCCTCCCCCGCGCAACGCTTCTTCGTACAACGTAAATTCCATTAGACACGCATCCGACCCCCTCTCCTTAGATGTGGGCAAGTTCAACTCTATCTCTGCCAGGATCTGGTACTTCCTACGTACCTCCTTCAACTCCTCTGCCGCAAACGTCGACCTATCGGCCTTGGTATGCCAGTGGTCCAATTGCACTTCGCTAATCGGCTTTGCGGCCACAATCATGGTAGACGGTCGGACTCAGACCGCTTGTTTCCCCCATTTTCCTCCCGTCTCTCGGTCCTGTATTGCTCCACCAACTCCACCGCATCATCTTCACCCAATGCTTCTAGCCTCATGGCTGGCGTTTCACCTCAAGCCATTTCTTCTACGTTTCTGTGTATTGCTTCGGACACCGGTACGAGAAAGTTCACGAAGTGTTGGAGGGGCGTGTCACAGGAAACAAACGAGTTCAACTCCGGGACATGTTGGTTTTTTGAAAAGAGATATGTAAAACGAATAACCTCAAATGCCCATGGTTTGCCTATATTCCAAGGATCGAAGTTAAATTTCACCAGTTTAAAAATTTCAAAAGTTTCCAACCCCACCTTTTGCACGTCCCATCTTAGTTCTAACCCTTCACCTCCTACTAACGCATCACTTCCCTCACCACTGGATCATGCCACGTGTACAACCATGATCCACCACCATTTTTTCCTTCCCCGTCTCTTCTATTTCACATCATCACGTGTTTCGTCACACCTCGAGCCCCGTACGCTGTCACCACCTCTCGCTCGATCCCCCTTCACGGTCGTCTCTCCTCTAGGTCGGTCCTCTCGTTCAGCCCCCCTTGCGGTCGACTCTTCTTTGGGTTGGTCCTCTCGTTCGGCCCCCCTTGCGGTCGGCTCTCCTCTGGGTCGGTCCTCTCACTCGGCTCCCCTTTGCGGTCGGCTCTTCTCTTAGTCGGTCCTCTCGCTCGGCTCCTCTTCGCGGTCAGCTTTTCTCTCGGTCGGTCCTCTCGTTTGACCCCTCATTCGCGGTCGGCTCTCCACACAGTCGGCTCTTCCACTCGGCCCTGAACCCTTCTAATTCTTCTTCTTATTCCCTTCATTGGGCTGAAACTGCACTTGGGAATGGGAGACTACTGACACCGGTTGGCCTACAAATGGTTTTGGTCCACCATCTAGAACCCAACTCACAGCTCAAGCACTTAAAGCCCAACACCCTCGAGAACCTAGAGTTGAACTAGCCACCAATGGCATCCAAACACATTTCAAGCAAGGAACCAGCCACATAAGCAGACAAAAATCTTGCAGAGTTATTGCACCTCATATCAGCCATTAGTGAGGCTCCTGCGGCATTAAATACGATAAACCGTTCACATCGGAATGGGCAGCCTCACTATGAACAAGGCAAGCTAGAGTATAGACTTTAGGCCAACATGATAGGTCGGAGTGGACAAGGAAATGATGAACAAAGGATATAAGGAGGCTTCCAAGACACACAAAAGGTTAGGCTCTCAATTCTTACTCTCCCTCTCTCTCCCTACACATCTTCACTCATTTCTAACTTGATCGTCGGAGGGTCTGTTGGGGGACTCCCGTTTCCCGTCGGAAACTTTTGTAGGTACTCTAGTGAACTCCATGACTAGTAATCGGTGTAGGAAGCACGGGTCAACCCGACTTGCCCTCCAGGAATCAGAAGTATCATCAGGTTGTAAACTTCAAACAAATAACAAGTAACTGCCTTGACAGTTTTGTTTCTAACCATGTGCCACACTTTATGGAAATAACTTCTTTAATATTTATGCTCTACTTTGTCACCAGAATCAATAAAATTATATTTGACTACAATTAATAGGCTACAATCAATAAGATTAGATTTGACCACAATCAATAATAGGAAACAATCAATAAAATTAGATTTGATCATAATCGATAGAGCACAATTGATAAAAAAAAATATATTTAGATTGCAAACAGCATTTTAATTAATTGGGCAAGAAAAAAGTTGTTGGGGCTTCTAGGTGCATAGTGACACCTATCATTTCTAAGTACACTTTTTGTTATTTTTGGTTGTTTCCAAGAATAAGTTTGGTGAAAAAAAAATAAAAATTGAAAGCACTCATTATTTTCATTTAATTTTTATTTATTTTTATTTTGATGTTTGTATTGTTAACTTATTTGTGAAAATGGTGATAGACATCCAGTCGCAAATAGTATATGTAAATATTCGACGTTGTCCGTACTCCTCGTGTTCAAGCTGTGCTTCACTCCGATCGACCTGAGAATACAATAATGGTGAGTCACCCGACAGTGTGTTGTTGGAAAACCCCTCCGATGGTCAAAGTAGCACACTCAAAGAGAGAGAAAGGAGAAAAGACAAAGTGGTAGATGAGCTCTGATTAGAGGATGTTCCAGCCCTGAGTATGGGGGCGCAACATCATTTATATAGCTTCTGCGTGCACTTTTGCGCCTATTCCCTTCGGGATGTGTGGACCTACTCCCCTTTCACATTTTTCCACGTGTCAACACTAATACAGCTAACACCACCTAACAAAACTGCCAAACGGAATTGACGCGTACGAACAGCGGAACCTTCTTCCTGCGATCCCATGGCGCCGTGTAGTATTCCCCACCGAGCTATGCTTAGTTCGGCGCCATGCCTTCACGTTACAACCGTTCTACTTGTGCTGGTTCCCTTGATAATTCCACACCGTAGTCTGACCGAGCTCTTTAGTCTTGACCGGGCTGCTGCTCGGTCAATCCTAACGTTGAGATGACGAATTCCATCTAACTCTGTAAAGCGCACATCTCCTCCGGACTAGCGATCCAAAGTTGTTCCAACTTGACCGGACTAAATCCTCGGTCCAGTGTGCACCCAATGTCTGACCGAGCAAGAACTTTGACTCTGGCCCAAACCAGCTCGGCCCAATATTAGGTCGTAAACCCCCCTCTCAATTGCCCCTTAATTCCGTCTGTGCTAGCGTGACCAGGATTACCTTCTTTGGCCGAGGTCATCCATCTGCTCGGTCACTCACCTCAAATCGTAACCGAGATTACCTTCTCTGGCCGAGGTCACTCATCTGCTTGGTTGGCGCTTCAACTTTTTAGCCTATCTTTTCAAGACTGACGCCGATCTTATCACAGACACATGTCCTCTGTTCGTTGGCCTCGTGCAGCCAACCCAGCCGCCCTACGCCATCTCTTCAGTATCAAATTTTGGCACCTCTTCTCCTCTTATACATACATTGTATGCCCTTTCATATTTCTTCTTCCACTGTTCATTTTCTTTCCCAGACGACCCAACAATCCAGAGATACAGCGCAGCCACCTTCATTTTATGCGTTTCTTGCCCATATCGAAGCATCTCTCTGGTGGATTTGGCTTTGCCGTCATCGCATGGGTGCATCTCTCTGTTTGGAACTCCAATTCACGCCCTAACCCGTAAGTTCTTTGAATTCTCTCTACTGTTCTTAATTGTTCTTTATGTTCTTTTGCTTGTCGTGTTACTCTCTTTCGAAATCGCATGATAATATCACAAAACGTAAAGAAACTAAGATAGGTCTGAATGAATTATAGTTCTATCCAACCACCTGCGCTGGAAAGCCCTCGTACTCCCCATTTTTCACCACTGTTCATCGTCTTCTGAAATGAACAAGGGCAACTCTGGGACAGACTGGGCTAATAGTGCTATGTTGATTTGAAAACCTGAGTAGACCAGGCGAATTCCATTTTGTGAGACTAGAATAGAAGACCGGGCTGCAGGGCGCACAAGGTCGTACGACCGGGCTAATATCTAGCCCGCTTTACAACCGAGTTAGATTCCTCTAAAGCTATTCAGACCGAGCTAAAATCAAGCTCATTTGCACGATTGTGCTCCCACTTATACTTGATTTTTAACTACAGACTCCTAGGGGCCAGGCACACCAATACTAGGGCTCTCAAAGGCCGAGCAGCCATCGTACACAACTTAGTCAACCTAATTCTACCGGGCTGAAAAATTCGATTCTTTATGGGGCACTACCGTTTCCTTGTAAACATGTCAAGTGCCCTGGCCGCGTTCTGCGAAGAATACGGTGTCCCCACTGACGTGCACTTGGAGCTCAGTGAAGAGGGTATAAATCCATGGGGTAGATTAGAGTCCTATCCTTTCACCGTGTCAAACATAGTCGAAGGAGGGTTGCGCTTTCTGGTGCAACCTCTAATGTGCAAATTCTTGAGACGTACCGGGCTGGCTCCTACTCAAGTCTCTATTAACACTTATAGGATCATAAATGGGGTGGCCGAGCTGAATAATCGGTTGGGGTTACAATTAGAAATGGCCGAGATCCTGCGTCAATACACGCTCGGTCGGACGAAGGACGGCTTTAGTTATTACTTACAAATAAAACTGGGCAAGGAGCGATAAGTGACCGGGACGCCGGATAAGGATATGCATGACGATGCGTCAATACACGCTTGGTCGGACGAAGGACGGCTTCAGTTATTACTTACAAATAAAACTGGGCAAGGAGCGATAAGTGACTGGGACGCCGGACAAGGATATGCATGACGATGATTTTTTCTGGGTGACTAGCAGCTACAAAATGGCCAATGTGCCCGAGTGGTACATTAACAAGGACTTCAGCTCTTCTTGTAAGTCGAGCTTCTAATTACTTGTTTTTGTCATTATTAATTTGTGATAACCCGACCCATACTATGCTTAATTATGTATGTGATTATGTGTTTAATAAGAATTTGCAAGTTTAAGTATGGGAAATATGTGAATTTGGAAGGATATCTGTTGAAATTGAAACTTTGAACAGAAATTGAAGGCCTTAGAGGCGCAATAAACAAAAACCGACTTCATATCTATGATTAGCATGCTTTATAGAGCTCATGGTAAAATTTTCAAAAATCACAATTCGTAATGATTAAATAATGTTTTGTGAGTTAGGTCATATATGTATGTTTAACCTTTGTTCTTCATTGTTGCTTGAGAGCCCTATATTGTGAGTTAGAGAGACAATAAGAGGAGAAAGCTAGGGATTTGAAGAAAGTCAAGGGGCAAACCATAGATTTGAACTAAGGTATGGAAAATTACTCACAAACTTTAATTTTAACTCATCTTTGTCAAGAAAATCAAGAATAAATTAGGGATTGAGCTAGGGCTTTGAGTTGTATGGTGGTTTGAATTAGAGGCATGAAATTGCGCCCTAATCTCTCCATCTTTGTTTGATTTAAGTTCACTCTTGTGATTGACTTATGAAACAAACCTTAGATAATTCATAAAAACAAGATTTGTTGAAAGATTGCTCATGGATCATGTATTTTGAATTTGTTTATGAATATATGAGTATGGGAAAGAGATGAGTACATGAATTTGTTGTTGATGCAAGGTTGGTATGTTTAATGTGGAATTACACTTTTATCGTACTTATATATCATGTTTTTGAGTTGTTTTTACATGAATTTGGGCTTGGAAATGAGTTTATGAAGTTTGCATCTTTGAATTATTTTCGAACTGTCTGATTTTGCCCAGACTGCATAAGCGGCCACAGGCACTGCATGAGCAGAACATGAAGAAAAAAAGAGGTTTTCATTTTGCTCCTTGGGCACTTGAGCGTCCGGTTTTTCTGCTCGAGCAAATTTGGGCCGCACGTGTGGTGAAGACTTCTACTCGTGCGGAGCTCCTATTTCAGCCAAACTTCAAAAAGGCATATCTCCTTCATTTGGACTCCGTTTTAAGTGATTCTTGACCCTAAATTCAAGCCCTAGAAGTCTAGTTTCTAATGGTGGTGGTCTCACATATAAATTCCAAGTACACATATAGATATGCTCAAATTAGTGAAGGTTGCTTATTTTCTTTTAACCGTTTCATGCCAATTCCTATCCTAACTTAGTTTCCTTTCACTTCTTGCTATTTACTTAAATATTAAATAAGTAAACATGATATGTTCAATGAAAAACATATGAAATTATTGTAGGAAACATTAATTTAAGTCATGAACATTTAGGGTCGTTTAAGGTACATCTTTGGAACATGCTTTGTACGCGGTTCACATATAGAGAGGATTAGCATTGAACACTTGAGAGAAATTAAAGAAAAGTGTACAAATTGAAACAAATGATTTATCGGATGTGTATGTGACATGTTTTGTGTAGGTTGAGTGCCGGAGGTAACGCCATAAGACTAAACGCACTCTGAGTAGTAATATAGTACACTTATACTCTTTGTTGCGTATCTTGAACCATGAACGGTGATCCAACATTATGAATTGATTGGAAATGATGAAACTTCATTGATATTATATGACATATGCTAAATGATTGGGCCTGAGGCCGCATGATAAATGATTGGGCCCGAGACCGCTTGCTCAATGATTGGGCCTGAGGCTGCTTGTTAAATAATTGAGCCCGAGGCCGCTTGATAAATGATTGGGCCCGAGGCCGCTTGATAAATGATTGGGCCTGAGGCCACTTGTTATATGATTGGGATCAAGGCCGCTAGTTATGATTGGGCTCGAGGCCGCTTGTTATATGCTTGGGCTTAAGGCCGCTTGGTTAATATGATTATGGATATTGAGAGAACATTATGATCATCTACTTACACTGTTTTACTATATTATTACTCATTGAGCTTCGCTCACCCAATTTTATGTATGCAGATGTAGGTGATCAACAACATGGAGTACACCCCTAGAGTCAGCTTCAGGAGCCTTTTGTGGCCCAATCGAGTCATGCCTCCAAGACTGAGTTTTGTCTTAGCTCACACCACACTTTGAGCCTATTATGTTTTTGCTTTCATGGTCTTGGGTTGTAAACATTATGTACAATTTTCCTCTAGCTCTTATATTTTTGATGGGCATGTACATGTATTATTGTGTTACATGGTTAACTCTATAATTTTGCTCATGATTGACATAGCTCAATGGACTTCTCTTTATTATATGCTTTCGTTTATGGCCTCATTAGCATAAATATTCTGTATGATCGTTTGAGGCCTTCGAGAATCTACGGATTACTGGCTGGTTATGACCTAAACTTTTAGAGACGGGTTTGGGTCATGACAGAGTGGTATCAGAGCACAAGTTAATATCTCACACACAAGTCCATATGAGCAATAAGAAGTCTAGAAAAGGTTTAAGTTGCATCTATAATGCATTCACATCGGGTATGACATGGAAATGTACATTTGTATATGTGACTTATGTGTATATTATCTGTGAAAGTTATAATGCATGTTCCTCAGATCATGGCAAGAACAAGTGCGGAAGATGGGGAGGATTCAACCTCCACACGACTTGATAGGATGGATGCAATGATTATGGAAATAGCAGAGGATTTTAGACAACAGCAACCACCACCGCTACCAATACCAGTACCACCACGTGTAGTGCAAGACCATCAAGCTAATGACCGAACCATTGCTCTCACAGAGGAATTTAAGAAGATGAAACCGCCATTGTTTGAAGGAGGAATTGATCCAGTAAAAGCGGAGGCGTGGGTGCTTGGTATAGAGAAATTGTTTGAAGTCTTTCCATGCACAGAGGCACAGAAAGTCTTGCTAGCTGCCTTTACACTAGAGGATGAGGCGCGCCGTTTATGGATGCTTATCCGAGAATGACATCAATGGATGAATTGGGCCCAGTTTTTGGAGATCTTCTATGAGAAGTACTTCCCACAGAGTATCCGAGACAAGAAGGTGGCGAAGTTTGAAAACTTGAAGCACGGGAACAAGTCAGTAGCGGAGTATAAGGCCCAATTTACCGAATTAGCCCGTTTCGCACCGTACATGGTTGATACGAACTACAAAAAAGCGAGAAAATTTGAGAGAGGTCTCTGAGACTCCATTCTTGAGAAGATAAATGTATTGCAAGTACATAAATATGTGGATGTATTGGATAAGGCCATTATAGTAGAAGGTAACCAAGCCAACCGCAACCAGTACTCGGATTGGAAAGGCAAAAGGCAGGGTTCTAGTATGCACAAAGGGTCGGCATACTCGCAAAATAAGAAGCAAAATTTGGAAACTTCCAACATTGCAGGGTCTAACCGTGATTCACCACCAACTTGCCCGGAGTGTGAGAAGAAGCATCAAGGGGTTTGTCATCGAGCATCAAGAGCTTGCTTTAAGTGTGGGAAGACGAGACATATGATGAGGGATTGTCCTATGTTTGGGCAACAAAAAAGGAATAGGCCAACTACTGGTTCAGCCGGTTCCACTCTTGCAACAAAGACCCCGGCAAGGTCTACTACTTCTCGAGATAATGTTAGGCAAGGAAAAGTCTTTGCTCTTGTTTCGGGTGATGTCCAAAATTCAGATGTTGTGGTTTCAGGTACGCTTTCCATCAATGGCCAACCTGCTCATATGCTACTTGATTCGGGTTCCACTCATTCCTTTGTTTTGAAAACCTTTGCTCCTAATTTGAATAGATCTATGGAACCCTTGAATTATGTGTTGTGTGTGTCTCTCCCATCTGGGGATTATATGTTTGTACTTCTATGTGTCCGGCATGTGAGCTTTTACTTGGAGATATTTCATTATGTGCCAATTGATGCCTCTTGATATGGTACACTTTGATGTAATCTTGGGAATGGATTGGTTAGCTAAATATCATGCAACAATCAACTGTGTGTCCAAACAAGTTGTTTTCCGCCCATCGGGTCAATAAGAGTTTACTTTTGTAGGACATGGAGTGGTGCCTTCACCCTATTTGATATCGGCTATGAAAGCTTGTAAACTACTTCAGAAAGGTTGTAGGGGTTATTTGTGTAGTATTTTGCATGCAGAGACAACTGAGGTGGGTGTTGAAAATATTCAAATTGTTAGTGAGTTTCCAGATGTATTTCCAGAAGAATTGCCAGGGGACTTGATAGACCATGAGATTGAATTTGTTATCGATATTGTACCGGGTACTCAACCTATTTCCAAGGCTCCGTATAGAATATCTCCGGCAAAAATGAATGAATTGAAAATACAGTTGCAAGAATTGCTTGACAAAGGGTTTATCCGACCGAGTACATCGCCATGGGGCACACCTATTTTGTTTGTGAAGAAGAAGGATGGGACCCTTCGGTTGTGTATTGATTGTCGAGAACTTAATAAGGTAATGATGAAGAATAAATATCCTTTACCATGGATTGATGATTTGTTTAACCAATTATAAGGGGCACAAGTGTTTTCAAAAATTGACTTGAGATCTGGGTACCATCAGTTGAAAGTCAAAACAGAGGATGTTGAGAAGACCACCTTTCGAACCAGGTACGACCATTACGAATTTTTAGTCGTGCCATTTGGGGTTACAAATGCACCGGCAGCTTTTATGGATTTGATGAATCGGGTTTTCAAACTATACTTGGATGAGTTTGTGGTAGTATTCATTGATGATATTCTTATTTATTCGAAGAGTAGGGAAAAACATGAAAGACACTTGAGATTGATTCTTCAAACGCTTAGAGACAAGAGGTTATACGCTAAATTGAAGAAATATGAATTTTGGTTGAGTGAAGTTGTGTTTTTAGGGCACGTAATTAACAAGGATGGTGTGTCCGTTGATCCACAAAAGTTAGAAGTTATTGTGAATTGGCCTGCTCCTACCAATGTTATAGAAGTACGCAGTTTCATGGGTCTAGCAGGTTACTATCGAAGATTTGTTAAAGATTTCTCCAAGATTGCGGTGTTGCTCACCCAGTTAACCCAAAAAGGTGTTCCATTTGAGTGGACAGAATAGAGGGAGTCCGCCTTTCAAGAATTAAAGACAAGACTCACGACAGCACCGATCCTTGCCTTACCGTATGGTACTGAAGGATTTGTAATTTATAGTGATGCATCTCATAAGAGTTTGGGGTGTGTGCTTATGCAGAATGAAAGAGTAATTGCTTATGCATCCCGACAATTGAAGCCACATGAAAAGAATTATCCTACGCATGATCTGGAATTAGTTGCTGTGGTGTTTGCATTGAAGATTTGGCGGCATTATCTTTATGGAGCAACATGTGAAGTCTACACCGACCACAAGAGCCTCAAGTATTTCTTTACTCAAAAGGAGCTTAATATGTGACAAACACGATGGTTAGAACTTATCAACAATTATGACTTGCAGATTCATTATCATCCCGGTAAAGCCAATATGATAGCGGATGCTCTTAGCAGAAAGCCAACGAGAAACTTAGCATGTTCGCTTACGGAGCGGAATGAACTCTTGCTTGACTTGGAAAGAATGGAGGTGGAAATTGTGCTACATGAACGGGATGGAATGTTAGCCGCGATGGTTGCACAACTGGCTATTATTAAGGAAATTAAACGAAGGCAATTGGAGGATAAATTTCTCAAGAAAGTACATGATGAGATAGAAGCAAAGTCGAGACCGGGATTTTCCTTGGAAGCTCAAGTGTTGAAGTTCAAGGGAAGGTTGTGTGTTCCTAATGTCCCTGAAATTAAAGGAAGAGTATTGGAAGAAGTTCACAAGTCCAAATTTGCTATGCATCTCGGAAATACCAAAATGTACCAAGATCTTAAGCAAGCTTTTTGGTGGCCCAATATGAAGAGAGAAATTGCGGAGTTTATTTCAAGGTGCCTTCAATGTCAGCAAGTAAAGGCGAAGCATCAAAGACCAGCGAGGTTACTTCAACCTCTCCCTATTCCGGAATGGAAGTGGAGGCATATAACTATAGACTTTATTGTGGGCTTACCCCGAACACCCCGAGGTATGGATTCTATATGGGTTGTTGTGGATAGATTGACTAAGTTTGCTCACTTTTTGCCAGTGAAGACTGTTTATAATGCTGATCGACTTGCTACAGTGTACATTACTGAGATTATTCGATTGCACGGTGTTCTAGTTTCCATTGTGTCGGATAGAGATTCTAAGTTCGTGTCAAGGTTGTGGCAAAGCTTACAAAAACTATTAGGAACGGAGTTGAGATTTAGTACCGTATTTTACCCGCAAACCAATGGTCAATCTGAGGGAACTATACAGACATTGGAGGACATGCTCCGGATATGTGTTTTGGACTTCCGTGAAAGTTGGGAAACTCATTTACCTTTGGCAAACTTTGCCCATAACAACAGTTTCCACTCTAGTATTGGGACGGCACCATATAAAGCTTTGTATGGGAGAACATGTCAAACCTCAGTTTACTGGACCGAAGTTGGGGATAGGTCGTTGATTGAGCTTGAAATTGCGCAAGTTACTACAGAAAATATTCAAATCGTTCAACAGAGATTGAAAACCGCTCAAAGTCGACAAAAGAGCTATGCGGATCAAAGAATGAGAGACTTGAAGTTTGAAGTTGGGGATCATGTTTTTGTCAAAGTCACTCCAATGAAAGGGCACACAAGATTTGGAAAAAAAAGGGAAATTGTCACCCTAGTAAATACGGTCATTTTAGATTTTGGAAAGATTAGGTCCAGTTGCCTATCGAATTGCTTTACCACCGAGCATAGAGCAAGTGCACAATGTGTTTCACATACCAATGTTGCGAGGCTACCTTCGGGACCCCTCTCATGTTATTGACTATCATCAAATTATGCTAGATAACGACATGGTTTACGAGGAACAACCCCTTCGCATCCTTCATTGGCAAGTCAAGCAATTGTGGAACAAGACTATCCCAATGGTAAAAGTGGAATGGAGGGAACATCATGGAAGCGAAACCACTTGGGAACGAGAAGAAGAAATGAGATAACGATATCTGGAATTATTCACAACTTCAGGTCAACAAGTTTGGAGGATCAAACTTCCTAAAGGGGAGAAGACTGTGATAACCCAACCCATACTATGCTTAATTATATATGTGATTATGTGTTTAATAAGAATTTGCAAGTTTAAGTATGGGAAATATGTGAATTTGGAAGGATATCTGTTGAAATTGGAACTTTGAATAGAAATTGAAGTCCTTAGAGGTGCGATAAACAAAAACCGACTTCATATATGTGATTAGCATGATTTATAGAGCTCATGGTAAAATTTTGAAAAATTACGATTCGTAATGATTAAATAATGTTTTGTGAGTTAGGTCATATATGTATGTTTAGCCTTTGTTCTTCATTGTTGCTTGAGAGCCCTAATAATGTTTTGTGAGTTAGGTCATATATGTGTGTTTAGCCTTTGTTCTCCATTGTTGCTTGAGAGCCCTAGAGTGTGAGTTAGAGAGAGAAAAAGAGGAGAAAGCTAGGGATTTGAAGAAAGTCAAGGGGCAAACCATAGATTTGAACTAAGGTATGGAAAATTACTCACAAACTTTGATTCTAACTCATCTTTGTCAAGAAAATCAAGAAGAAATTAGAGATTGAGCTAGGGTTTTGAGTTGTATGGTGGTTTGAACTAGAGGCAAGAAATTTCTCCCTAATCTCTCCATCTTTGTTTGATTTAAGTTCACTCTTGTGATTGACCCATGAAACAAACCTTAGATAATTCATGAAACAACATTTGTTGAAAGATTGCTCATAGATCATGTATTTTGAATTTGTTTATGTAATGTATGAGTATGGGAAAGAGATGAGTACATAAATTTGTTGTTGATGCAAGGTTGATATGTTTAATGTGGAATTACGCTTGTATCATACTTATATATCAAGTTTTTGAGTTGTTTTTACATGAATTTGGGCTTGGAAATGAGTTTAGGAAGTTTGCATCTTTGAACCATTTTCAGGCTGTCTGATTTTGGCCAGACCGCACGAGCGGCCACAGGCACCGCACGAGTGGAACATGAAGAAAAAAAGAGGTTTTCATGCTGCTCCTTGGACGCTCGAGCCACCGATTTTTCCACTCAAGCGGATTCGGGCCGCACATGCGGTGAAGACTTCTGCTCGTGCGGAACTCCTGTTTTAGCCAAACTTTAAAAAGGCATATCTCCTTCATTCGAACTCCGTTTTAAGTGATTCTTGAGCCTAAATTCAAGACCTAGAAGTCTAGTTTCTAATGGTGGTGATCTCACATCCAAATTCTAAGTACACAAATAGATATACTCAAATTAGTGAAGGCTGCTTATTGTCTTTTAACCGTTTCATGCCAATTCCTATCCTAACTTGGTTTACTTTCACTTCTTGCTATTTCCTTAAATATTAATAAGTAAACATGATATGTTCAATGAAAAACATATGAAATTATTGTACGAAACATTAATTTAAGTCATGAACATTTAAGGCCGTTTAAGGTACATCTTTGGAACATGTTTTGTACGCGGTTCACGTGTAGAGAGGATTAACATTGAACACTTGAGAGAAATTAAAAAAAAGTGTACGAATTGAAAAAAAATGATTTATTAGATATGTATGTGACATATTTTGTGTAGGTCGAGTGCCGGAGGCAACGTCGTAAGACCAAACACACTATGAATAGTAATATAATACACTTATATTCTTTGTTGCGTATCTTGAACCATGAACGGTGATTGGTGCCAACATTATGAATTGATTGGAAATGATGAAACTTCATTAATATTATATGACATATGCTAAATGATTGGGCTGGAGGCCGCTTGATAAATGATTGGGCCGAGGCCACTTGTTAAATGATTGGGCCTGAGGCCGCTTGTTAAATAATTGGGTCCGAGGCCACTTGTTAAATAATTGGGCCCGAGGCTGCTTGATAAATGATTGGGCCTGAGGCCGCTTGTTATATGATTGGGATCGAGGCAGCTTGTTATATGATTGGGCCCAAGGCTGCTGGTTCTGATTGGGCCCGAGGCCGTTTGACTTATGATTGGGCCTAAGGCCGCTTGGTTTATATGCTTATGGATATTGAGAGAACCTTATGATCATCTACTTACACTGTTTTACTGTATTATTACTCATTAAGCTTCGCTCACCCACTTTTATGTATGCACATGTTGATGATCAGCAGCATAGAGCACATCCCTAGAGTTAGCTTCAGGAGCCTTTTGTGACCCAATCGAGTCATGCCTCCGAGACGGAGTTTTGTCTTGGCTCACACTACACTTTGAGCCTATTATGTTTTTGCTTTCATGGTCTTGGGTTGTAAACACTATGTACAATTTTCCTCTGGCTCTTATACTTTTGATGGGTATGTATATGTATTATTGGGTTAAGTGGTTAACTCTATGATTTTGCTCATGATTGGCACAGCTCAATGGACTTTGCTTTATTATATGCTTCCATTTATGGCCCCATTAGATAAATATTCTGTATGATATTTTGAGGCCTTCTGTAATCTACGGATTACTAGCCGGTTATGACCCAAACTTTTAGGGACGGGTTCGATTATGACCCAAATAGGGCTGCAAACGAGCCGAGCCGAGCCGAGCTTTAGTGTGTTTGGGCTTGTTTATTAAGATTTTAACGAGCTCGAGCTCGAGCTCGAGCTGAATAAAAATTTAACGAACCGAGCTCGAGCCGAGTTGGCTTAGGCTCGACTCGAGCTCGAGCCTGTTCACGAACCTTAACGAGCCAAAAAATTTATAAATTCATACTTGAATGTGAGACTAAAGTTACAATTAAAACTTTGATTATACAATTATATATACAATATATATATACATACTAAAAAAAAGTCCATATTTTACTAAAATAATAATATCTACTACCACTATTATATAAATATACTATCTATAGTTAAGTATTATATACATTTATATTTTTTAAATATATAAATAGCATATTTCTCTTATTTTTTATACATAATTTTATATTATTTAATATATAAATAATAAATATTAAACGAGCGACTAACGAGCCGAGCTTACGAGCTTTAGTATTTTGGGCTTGTTTATTAAAAATTTAACGAGCTCGAGCTCGAACGGCAAAAAAAATTAACGAACCGAGTTCGAACGAGCTCTTACCGAGCCGAGCTCGAGCTTGTTCATGAACGGCTCTGTTCATTTGCAACCCTAGACCCAAATTATGCTGAGCTAATTGCCTTCATTTTGCAGTGATCGAAAAGTTACAAGCTAATTACCTCTATCCGAACGAAGAGGCGATCAGGACCATGCTGAGGTATCGACACCGAGATTGCTATGAGCTGCTTAGGTACGTACCGAGCCAAATATCTGACGTTGTCTATACTATAGACACCCCATTTTTCACCGTCCTCAAGACTTGGATATCATTGCTTGTGCACTCGATGATTATGCTTGCATGTGCTCGTTTTAGTGCCCGAAGTCCTCGGCAAAATGCCCTATCTTTGAGCCTTCAAACCCCATCTATTTTGTACCCTATTTTGGACCAAAACCTTCAAGCCTGCAACCTCTTGTGGCTGCCGGCCATCTAAGTGACTTGCCAGCCACCAGTGACCTTTTTGCACATATTTTGTTGATAGTTGTTCCAGCTGTTGGCACAATGAGCATCATCTCCATACACGTGTATAGATGGATATTTCTCAGCTAAATGCATATTTTTTTATATAAATAGGGTCTCCTTCCCCATTTTTGAAGGTTAGAATTTTTGGAACAAAAATCTCTTTCTCTATCTCTCTTGCAAATTTGTGCACAATAGCCTAGTTACACTACACTTTTGCCTACACCTCCTTAACCAAAGTTGGTTATCTTTGAGCTGAGGTTCCTTGAAGCCTTCTTGGAGCTCTTGAAGGTGGTTTTGGCTTGAATTAGTGCCCAAAGTTGATCTTTGCTTCAAGAGGTATATTACTTCCCTTTTAAGCTTACTTTGTATATTTGTTTTTCTATCTCTTTCCACTGTTTTTGGGCTATTTTGGGGCCATAAAAAACTCGATTTTTGTGGCTGAAATTGGTGTTTTAGGCCATTTAAGGTTAGGGGGGTATCTCACCCTTCTTTATTCCTTGCTTGTAAGGCTTTTCCACCTTTGTTTCCCACCTTCAAACTATTTTTGTTTAGGCTTTTGAACACTGAATTTCAGAGTATTTTCAGTGATAAAAATCATGTTTTGAAGTCTAAAATTGGAGGGGTTAGCCTCCTCTCCTTGTGTTTATGTGTTAGTTTATTTTTTTAGCCTTTTGTAGCTTAATTCCAGCATGTTTTAGGCTCTATTTTAAACTATTCTGCCTCTAATTTTGGCTAGTTGTTGCATTTGAATCTTGTTTTGCATGCCTCTAGTGTATTAGTCCTTACAAGCTTGGTGTTTTAGGCCTTTAGACATCTCTTGTTTGAGTTGATTGCCATGTTTTAGTGCTTTTCTTACTTCATTTCAGCACTTATAATCTCTGCAATGTCCCTCATTTCTTCACTTTTTCATTTGCTTTGAAAGTTGCTTCAACCTTAGGATAGTTTAAGCTTGAGATTGAGATTCGTTACTTAATGGTTTAATCCTCTTTTGGGGGTTCATTATCAACGGCATGACACCTCTCTCTTGTCTTAAACTACCCCTTGTTTAACACTTCCTTCTCTTTAGAAGACTTCTCACCAATGGATGTAATTGGTTAAGGAATGATTGGTAATCTAAAATGGGTAAATAATGGAAACTAAAATGGTGCGAGATAAGAAATTGGTCGTGTTTTGATGTGTTCAATCGAACGTTAATTGAACACAAGGAAAATTGGGGCATTTCATACTCAAAGTGATGAAATGTGCCAAGTTTCCTAGGTCTCCATTGCCCTTGATCATGCATGATAGGGTAATGGTCATTTTTTAGGTCTTGTTTGTGTATTTATTAACTTGTACATCTTGGTTCTTTAGCCATCATGCAATAAAATTGCTTGATTGATGGTTTGAGGACCAAGTGTATAATTCCTTTGAGATGTTTTGATGATAAAAAGGGATACACAGTACAAACAACCTGTGAGAATACCCTCTCTTTGCCCTGTTTACTCTTTGTTGCAGCAAAAACTATGATGTGTCATCAATGGTAGGCCCAATCGTTATTGGCCTAAGGCAAGGCACCGATGTTTGACTCAACCCCTCAATGGTGGCCCGACCACCACTTCGCCCGGCCACCAATGAATTTTGAGCAGTATGCTTGTGAAGCATAGCAAAGTTGATCTAGAAAAGGAAAAAGTACAAGGGTTGTGCAAACGGAGGCTTTCAAGGCGCGATGGATGTTCTTCGGGTGAAAATCGAGCATGCATGGGCCTCCCTCGCTTCCCGAGACTAGTTAACTAGTTAATTAGTTTAATTAGCAATTAATCAATTATTTGTTGTAATTAGTTAGTTGTAACTAATTAGTTTGTGTTGTAATACTTAATTAGTTGTAGCTAATTAGTTTATGATGTAATATTTAATTAGCTTAGCCTAGTTAAATTCTTAATTAATTAGCTTAGATAGTTAGTTAATTATTCATTCAAATTTTGTAATAATTAGCTTAGCTTAGTTAGCTAGTTAGCTTAATTCATTCGGACTCTTCTTCGTGAGAGCATGATATAATAATGTGCATGTCTTCCAACCCCACGTCTTTTTTCCTTTTACTTAACCGCTTTCAATGGTTAGTTTAGAAACATCATGTTTCAATTAGCATACCTTATACTTGCATCTATTCATTTTGTATTGCATGCACCGAGGCTCGGCGCATCATTCTAACTATATTGTTAGTTCAATACTTTTTTGAATATGTGCTTAGACCGCATGCTATCAAATTGATTCATATGTCATATTAGTAGCTGAGCCTATTAATTGCATATTGCATGTGTTGTATTAGACATTTGGTATAGTTAGGAATCATGCATTTTTTCTAACTCACTTTTGTTTATCTTAGCTTAGAGTATTAGGTGAGTTTTTAGTGCTTTAGCATACTTGCATAAGTGTGAGTGATTGCCATGACTAGCATGCTTGCCATGAGACTAAATGCTTACTTGATAAATTGCATGAGTGCCTGTGGATAAAGGCTTGTTGCTTGAATTGGAACGATTCAATGAATGTACATTTTAAGCCCACTATGTCTTGTGGAAAATTCGCAAACTTTAAGCCCACTTTGTTGAGTGGCAAAATCAAACCCTTTTCAAAAAACAAACATGAAATTGAATTGTTCCAATTTGAGCAAACTAGTCTATATCTTGTATGCGCGCATCACATAGTAATGCTAGCCTAATAAATTGGAACAAAAGCATATAATGTTGATAAAAATCATATCATGATTAGTAGAGGTCGATCTTTAATCGGGCGAGCGGGGGTACTCAATTCATGACTTTCCCCTTTCGTACCTAAGTTATTGAGCAGAGGTAACTTCAGTGATGACGGACACGTGGCCTTTAGCACGAGTCATGGGTTTCCTAAATTTTCCCAAAATAAAATATTTATATAGCGACTCTGTATCTGGCAAATCAGTCCAATTTTGGCATTTTTGATTCAAAATCAATTTCCAAAAGATTTGTCGGATTTGGACTCTTTGGTGTTTATCAATTTTACATTGCACTTGTGAGATTAGATTTAGAACCGCGGGAGTCTGAACTATAGGGTTTCTTTTGAACTTCCGAAAAGGGGCGCGAAAAAGTTGAGCTATACGTACTCCTCATGTCCAAGCTGCGCTTCACTCCGATCAACCTGAGAACACAATAATGGTGAGCTACTCGGTAATGTGTTGCTAGAAAACCCCTCCGACGGTCAAGTTAGCACACTCAGAAAGAGAGAAATGAGAGAAGACAGAATGGTGGGTGAGCTCTGATTAGAGGATGTTCCAACCCTGAGTATGGGGGTGCAACACCGTTTATATAGCTTATGCCTGCTCTTTTGCACCCATTCCCTTCGGGATGCGTGGATCTACTCCCTTTTCACGTTTCCCAACATGTCAACACTAACAAAACCGCCAAACGAAATTAATGCGTACGGACAGCGGAACCTCTTTCCTGTGGTCTCGTGGCGCCGTGTAGTATTCCCCACTGAGCTACGCTTAGTTCGGCGCCACGCCTTCATGTTATGACCGTTCTACTTGTGCTGGTTCCCTTGACAATTTCATACTGTGGTCAGACCAACCTCTTTAGTCTTGACTGGGCTGCTGCTCGGTTGATCCTGATGTTGAGACGACTAATCCCGTCTAACTCTGTAAAGTGCACATCTCCTCCAAACTGGCAATCCAAAGTTGTTCCAACTCGACTAGACTAAGTCCTCGGTCGAGTGTGCACCCAACGTCTGACTGAGCAAGGACTTTGCCTCTGGCCCAAACCAGCTCGGCCCAATATTAGGTCGTAAACCTCCTTATTAGTATAATACAGAAAATTGACAAAAAAGTTACTCAGAATATTATTGTATGGTGTAAATTCAATTTTGTGCAGTGGAACATACTCTTGATATGCATTCATCTAGATAGCCATATATACATCTAGGATATATCTATATCTAGATGTGATCAACCCATCTATCGAAAAGATGCTTCAAAAAATATTTTGAAAATATTTTGATCCATGTATATACATCCAAAATATATCTAGACGTGACCAGCCCATCTTCTATTGAAAAGAATAAGACTGAGCAAAAATAATAATAAATCGGTGATTCAAAACAAATGGTCAAATTTGATGTGAGTCATAGGGGCAATTTGGAAACTTTTTTAAAAAGTTAGCTTTTTGGCTTTTTAATTTTTTTACTCAAAAAATTCATAAAAAAGTTACAAGAAAGTCGGCTTTTGTAGTCAAAAAGTCAACTTTTTACAACTTCTCAAAACATCACTAAATGGTTTATAAATTCTACATATTAGACTTAATTTTTATTTGTTTGCTCAGTTGTTGAAATCTAGTCTAGCCAACATTTGGGATGTATTTCTAATATTTAGGCATTTAGACCATCTCTAATAGTTACTCAAACCTTTCATCAAATTTGAATTTGATGAAAAATGAGATTTTTTTTTTGCTCAACGGTTGCATCAAATAGGTATTAAATTGAGAATTTCACTTTTCTTTCATCAAACTGAGGACAAATGTGTCTTTCATCAAATCACTGTTCATTGTCGTTGCTAGATGTGCCCTCGGATGTCCTCCCAGATGACCACCTTAAGGTAAAAATTTTTGAAAAAATTGCACTGGCCAGTTGACCGCCCGATTGAAAAATAAAATAAAATTACATTGGCCGGTCTACTGGTCAGACATCCATCCGGTCGTCCGGTGTTCTAATAAAACTCTGTTGAAGCACTTGATATCAAAGGAAACTTTTACTCAAATTTGATGAACCATTAAGATGCCCTTAGTCTAGCCAATATCTGTGATGTACATGTAATATTTAGACATTTTTTGAAAATAAATTATTTTAGTTAATTATTTAACTTTTTTTATAAAAAGTAAAGAAAATGATATGATGGAATATTTTGTTTTATTAACTATTCTAACTTGAGATGGGCTAAACACCCCTTACTACATTTTAAGTGATGGACTTCTAATTAATTTTTAATTTTATTTACATATATGCTCCTTTTCTACAAAAAAATAAAAATAAAAATAAAAATTAAGATGGTTAATATTTATTTAAAAATAATAATTAGATAATAGCAAGGAGAAAAAATAAACACAAATATAAAATTATTCTCTATAAAATAATTTAAAATTTTAAAAATAACTAAACCAGTGACAAAAATATCAATATGCATCCGCATTCAATAAATCCGAGTCTCTCAACCCAACCAGTGCAGCAAAGCAGGGCCATTTCCCAAAATAAGCCTAAACAGTAAAGGAATTCCCAAACTAAGTCCATTTTTCAAAGATTTCCCAAAATGGGCTAAATCGCGGTTCCAAATCGCGAGTTCAACACTTTTTGCCCCGGAGTTGCCAAATCTTGAATTCGCTGTTACAAAATGCGAGTTTACTTAAGAACTCGCGGTTACAAACCGCGAGTTTAATTAAATTTTTTTCCCCCCTCATTCCAAGCACGACTTTAATTAAACTTCATCGCAAAAAAAATTTGTTCTGAACTCGCGTTTCAGAACCACGAGTTCATGTTGACGCCGCCGTTGTAATCGCTCTAAACTCGCTATTTGTAAGCACGAGTTCATCAGAAAATTTTTTGTGCTGAACTCGCATTTTGTAACCACGATTTTGGGCAAGTTAAGTGAAATCGTGGTTGTGAACCACGATTTTAAAACACCTATATAAACCCCAGCCCCGTGTTTTGTATTCACGATTTCTGTTCTCTCACTCCCTCTTACTCCTCTCTTCTCTGTCTCTCGAGCTCTCTCTCGCGAGCTCTCTGTGTTCTATCTCTCGAGCTCCCTCTCTCGAGCTCCCGCTCTGCCTCTCGAGCTCCGCTCTGTCTGCCTCTCTCGAGCTCCCTGCTCTGTCTCTCTCGTTGGTATGCCTTCTCTCATCTTAGTGCGAATAAATTACCATTACAGTTTATATTTGTGAATATATTTGTGTTTGTGAAAATGTGAATAAATTAGGGATAGGGTTCATGTATGTGGGGTTAGGGTTAGGATTTATATTTGTGAATAAATTAGGATTAGGGTTCATGAATGTGGGGTTAGGTTTAGGGTTTATGTTTGTGAAAAAATTAGGGTTATGGTTGATTTTTGTGAAATTTTTTAAATATAGGTAATTTGTTGAATGTTGAATGTGAATTTTGAATGTGAATGTTGAATTTTAATTATATTTGTTGAATGTTGAATGTGAATGTTGAATTTTAATTATATTTGTTGAATGTTGAATTTGTTGAATGTTGAATTTGTGAACGAAAATATATTTTAAGTATAGGTAGTTTGTGAATGTTGAATTTGTTGAATTTGTTGAATTTGAATCAAAACATATTTGTTGAATTCATAATTTGTTGAATGTTGAATGTGTTTAATTATCTGTAATAATAATAATTTTCTTGTATCAAAACAAATTTTGAATGAAAACAAATTTAAGGAATAATCAAAAGATATTTTCGTTTCTTTTGAATCAAAACGTATTTAAGGAATAATCGTGTCATTCCCTTTTATTGTCATTCCAATAAATTACCTTTGTCCTATGCAGCTAAATATTTACAATAATTTAAATGCTGTTAATTAATTACATAAGAAAGAGAAACGTTAATTTGGTACGTAAAATTATTATTAATTAGGTGATGCGAGTAGTAATAAATTAAAATTAATAAAGTAACCAAAATAATTTTATTCGAAATTTCAATTTGTTAAGTAAGAATAAGAAATTGAAAAGTAAGGAACAAAATTTGTGATCAGAAATTGCTATGGAAGTTTTCTCATCATTTTGGCCAGGAGCAAATATATATATATATATATATATTTATTTTTATTTTTTTTGGAGATAGGGATATGGCAAAATAGAAAAGTCAGATATTTCGTTTTCTTACTAAATTTTTTTAAATATTATATATATATATATTTATTGTTAATATTTATTTGAAAAAATATATATATATATTGTTAATATTTTCTATGGGTGACCCTTTACGTAGTACACTAAAATTTTATTAACAAATTAAAAATCTAACTACTTAGAATGTTGACCCGAAAAAAAAAAAAAAAAAAAAAGAATTCAAATCTAATCGGTTTGTAAAATTGATGCCACATGCCACTACGATAAGTAAAATTGGTTTGACTAAGTAAAATTATAGTTTACTTGAATTTCATGCCCCATTTATTTATTGAATTTCATTTTCGAGTTTTTCCTCCTTAAATTTCATGACATTTCCTTTTATAAATTTGATATAAATAAATGACTTTTTAAAAGTGATTCACAAAAAAATTGATATAAACATTAGAGGTCCAATATAAACATTAGAAGTCAAAAAAGTACTTTTTACCTCTTTGCGAAAAGAGGCCTTTCAAGTCGTCATGGAAAATGCTATTATGAAAACATTTGATATAAAAAAAACTAAAAAATTATTTAGGAATTATGTTTGAAAAAATGAGTCATTCTCGATAATTTTTGAAATTTTTTGAGTTATCCTACAGTCAAATGAAAATTTTTTATTTATAAAATGAAAAAAAAATGAAAAAGAGAAATATTGATTTAGATCATTAAGCACAATAGGTCACTACTGAAAGGGGAAAAAGAAAAGAAGATTGGTAGTAGTGGCATTAGAGTACAGCATAGAGTAGCTAAACCATGTTGCAATAAAAAATATATAAAAATCAAAACAATTTTTTTAAGGGTAAATTATTATTATTATTTTTTTGTTGAAGAAAATATAATTAATCCCATACTTTTGACATAATAACAATAGATTCCCTTGAGATTTTAATTCACATAACAATTAGTTCATTTTTCATCAAAAATTCGTTGCTTATATGAATGAAAAAATAATATTACCATCTATTTTTAACTAAAATGTATATTTATATTTATTTATTTCAATATATATATATATATATATATATTTTATCAGCTAAGAAAAATTTCATTAACAGTATTAAATTAAAAATACAGGAAGATAACATATATCTAGAGATATTCGAAAAATACAAATTACCTCTACCATTGTTACTCCCATCCCTATAACCAATCCCTTGACCTGACAAATTTTTTTTTTTTTTGTAAACAAAAATAGAAGACAAAATCAAGCATGCCCTCAAAAATTTAAGAACTGAACTCAACAAATAAAATACATGAATCCCACAAATCAACCCACATAACCCACGGCAAAAGCCCCCATGCTGTACTGCACTCTTAAGCATTTAAATAATAATTTTTTAAAAACACCACTTTGTACTGAAATCGTCAATTCCAAGTGACTACTTACTGTATGGCAAAAGTAAGTATGAAAAAATAGTTTCATGTAGCGATGTGACAACTCACTGCATGTTGTTTTATTTGACAACTCACTGCATGTTGTTTTATTTGACAACTCATCGCCCAATATGAAGGGATTGCATTGTCATCATTTGGCCTACAATTATGATTTTATTTGACAAACACGCCGTGACTACATCAAAGGTACACAAAGTCACGGGTACTCGATTGCATGAAATGAAAAGCTAAAAACAATATCACGGGTATCACTTGTTCCACAAAGTCTCAAAGATGCGTATTATCACTAGATCATCTCTACTTAACCCTCAAGATGATGTCTATAAATAGCGACACCCCAAAGATGATGTTTGTTCAAGTCATAACAATAGTAATATATCTACAATTACTATTATTATTTGTTTGTTTATTTTATGAACAATGTCTTCAAGAGGTGCAGAAGTTCACGCCAAAGAAAGAAATCCGAAAGTGTGGTCACCTCCATTTACTTATGACTACAAGAGCGAAAAGTACTCGAGTCCGAAGGATTATTATCAGGTATCCGAGCCGAGTGGGCGCTCAGGTAACGGAGCAAGAAGGATTGTTTAATGATCTACGTAATTTTGGGGCACCGCACCTCATCGCTGCTCATTGACCATGGCTAGACGAAATGTGAGTGACTATGAAAAGCGATTACGAATTAAGAAGGAGAACAACAGAATGTTGATGCGAGATGTCGACATTTCATGCTTGATTAGCCACCGAAATGGCGTATAAAGCAAATGAGATTTCACAAATGATTGAGCGAAATAATGTCTTAAATAATGAAAAATATCTCTCGACTACTACATGTCGATGAGGAATGAGAAATCAAACACCTTTATCTTTCATATATGTTTGTATGTTGTCTCATATCTTACATATGAGTGTGACACAATGTTGTTGTTCATCTAACGACGGATGTATTTCAAGTATTTGTTTTATGAACTTGAAGTTTATGAAATAACTACATTTATAATCGCACATTTATTAGTTCATGACTTTCTTTATTGAATTGCAATGAGTTAAGGAATGTTCGGATTCACGAATGGATTAATGTATGTTGAATTATGTGAATACTTAAAACACATAAAACAGAACTGGTAGCTCGAGAAAGAAGAAAGGGTCGCGTTCCAATTCTCGGAAGTCCTGGTCAAAATGATGACTCTGTTAATCGAATGGGGGTTGACATATAACTAAACTTGGGGCTTTGGACAAACAAGCTCAAAGCCAATGGTTGGTCCATTGGGGAACTAAATAAAGTTCATACAAACGAACAACCGCCTTGAACAACACATAAAATGTAATGTAGCTCGGTTAAAAGCTTCCTTAACTACGACTTGTGAAATAGGATCTTGTACATAAAGAATTTCAATTTCCATCGAAAGAAGAAAGGGTCGCTTCCAATTCTCGGAAGTCCAGTCAAAATGATGACTGCTCAGAATGGGGTGTTGACAGATAACTAAACTTGGGGGGCTAGACAAACAAGCTCAAAGCCAATGGTTGGTCCAGTTGGAACTAAATTTAAAACCCCATTGGTTTTACTTGATTTGCTTATCAAAATCACTATTTACAATTAATTATACACAAACAGATTTACCTTAACACCAATTTCATGTATGTGGGATTCTCGATTCAGAAAGTCACATGGCAACATGGAATTCACCGATTTACCTACAAAGGAGCATGCCCTTATTTTGTCGGTATATGCAGGTGGATTGTCAAGTCATGTGACTTGGTGCACAGACTTTGGTTTCCTCAATTTGTTGCTCAATTTCTTAATTACAATGACAACTCAACACCAATTTAATATATATGGGAATCTCAATTCAGAAAGTCACATGGCAACAGTGAATTCACTGATTTACCGTTAGTGAGCATGCCCTTATTTTGTTGGTATATGCAGATGGATTGTCAAGACATGTGACTTGGTGCACAGACTTTGGTTTTCTCGATATTGTAATCGATTTTTTTATTACAATGACAACTCAACACCATTTTCATATATATGGGAATCTCAATTTAGAAAGCCACATGGCTACAGTGAATTCACTCGATGCATCGATGAGCATGCCCTTATTTTGTTGGTATATGCAGATGGATTGTCAAGACATGTGACTTGGTGCACAGACTTTGGCTTTCTCGATATTGTAATCGATTTTTTTTTTACAATGACAACTCAACACCATTTTCATATATATGGGAATCTCAATTCAGAAAGCCACATGGCTACAGTGAATTCACTGATTTACCGTCAGTGAGCATGCCCTTATTTTGTTGGTATATGCAGATGGATTGTCAAGACATGTGACTTGGTGCACAGACTTTGGTTTTCTCGATATTGTAATCGATTTTTTTATTACAATGACAACTCAACACCATTTTCATATATATGGGAATCTCAATTGAGAAAGTCACATGGCTACTGAATTCACCGATGCACCGTCGATGAGCATGCCCTTATTTTGTTGGTATATGCAGATGGATTGTCAAGACATGTGACTTGGTGCACGACTTTTGGTTTTCTCGATTTTGTAATCGATTTTTTATTACAATGACAACTCAACACCATTTTCATATATATGGGAATCTCAATTGAGAAAGTCACATGGCTCTGATGAATTCAGCGATGCGTCGATGAGCATGCCCTTATTTTGTTGGTATATGCAGATGGATTGTCAAGACATGTGACTTGGTGCACAGACTTTGGTTTTCTCGATTTTGTAATCGATTTTTTATTACAATGACAACTCATTTCTTATTAATATATGTGGGATTCTCAATTCGAGAAAGTCACATGGCAGCAGTGAATTCACCGATTTGTGAATTGAGAAAGTCACATGTAACCGTGAATTCATAAAGTCATGTGACTTCATGCAGTATTTGCTTTTCTCTGTTTTTCAATGTCTTGACAACTCATACATTGTTCATTTATGGGATTGTCATGCGAGGCATCTTTCTAAAGTCGTTCATAACCAACTATATAAACGAGTAAAGGTGAAGACACAACCTTACAACTCATTTCGTCCTCTGAAATTATCATTTATTTGCTTTACAAAAATTAGCATGGCTACATGGTTCATGGGAGGGAGTGGTGGGAATCGCAGAGGTGGTAGGAACTTGCAAAGGGGTGAAAGTTCACGACGAGGAGGGGGGAGGGGAAGTGGCGATGCTGAAGATGAAACACCATTTCCTTTGTTAGATGCCTCTTGTGCTTATCATGATAGGTTTGGGAAGCGACATTTTGTCATGCCCAAGTACTATCGAGATCCATGTGGTTTAGTGGAGTCTCCATCAGAGAATCAAACAGGATATGGTTATGCAAATGCTAGACTTCTGAAGTGGCCCGCACTATTTATAGAGCGAGTGCAAAATGAAAGGTTATGTCGGGAAGACGGTGAAGGTGCCAAAAGCACGCTCGTTGAGATCAAAAGAAGATCGATAATGTTGATCGACTATGTCAAAGACTACAACGTGAGATTTCTCAAATGGGTCGTAGGTTGGCGCGATGCGACTACTCATAGTTAAGAAGGATGCCCGAAGAACAAAAGCAGAACCAAATGATGCGGCTATCAAGGCTATCATGGAGGATCCTCGGCTTGTCTCGACGCCGAGCTTCGGATTGTTCGGACTCGAGCCACCTACCGATTTAAGCGAATTAGGTGTTAATGTCTACACTTTGGCAATATTAGGTCATGCATTCATATGTAATGTCTGTTAGAGTAAGTGTTTCCGTAATGAGTTTGTCAGTTATGCGCCTAATATTTGTGCATCTTTTTTATGTTTATCTACGATTGTGTGTTAAGTTCATGGTGTCCACAATGTATTCTTGTCCGAGACTTATGTGTACTACTTATGTATGTACTACTTATGTGTTTTTTCTTCAAGGTTTTATGAATTACATTATCACCTTCTAACATAAAACAAAGACAACAGAAAAAAAAAATTATTTAAATGAAAACGGCTTTAGTAAAGCCAAAACAAATTTCTGAATAACACATTCTAACCCAAAACAAAGACAACAGAAACAATAAAAATTAAAAAACTTTACATGAAAATGGCTTTAGTAAAGCGAAAATAAATTTATGAATTACATTATCACCTTGTAACCCAAAACAAAGACAACAGAAAAAAAAAATTATTATTTACATGAAAACGGCTTTAGTAAAGCCAAAACAAATTTCTAAATAACACATTCTAACCTAAATCAAATACAATGTAAAAGAAATAAAAAATAAAAAAACTTCACATGAAAATGGCTTTAGTAAAGCGAAAATAAATTTATGAATTACATTATCACCTTCTAACCCAAAACAAAGACAACAGAAAAAAAAAAATTATTATTTACATGAAAACGGCTTTAGTAAAGCCAAAACAAATTTCTAAATAACACATTCTAACCTAAAACAAATACAACAGAAAAGAAATAAAAAATAAAAAACTTCACATGAAAATGGCTTTAGTAAAGCGAAAAGAAATTTATGAATTATATTATCACCTTCTAACCCAAAACAAACACAAGAACAACAAAATAAATTTACTTTAGTCAAACCAAAAAAAAATGCTGCATTACACATTCTAACCCAAAATAAAAGATAAAATAAATTAACATGAGAACAGTTTTAGTAAAATAATTTTAACTTAAAAATTTATTCTAAAATACATTATCACCAAAATAATGACAACAGAGAAAAAAAAAACAAATTTTCACTTAAAACAAAGTAAAACAAAAAAATTTATGTTAAAAGTAAACTTGATTAAACTCGCGGATAGAAAAAGCGAGTTCAGAAGGAAAATTTTTTTTGATGAAATCGCGTTTACAAAATACGAGTTCAGAAGAAAATTTTTTTTTTATGAAATCGCGGTTACAAACAGCGACTTCAAACGAAAATGAAATCGTGTTTCAGAAACGCGAGTTCAGATGAAATTTTTTTGCGATCAAACTGCTCGGAATGAAAGGGAAAAAAATTTAATTAAACTCGTTTGTAAATGAAGTTCTTAAGTAAACTCGCATTTTGTAACAGCGAATTCAAGATTTGGCAACTCCGGGGCAAAAAGTGTTGAACTCGCGATTTGGAACCGCGATTTAGCCTATTCTGAGAAATCTTTGAAAAATAGACTTAGTTTGAAAATTCCTTTACTGTTTAGGCTTATTTTGGGAAATGGCCCCAGCAAAGCAACCCACTTATTAGCATTTGGAACGTACGAGTCCGAGTGGGAGTCTGAGTCTGATTCCAAGATCAAATCCGAGTCCAAAGCCTTTCTACACAATATAAAAGTGACTGAATTAGAATGAACTACCAATCAACTACATCGACAATCAACTTGTGGGCCCTCTAACACTGTTAACTACCATTCAACTTACGCTTTACATCTCCTATAACATGTCTCACCTATCTCTCCATCTTCCTTCAACACCAACCACATCTCTCTCTCTCTCTCTCTCTCTCTCTCTTCAATGGAGGCCTCATGGGAAGCCAGCGTCACCGATTCAATCAACACCATATACCTCCTTTTCTCCGCCTACCTAGTCTTCGTAATGCAGCTCGGCTTCGCCATGCTCTGTGCCGGCTCTGTCCGAGCCAAGAACGCCATGAACATAATGCTCACCAACGTTGTTGACGCCGTTGTCGGCAGCATCTCTTACTACCTCTTCGGCTTCGCTTTCGCTTTCGGCGACGGCTCCAGTTCCAACCCATTCATTGGCACTGAATTTTTTGCTCTCAAAGACATCCCCAATAGTTCATATGACTACAGTTACTTTCTCTACCAATGGGCTTTCGCTATCGCTGTCTCTGGCATCACTAGCGGCTCCATAGCCGAGCGAACCCAGTTCAGCGCCTACCTCGTTTTCTCATTTTTTTTAACGGGGTTCGTTTACCCGGTGGTGGTTCACTGGGTTTGGTCATCGAGTGGCTGGCTTAGTCCGAGCTCAACTAGTTTGATTTTTAGTTCGGGTGCAATTGACTTTGCTGGGAGTGGAAAGGTGCATTTAGTGGGTGGAATTGCTGGGCTTTGGGGCTCACTGATAGAAGGCCCAAGGGTGGGCCGGTTCGATGCCTTTGGCAAGCCCATGCCGATGCGAGGCCACAATGCAACTCTTGTGGTGCTAGGGACCTTCTTGTTGTGGTTTGGGTGGTTCGGGTTCAACCCAGGTTCATTCGACAAAATTCTTGTTGCGTACCCTGACACATCCAATCAAGGAAACTGGACCGGAGTTGGCCGAACAGCGGTCACAACCGCGCTTGCCGGTTCGACAGCCGGACTTGTAACACTATTCGGCCGACGGTTACTAGTGGGCCACTGGGATGCATTAGATGTGTGCAATGGGCTTCTTGGTGGGTTTGTCGCAATCACATCGGGCTGCGCAGTGGTGGAACCATGGGCTGCCATTGTATGCGGGTTTTTTTCGGCGTGGGTATTGATTGGGCTGAATATCTTGGCCCTGAAACTGAAATTCGATGACCCGTTAGAGGCAACCCAATTACATGGTGGGTGTGGGGCTTGGGGTCTGCTTTTTACAGGCCTGTTTGCAAAAGAGGAATTCATTGTTCAGGCCTATAATTCAGGTGAGACTGGAGTGGTTCGACCCTATGGGCTTTTATTGGGTGGGGGATGGGGCCTACTAGGAGCCCAAGTGATTGAGGTATTGGTTATTGTGGGCTGGGTTAGTATAACAATGGGCCCACTTTTCTATGCACTACACAGGCTCGAGATTTTGAGGATATCTGTTGATGAGGAAGTTGCAGGGCTTGACATCTCTAGCCATGGAGGTTATGCCTATACTGCTCATCCAGAGGACACCCCACGCTATTATGCTGATTACATGAGGCTGCAAAACCAATGATGATTCAAAACACCCCCCCCCCCTCTCTCTCTCTCTCTCTCTCTCATTTTTTATTATTTTCATTATTGTCATTTTGTGAAGTTCAAAATTCTTGAATTTGATTTTATTTTTATTTTTATTTTTTTGAGAAAGTAAGTTGTAACCCTAAGGTGTGCAATAAAATTTCATTGATAATTTTTTTAATATTGTCATTATTACCGCCTCAAAGCATCTTTTTTATTCATTAGATAGGAAATGAAAAATAACTCACTTCATATATTTTTTAATTTTTGATTTATAAAAATATTATGTAAATAATATCATATAAATACTCGATAATCAAGATTATCTAACAATTTTGCTTGCTGAATAACTCAGTTGATCAAAACCTTACATCTATTAGAAGATCAAGTCAACGATTCAAAACTTGTGGCAAATCCAAGCTAGGGATTAGATGTTACACACCAAAAAAAAAAAAAAAAATACTAGATACTTTTGTTCATGATTTTAACATGTACTGAGTCATAGTATTTCATCAAAGACTGAACTATCATCTTGAAAGCAACAGATACCATCTTATCCCAAAATTGGACTTGCCACATCATCTCGAAAGGAATATATATACATCTTATTACTACAGATTTAGGATTATATTGGGAAGTTAATTAAAAGCTATTTTGTTGACTTTTTAAACATATTTTTAAAAAAATATATAAAAAAATAATGAGGTGATACAAATAAAAATAAATTAAAAGCCTAAAAGTCACTTTTGCCCATCAATAGATCAAACATATACAACAACTCATCTTCATGTGATAGGTCAAACATATACAACTCATCTTGATGTGATGAGTTCATGCATCCCCCCTTCTCTTTTTTTTTTTTTTTTTGAAAAAAAAATTAAATACATGCCAAATAAAATACTGACTGTGAAAAATGATAATTATATCCAACCGTGTATCATTTATTTCACTAAATTTGAGTAAAAATTTTATATGGTATTCAGCACTCCAACGAAGTAGAGTTTTGGCTGTCATCAACCCATAAGTCAACTGGGAGGATGATCAGCTGGTTTACCGACAAGAGCAATCTATCACTTTCTAGAATATGCTTTGCTATGGAAAGTTTTCAAATAACTGATAACCTAGGAGACAACCAGTCTGACATCTGGCTAGTCGTCCAGTTTTGCAAAACCAATGGTACTAAACAGTGAAATGCTAAACGCTCCCAAATGTCTTCTATTTGGTGAAATATTTTTGATATTCTCGATTTGATACCATTTTGATTTTTGATATTCTCGATTTGATATTATTTTGATGAAATTATTGGAGTTAAAAAAAAAACACATTTTTCATCAAATTCAAATTTGATGATGAATTTGATACACGATTGGAGATATTCTTAGCCTATGTTTGGGAAGTAGGTTTTAGGGGTTTTTTTGGCTAAAATAACCACAAAAAATAAAATAAGTTTTTTAATCCAATGAGACAAAATATTACATTCAATTCATAATCATTATATTCTCTCTCACAAAAAAGTCAAAAAAGTCAAAAAAATCAAAAATCCTTTCCAAACCAGACTTTTTAGCCTCAGACAAAAATAATTAAAAAAATCAAAAAGTCAAAAAGCCAATTTACTTCCCAAATGAAGCCTTATTGATTGTGTTTTACTATTTTATTTTCTCACTCATGGGCATCAATGCAAATTGCATACAAGTTTTAAAATTCTGATAAAATATTTTAATAATATATAATAGTCCTCGTGTCTTTGAACTCAACAAAATGCAAAGGAAAAATATTACGTCAATACGAAGATAATTAAAATCTGATTTTTTGATTTTTTTTAATTTTTTTTTTACTGTTTCATATAAAGGTGATATGACCCAATATGAATTAAAAGTTAACTTTTAATTTTATTTTTATTTTTTTTTTAGTGGATAACCAAAACACCCTTAATGCTTTGTTTGGTTGAAGGATTTGGAGAGGAATTTGAAAAGGGAAAGGAAAAAGATGTGAAACTATATAAAATGTAAATATATTTTTTTCACATTTTACCTTTTTTTTTTTTTTTTTCTTTCTAAATCTCTCCTCAAATCCCTCAACCAAACACAGTATAAGTGTAATATTTAAAGCTGCGACAAATGGTGAGCTCCTACATCGGAGTATTAGAACTATGGTACACAATTGAGGGGTTGTTTGGGACGATCTAAATAAGTGCACTTTTTGTTTTTTTACGAAAAGATGTGCAGAAAAGTAGAGAGGTGATGTGATGGAAAAAAAATAAAAAGATGAATTATTTAGGAGATGACAAACCACCCCTGAGTCGAATAAGGCTGCAAGAATAAAAGAAGAGCAAGAAGTAAAACCTGAAACATATTATATTGATAAGAACGATCCAGAGATCAACGGAATATTGAATCCCACCTATACAAAAGCTAGCAGGGATTTACAGTTGTTAACTGTTTATATACAAAGCGGGTTTCCATCAGCAGGATGATTACAGATCAATAATCCCTCACCTCAGATGAGAATCATAGGGAACAAACACGGTATCTGGAATAACAAGAGGCAACTTTTCTATGTACATAAATAGCCTTTGTAAGTTCTCTCTCAAGATTATCGATAAATCAATAGTTTCACTGTTGTTGGTACAAATCCAAAGGTCACCTGAGTTCACCCGTTTAAGGCTGTCCCGGCAAAAGGGGCATGATTGAGATCGTCCACGCCTGAGGCAAGCAACAAAAAACACAGAGGGTCCAAAGTAAATATTTACAAAAGGAAATGCAAGAACTGTTCCTGCAGAATAGCATAAGGAAAATTCTAAACAAACATAAAATTGGTACAAAAAATTGACAAAAATGATGTGACAATGCCATTATTGTAAATAAATCTGTCTTTAATGATGTTTTGTTTTGAAGTGAAAGATCCATAATGAACCATATTATTGTATATGGATTTTGTTTGTATAACACTACTCATAGCAGAAAAATATATGGTTTGACAGTATCAGAATATGATTCCCCATCTTGTACTATGACGGGATAACCAAACGTGTAACAGTCAAATACACTTGGGATCCTAGTTACCATGGAATAGTGAAGACACTTCTCTTTACACATTTTCTTTTAGAATTGCTTTCCATACATCAAACTCAATCAAAGAAAGATTATAAGTGGGCGCCAAAATCAGGGTACTAATTAGTTTGTCCAACTCAATCAATGTGCCGCCAATATACAGCAATAAGTGGTCACAAATGATTTAAATATAAAAAAAACTTCTCATGGTCAATGAGCCAAGAGGTAATGGCAGGGGTGGGCAGAGTTTTTAAGAGTTCTGTTCCTAGAGTTGCAGAAAATCGAAAACAGGACTGAAATTTCGTTTGATTTGTTGTTCACAGAATCTCTTTTTCGAAAATTGAGTTAAAAATAAGTAATTTTCAGCATACACTGGAATGTTTAGTTTCAGTTTTTTATTTTTTGTTTGTGGCTAGGGATACAACCTTGACAGTTATTAAAAAACATGCTTCAGAAAACTGCTTTCTGAGAATAGTGTTAAAAAAGTCCAATACCTTTTGTTTTCCTATCCTAATAAAATGCTAGAGAAGTTTCAAACGAACAAAATAGGGAACTTTACCAATCCCGATAGCACTTCATGCACAATGAATGGCTGCAATTAGGCAACACGACCTTGCTATTCATTTCCATGCAAATCCCACACTCCTCTTCTCTCTCAATATCGGCTTCAGTGAGTTTTCCCTTGTCTAAATCATCCTTTCTAGAGTACCTGAGTGAGCATATCTCCTTCTGTTTTCTATCTTCCAAATCAGTTATCCCACTTTGAAGTTGCAATAAAGAAGGAAATATAACAGCTGTTCATAGAGAGATGAACATGTAAGCACATACTAATGTAATATTGAGTATACCTATTTTCTGAATAAAATCACATTTTAGACGATGGTGGTGCTAAATTTATTATTTCAAAACATCAATCAAAAAAGAAAAAGAGAAGTAAACAAAAAAAATACAATGGTAAATCTTTGATATTGTAAAGAAAAATTCACTTTCTCGTATCTTACCATAAAATTCTCTGATGCTAGCTTTTCTTTCTTGAACAGACATAGTGGTTTTTCCATCTGCATACGTCTGCATCAATCCACCATTGTGCCACACCCCAACAAAAAATAAGTAATATTGGAATTACTTTATTGTTGAAGAGGACAGAGTTCTTAAGTAATTACAGAAAGAACAATAAGGACAGTTAAGAAAGGAAAGGTAGGTGCTTCAACAGCCAAGCAAACAAATGTATGGACAAAGACTAGCAGTACAGTTAAGTGTATAATGTAAAGGAATTTACCGTATAAATAAGAACTCGGAGCAACCCAAGGGCACCAGCAAGGTGACAATCAGCCCACTGAACAAAAAATAGAAATAAGTTCGCAACTGGACTATAAGACAGTCTAATTTGAAGGCATGCTCCATCTTTCTCCCTCGGACAACCTAAAGCCCTGGAGTAACAAAAAAAAAAAAGAAAAAGAAATAAGAAATAAGAAGGCGGAGAACGCAGGATAAACAATATTCAGAAAAGTTCATATCATTAGAATAATATATACTCTCTTTATTGTGCATTACTTTTAGTTATTCTGGTTTGTTCCTTGTAGTATAACACGCTAACGCTATGTTTGGTAAAGGGATTTGGGAAGAAATTTAGAAAATGAAAGGAAAAAGGTGTGTGAAATTATATTTTATTTATATTTCACCTAACTTTTCCCTTTATCTTTCTAAATCCCTTCCCAAATCTCCCAACCAAATACAGCGTAAAGGTTAACTGACTTGACAACAAGTACAAGCTCATATCATTAGAATAGCAAAATGATTGACATTACTAAAAAAGACCCAAAAGGTTATAAAAAAGAAGCAATGAAGGTAGTAAGGTATTTGTAGAGTGCATTTAAAAAATATGTATATATAATGTTCTGTTATGTGGGTATTGCAGTTCTTCTGCTTGAAAAAACCAACATTCATTTACTTCACAATTGGCTAGTGCAAATTTACCTAGTAGGAACAGGCAGTCATCAAAAGTGTAGAAACAATTTGTAAGCCGTAATGCGGCTACACATTTTATACACAGGCACTGATTCTAGGTCTAATTACCAACCCTTATGTGGACACAAAATCCCGAAATAATCTGCTAAAAAACAACTAGGGTTCAACCATCTCCTAAAACATGATAAAAACTTATACTGTTGATGGAAATAAGTTCATGCATCACTAAATATCAGTAAAACTAGAGTTTGACTCTGACATTATTTCTAGAGCATGTAACTCACATGGCCAGTGAAATTTTTTTAAAATTAATTTGCTACTTAAAATGTACTTTGGCAAGCACCTTGATGTGCAACAATTGTTAAAAATTGTAACATTATTTATAAAGGCACTTATTCATAAATCCCTCTTCATCTAATTATGTTCCACCTAATCCAAATTATTTTCTTGTGGTCCAATAACATAGGTTCTACACAGATTGTGATGTGAACATTCACACAGACTGTGAATATTATGATTTGAAAATTGGTACTCGAAAAAGAATTTCCTAATAAATCTCCCTACTTATAATGATTTGAAAATTTCTCTTTAAAGTAGCTTGTTTTAAAAAATGATTTTGGAAGTAGCGATGAATTCACACAGATATAAACTAAATTTGTGGAATTCAATGCACTATAATACTGATCAAACAAGCTAAACAGACAAATTACCATGCCAAACAGATCGTTTTAAACACAATCATGACATTCAAAATTCAAAGCAAAATCAATCAATTAATCAGAGACAGAGTGAGATATACAGAGTGTTGGCGTGCTGAATATCGGCTTCGAGAGCTTTAAGAGAATCCTTGAATGACTTTCTCATTGCCTTGATTTTCTCGGAAAATAATTCCCATCCAACAACAAGCAAAAGAAAAAATGAACAAAAACACAAACACTAGAAGATCACCGTCGTCGTGAAAACAGAGCTTTTCTCCGCCTAGGTTTCCTCTCACAATGACTGAGCCGCTCTCTCAGACTTCTTATACAAAGGTTAGTACTCCGCTCCGCTCCACTTCCAATATTATTATTATTATATTATTATATTATTAGTGTTTATCCGAAAACTTTTTAAATTTTCATTTTTTTTTCAATGTCTGATTAAATCCTCTGCGGCCGAGCTTATTTTACTTTGTGTGCGCTCCTTGAAAAGGGGACACGTGGGCAGAATGCCAACCCCGATGTCGATAATTCAACCACAATAGGTTATTGTGGGGGTACCATAGAGGATGAAAGCCCCGACAAAAATCAGATGGCGCCGCACCGTGGTTTTGAGAATTGGCCGCCATGTCATAGTTCTGCCAAACTTCTTTATGTTATCCTATTTTTCTTGTTGTGACAAGCGGCACTTGTTTGAATATTTTATGAAATAGGTATTTTAAAATGGATTTTTCTAAGGAGAAATAATAGTTGAATTCTAAAGTTTATAAATTTTAATTTTTAAAATCATAATTTTTTTTTCATGTGTAGGTAATTATCTTTAGAAGATACATATAATTTGTAATTTTTTTTCTTTAATTCAATAATGTTATAAATAGAAATTTTAGAAATAACAAAGAATAGGCTCGGCTGGTCTCTAGTCCCAAATCAAACTGGAAAGGTATTATTAGGCATATTAGGTTCACTTTTAGATCTCATTTTGATAATTTGAATTATTGATATTTTTGAATTTATCGATTATATTATTCCTACAAAAAATTAAGTTGATCGAAAACAACAACAACGTGTTCAGGTCAATTTTATATATATAAAAAAATGAACAGGAAGAAAATAAACAGTTCATATAAAATTGATTAAAATACATAATTTTTATTATCTGATTGATTTGATACTTTACAAGCATAATATAATTGACGAATCTTAAAATATGAACTGTTCGAATTATAAAAACAGACTCCAAATACAAGTCCACTAAGCCGAATTAAATGGTCCAATCCAATTTGGACTGCAGACTGTCCATGTTCAAAAGAACAAAATAAACAAGCACTTAAGAATTACGTGGTTCATAGGCGAAGGGTGACATAAAAATTCACTAATTATGAATTAGTTCTCTCACGTCAGTCATAGATTCCCAATTAAACCAACCAAAAAAATAAATAAATGATGAAGCGGTTACTTTAACTAGGGGATGGGTCGGACCGATCCACGTTTCCAACCGGTCTGCTGGTCTTGACCTTCGCAAAGCGTGCTTGCAAAACAGTCCAAGGAAGGAGATAGTCCCTAGGTGGACACTCCGACAATCAAGTTAGATGAGAGAGAGAATGTAAGTATCTCCAAGACTTTCTTATACTCGTTGTTTATCATTTCCTTGTCCATTCCAAGCTGTTTTGTTGGCCGAAAGTTTATAGTCTAGTTAACATCGTTCATGGTGAGTTTGTATCCTCTGGTGTGGAAGGGTTGTTGCATTTAATGCTATGAGGGCCTTATTAATGGCTGATGTGTAGGTGCAATAACTTTGTAGAATCTTTGTCTATTTTCGTAGCTGATTTTCTGCCTGAAAAGTGTTTAAATGTTATAGGTCCTGCTTCGATATTGGTTTCTCAAGGATATTGGGCTTTGATATCTGGGCCTTGAGTTAGAGGCTGGGCCTTTTTAAGGCCCATCAGTATCAATAGTTCTCCATTTCCAAATGCAGCTTTAGTCCAACAAAGGGAATAAGAAAGGGATTGGCCGTGCGGGGAAGGGGCAGGGACGGGAGGTGGTGGAGTGGTGAGAGAGAATCGATCGACCATGAAGATGGTCGAACAGGAAAGTGGCCGAACGTAGATGTGGCAAATCATGAAGGAGGACCGTCCGACTAACCGAGTGTGAAGGATGACCGTCGGGCTAGACAAGCATGGATGGGACCAATTGTGGAAAATGACCGTCAGGGTGGCCGAGCGTGGCGGTGGCCCAGTGTGGCGATAGCCGATTATGAAAGATGATTGTCGGGCTGACCAAGCGTGGTGGTGGCCAATCGTGGAAGATGACGGTCAGACTGACCGATCGTGGTAGTGGCCGATTGTGAAAGATGACGGTCAAGCTGACCGAGTGTAGTGGTGGCCGATCATGAAAAAAGAAGGTTGGGCTAACCAGTCGTGGCAGTGGCCGATCATAAAAAAGGACGGTCAGGCTAACCGATCGTAACGGTGGCCGATCGTGAAAGAAGACGGTTGGGCTAACCTGTTGTGGCAGTGGCCGATCGTGAAAGATGACTGCGGGCTGACCAGTCGTGGCAGTAGCCATAAATGCAATGAACCAAGCACAGGGCTCGAGGGGTAGGTAGGTATGTGGCAATGTGAAGTGGAATAGACAGGGAAAAGGAAAGAGGAAGGATGAGGTGATGGGCGAATCGTGACCGTACACGTGGGGCAATCGAGGCCAATGGTAAGGGAGGTGATGCGTTAGTAGGAAGCGAAGGGTTTGTATAGGGGGTGACGTGGGAAAGGCAGGAGTTTTAACTTGGTGAAGTTTTTAAACTGGCAAATTTTAATCGCAAACCTTGGAAAATAGGCAAACCCTGGGCCTTTAAGGTTGTACGCTTTACCTACTTGATTGCGAAAATTCATCACATTCCAGACTTCAGTTCCTACGTCGTAGTAGGCTCTCTCCTCTTTCAGATTGCAAATTTCCTAGCTCCCGTGACTGAAATGCGACGGAGATAGCCTAAGACAAAGCACCATCCATGGGATTAGAGGTGTTAGGAGAAGATAACGCAGTAGAGTTGGCGAAACAGTATAGGGCGGAGAGGCTGGTGGAGAGGAGGTGGAGCGACCAGTGCGACCCTTACTAGTGATGATAATTTCAACAGTCTAACCCATTAGCCAAGCGGTACCTGACCACTGGCAAACAAAGGTGGACAAATCTGTGTTAACAACAAAAGATCTAGAAGAGATTCGGAACAGATATCAAATTCCAATAGAGGTGGAGTTGAAAGTGCCAACGGCGAAGGAGAGAGCGTCAGACGCATGGCTGATGGAGTTTACGCTATACAAAGAGGCGTTGCATAGGGGCCTAAGGCTGCCCTTCCCACAATTAGTGGTTGACGTGTTAAACCGCCTAGAGGTGGCCCAAAAGGCAATTAATGCCGAATGTGTGGAAGATAATATTTGCCTGTGCGATCGCATGGCCATGAGGCTATTGGGGGAGAGGCGATGACGGTGGATGAATTTTTTTCATGTTACAAAGCCTCGGGGCAGTAGGAGACCTAGGTGACGCTACAGGCGGTGGCAGGGAGAGGACTAGTGGCGGGGTTGCCTTCGTTAGTAAAGGGTTGGAGGCCGAGATGGTTTTACGTGTCAATGAATAGCGGGAAGATGGTGCACACGAGTTGGAAGGTTCCCACTAAGTCGCTAGAGCTGAAGTTGAGGGCGGCGGCGGAGAGGAGAGTAAAGCAGGTGAAGGAGTGGAGGGAAAATGAGGGACTGAAGTGGGACCACCTTGTCCAACTTTCGGCTCTATTTGCCCTGACCCTGGGGCCTAAGCCAACCGAATGAGACCCAGCTCTAGAAGAGATGGAGACAAAGAGGAAGGTGTAGGAGGCAGAAGACAATCGTGCTTTCGCGATGGCTGAAAAATACAAGGAGCAGCAATTAGGTCCAACGCCTAAGTTGGTCGCGAAGAGATCTGTCCAACCACGATCGAAGCCCTTTGGCGAAAAGGACTTAACCGATTTCGTGCTCTTTGCAAGTGCCGATGGACCTACTGAAAGAAAGAAGTGAAAGGGAGGTGAAGCTAGTATTGAAGAAGAAGAGGAGGAAAGTGACCGCAAAGGATGGGAAAAAAGGGCCCTTGGTGAAGAAATGAAGGAATGACAGGCGGAGATACCCCCAAAAGTAGGGAAAAAAGAGACTAGGGTTGGTAGAGAGGGGAAGGAAGGTTTGGTCAAGCTCCCAATTGGCCAAGTGAGGAGCAAAGTGGGTGAGCAAAAAGCGTTACCAGAGGGTGACCGGTCGATAGACCTGCTCTCCAAAGATGTGCCCTTCAAAGAAGTGCCCCGAAGTCAAGAGTTGGAAAGAGGGCGAGTGAGCGAAGCAGAGAGGAGCATCGCGTTAAGGACCTCCATCATCATGTTCGTGCGGTGGTCGGCTGCTTGGGAGGTGATGGAGGCGAGACAAAGGTGGCCGTAGACCGTCTGTTGGGGGCTATGGAGGACGCGACTATAAGGAGTGTGGCGCAATTTACAGAGATCGACCTCATGAGAGGATTCTGCTCAACGCAGATAGAAGCAACGACCTTGGCAACTGCCCTTCTAGGCAAGGCTGTAGGGGCAAAGGTGGAAGCGGAGCCGCTGAAAGCCTAGTTGGAAGAAGTACGAACGCAAGTGCAAAACTTAAGGGAAGAGATGGCTAGTTGAAGAAAGGCGGCGTAAAGTGCTTGTGCAAAGGGTCTGGCCTACGCTTAGAGGGAAAAAAAGATGAAGGTGTTAGCGGTGGTGTAGAGTTATTTGACTAAGCGTACTAGGATAAGCCAGGCCGAGGTTACATCCGAGCTGTCAGCCGCCAAGTCTGAACTGGAAATGGTGCGCCATAGGGTGATATCACTAGAGTTTGAGTTGGCGAGCGAGCAGATAAAGACTGACAAGGCTTAACAAGCCTGTGCCACTGCCAATGAGAGATTGGAGGAGGCCTTTGTGAACAATAAAGAGCTGCGCGACCTGGCCGTGAAAGATAAGAAGGAGACGGATGCATGTGCAGCTATTTTAGAGAGGGCCTTGGAAGAAAAAAAGGCCGAGACAACAAAGTTGGCCAAAATGATGGCATCTGAGAAGGCTGCCTATCCAGATCTGTGTACTGTGGCAGTGGAACAATTTAAGTTATCCTTTGAGTTCCAAATGGTCGTGGACGCAGCGGTAGCAATGAGCTTGGCTAGAGACGGGGATGGTGGTGCTGGACCATCAATCGTGGCCGCTGCTGAACTGGTGAAGGGACAAACCAAAAAGAGATAATTCAACAGTTTCAATAGTCAGATTATTACAAGCACAAGATGAACATGTATTGGGGTAGTGGCTAGACAAGCTTTAAGTATAGGGCGGAGGAGCTCTTCCCAGGCATGGATTTCAACAATGTAAGGCCAGGATAGGGGGACATTACCCAAACCCCGCTGGATGAGGGCGTTGAAGAAGAAGATTTGGTATCCAGTGAAGGCGAGGAAGGGGGAGACGGGGCAGTTTGAAGATTAAGCTTAGGCTTAAGTGTTGTTCTATAGTTTTTTTTTTTTTTTTTTAGTTAAGAGAGCTCCTTGTAAAGAATTATTGAAATTTGTAAAGAACTTGTGTTTAAATTGTAAGAATGGTTTGTGCAGTTTGTTTGGTGTTGGCTCTTGTAATGGCTTATTTGGTATATAATAAATCTGTGCATGGAAAGATGTAAGATTCGGTAATGAAATTGTTTATAAAATAAGGAAAGGTTGTGGATATTGTGAAATTGCAACGATTTGTCTAAGGAGACCTATAAGTGAATTAAACGAAGCATGTAACTATCTGCCAACAATTTGGCAAAACGGCTTATTACTACAGTTTGTAATAAAGTTAAGTTATAAAACTGCTATATGTTTTGCCCTTGGGACTGTACTCAGTCTGGCTGAGGCTTTGCTTAACTCAGTCTAGCTAAGCTCTTCAGGCTCAGTCTGGCTAAGGCTTTTGCTTGACTCAGATAGTACAAATAATGGAGAGAGCAAAATGTGTTTGTCATTGATGCGCAATGGTGCCACTATCAGCGTATATATTGCATTGAAATGTCAAAAACGAACATGTGGATCTGCTAGTAAAATGTCACGACCCAAACCTGCCCCTATAGGTTTAGCATCGTAACCGGCCAGTAATCCTTGGATTACCGAAAGCCTCAGAACTGATTAGCAAAATTGAGGGGCTAGCGGAAACAAATACATAATTAACATTGTCCAATGAGCTGTGCTGACTTATATGAAACGGAATAATTAAAACTTTACATTTGCATTCAATAGTCATTCATACATTATACCCACACACATAGCATCTTATGTACAGCCAACAAGATCAAATCAAGTCTTATATATACAGAAACGCCAGAACTTAAACACAAGACACTTCGGGAACCTCCATGTGAGGCACAATGGTTGGCTGACAGCAGGACACAGGTCTAGACAAAAGCCCTCAGGCTCGATCACTAGAATGCTCACCTATACATATATATACACACAGTGAGCTAAAGTCTAGTGAATAGCATTAAGGTAAAGGAGTTAGTGAACGAAATCCGAACATATCATAAGCATAAAACAGATCATAGCATAAACATTCTTGTATTTGAACATAATAATGGTACATCCCATAGAACACATCACATAATGTCTTCCGACTAGAGTAATCGATTCCGGATATCGATTAAACACATATCACCACAATGAAGTGGCTAACAAGATCTCGTAATCACATGTATGTCATGGACCTGCATTAACATGCCGTCTCCCATGACTTGGGACTATCTATGGATGCCATAATAGATTTCAAACATGGAATATTCATTCACGAAAACAGATATCATTTCAGAAATGGTAACTTATCATAATTCATTTGGAACATAATTCATATGAACGTATCTTTACAATAACGTTACTCACAGTGGTTCCCGTAAATGGTCAATCAATCTCCAGACGTTGACCTACAGACACAAAAGCACATAACACAACATATCTTATCATCACACATTCATGTGGCCATCGCGGCTTAGCTTACATTACATTGGTTCTTATTCTTTCTTATCACATTTCCTAAAACACACACACTTGAATCTCATAACTTAATACATTTTTCACTTAGTGTATTTCTAATCCATAACCTCATTATCATGGCTTAATTAAGGCTTAGGAATGCCTAAGATGCAATGAGGATGTTAAAACATGCCTTGGAACACTTAGGCAAAATTTCTAAAAATAAGGTCCACGCTCGAGCGGATATGCAAAATGTGACTGATCGCTCGAGCACATATTCCTTCACTCGAGCGATCTGTAAAAGACATGAAACTTCTGGGAGCTTGCAATTCACGCTCGAGCGGACTTTTGGTCGCTCGAGCGGAGTGCACGCACTCAGATTGGTCGCTCGAGCGTGAACTCCCACGCTCGAGCGTAGATGCAAATTCTGGAATTTCCAAATTGCACCTTCAAGCTCAAAACTCGGATTCCAACCTTCAAAACACATCTCCTGGATCCCAAAACTTGAGATAACATAGTAAACTTGTAAACACATGAAGAATTACGGATTATTTCATAAAATCATGGCCCAAGAGTTTGTTAAAAACTCACAATTTCAACTTAAAACATGATGAATGTTCATAAACACAACATGCATGGGTTTTTCTTGGTCTTGAGCTTCCCAACACATGATCAAACACCACAAAACAACTTGAAACTTGATGATTTCCCCAAATGAAGATGAATTTCAAACATGCAAGAGGAGATTCATGGAAATCATGCTCAATTTGTAAGAAAGTGTACATGCATGCATGAATTGCCACTCAAATCTTCCTTCTAAGCTCAATACACACCCTTGAACACATAATCTTCATGTTGATAACTTAGATTCATAATTTAGGGGTTGAATTCATACCTATAGTCTTGAATTAATCTAGCTCTAGCTTAGTTTTGATGAATCTAAGCCAAGGTCTTCAATTCTCCTTTAATTCCTTCATCTCTCTCTCTAGAATTGCACACACTATCTCTCTCTAAAAGAAAACCTCAGATTTTTGCACTAAGAGGAGCAAAGAATTGAGCTCAAAAATGAGTTAAGGCTCATATATATATATATATATGGTGCTAAAACACATTAATTAGAATATTAGGCTAACCAAACATGACTTAATTAATCGCTCTGAATCAATTTTTTTAATAAAACTTGCCATATGGTTTTAAAAATTCCAAATAACATATTGGTGTAGTCAATTTCAGTTTCGGATGTCGATAAGGCTTTTAATTTACATATTAAAGTGGAATTCCAAACAGATATTCTATAAGTAACAGATAGAAGGCCAAATATCATGCAATTTACATATTAATCCCATAATTCATTTGATCCACTCAATTAGCATCTTTAATCACTGATTAGTAGCTAATTATGGATCAGGGTTATCACATAAAAGGAACAAAATAACAGGAAAGAGCTACATGTTATTGGAAATACTGCTTCAAGTGTTCAGCATTCTACGAGTGGGGGAGGTACCGGCCTTCCATGTCTTGTAGACGGTAGGTGCCTGGTCGCGGCTTGGATTTGACAATGTAAGGTTCTTTCCACTTAGCCACTAACTTCCCTTCAATTGGGTTTTTGGTGGGAAGGGTTGCTTCTTGTAAGACTAGATCTCCAATTGCAAACTCCCTGGGTCGGACTCAGCGATTGTAGTGCTGCCTTACTTTCTATTGGTATAAGGCTAGTCTGATGACGACTGATTCTCGCAGCTTTTCAATGAGGTCCAGGTTGACCCTCCGAAAGTCTTCGTTCAATTGTGGATTGAGGTGGATGACCCTAGGCGTCAGCAGGCCAATTTCCACGGGATGACTGTGTCGGCACCGTATGTTAATTGAAATGGGGTCTCTCCAGTTAGAGTTCTACCGGTCGTCCGATAGGCCTAGAGGACTTTTGGCAACTCCTCTGCCTAGAGGCCCTTGGTGGTCTCTAACTTGGTCTTGACAATTTTCAACAAGGAGCGGTTGGTAACCTCCATTTGACCATTAGCTTGATGATGGCCTGGGGAAGAAAAACAGGTCTTGATGTTGAGTTCATCACAGAATTCTTTGAATTTGACATTGTCAAACTGTTTGCCGTTGTCGGAGACGATGGCTTGAGGAGTTCCGAAGCAACATACAATGGACTGCCAAATGAACCTGGTAGTATTTGGCTCAATAATTTTGACAAGGGGTTCTGTTTTTACCCATTTAGCGAAGTAGTTAATGGCGACCACGGCGAACTTTACTTGGCCGTGGTCGGTCGGCAAGGGGCCTATAAGGTCAATGCCTCACTTGGTGAAAAGGTAAGGGCTGTTAAGTGTGATCAGCTCTATTGGAGGGGCATGAAAGATGTTGGCGAAATACTGGCATTTGTTATATTTGAGTACAAAGTCGATGGTGTCTCGATTGAGCGTGGGCCAAAAGTACCATATGCGAAGGATTTTATAAGCTAAAGACTGTCTCCCAGAGTAGTTGTCGTAGACTCCTTCATGTATTTCTCTCATTACGTAAGTGGCTTGATCATTATTGAGGCATCTAAGGTATGGCCATGAGAATCCTCTTTTATACAAGATGTCTCCGATAAGGACATAATTTGACGACCGAGCCCTGACCTTGGTGGCCTCCTGTTTGTCTGTGGGTAGTGTTTCATGTTCTAAGAATGTGATAATGTCCTAGGCCCACGAGATAGGATCGTTCTGGAGTAGATGGATGACTTACTGATTTGGTGAAACTGCTAGATGGGTCAAGTACTCAACCCGGACGTCATGGCAAAGGTCTGATTGATCTACTGAGGCTAACTGTGCCATTTCATCTGCTTGGGAGTTCTCTGACCTGGGGACGTGTCTGATATGAAAGCTATTAAAGAGGCGGGTCAGAAGAAAAGCAATGTCTCTATATGATCGCATAGCTTCCTTATTTGCATCAAACTCGCCCGTTATCTGTCCGACTGCCAACCGAGAGTTGCTAAATACTCGAAGATGGTTGACCCCGATGTCTTTAGTCAGTTGGAGACCCGCTATGAGAGCTTCATATTCGGCCTAGTTGTTACTTGCTGTAAATAGGAATCGGAGGGCGCACTTGAAATATTCTCCTTCTGGGGTGGTGAGGATTAAACCGGCTTCACTACCCTCTTTGCGGGATGAACCATCGACACTAAGAGTCCAGGAGTGGAGATCTTCCACCTTAGTGGTGACGTGTGCTGGTAGAGGGGGTACGTGCGAGGTAAGATTGGTGAACTCCAGGATAAAATCTGCGACAACTTGGCCTTTGATGACTATTCGGGGTCGGTAAGAGATGTCGTACTAGCTTAGTTTAATGGACCATTGTATGAGCCTGTTTGATGATTCTGGTTGCTACATGACCTTTTTCAAAGGCTGGTCAGTAAGGATCACTATGGAGTAAGCCTGGAAATAGGGTCAGAGGTGTCTAGAGGCGATGACCAGGGCTAGAGCCATTTTTTCTAACAGAGGGTAGTTTTGTTCGGCTCCTCTGAATGCACGGCTAATGTAGTAAACTGGGCGCTATATTGAGTCATCTTTCCTAACGAGGGCAACATTGACCGCGGTGTTGGACACAGCTAAGTAGAGGAAGAAGGTCTGTCCTGGTAATGCCTGGGAGAGGAGAAGAAGTTGGCCATGCACTGTTTCAGTTGTTGGAAAGCCCCCTCAGACTCGGTGTTCCATTCGAAAGCTTGCCAGAGGACTTTGAAAAATGGAAGACATTTGTCAATCGCTTGGGAAATGAAATGGTTGAGGGCGGCAACTCTGCCTGTAAGTCGATGAACCACCTTGATTGTTCTGAGAGACCGCATTTCTATCAGGGCCTTGATCTTTTCTGGGTTGGCCTCAATGCCACTTTGGCTAACCATGAATCCCAAAAACTTACCAGACCCAACACCGAAAGTGCACTTATCCGGATTCAGCTTTATCTGATACTTACGCAAGGTCTGGAAAGTCTCTCGCAGGTTTGCCAAGTGATCGGAGGAGAGTTTGCTTTTGACGAGCATGTCATCGACGTAGACTTCCATGTTCCGACCTATCTGGTGTTTGAAAATGGCATTAACCAACCGTTGGTAAGTGGATCATGCATTATTCAAACCGAATGGCATGACACGATAATGATAAGTCCCTCTGTTAGTGATGAAAGATGTGTGCTCCTAGATAGCTGCGTGCATTGAGATCAGGTTATAGTTGGAGAAAGCATCCATGAAGCTAAGTATCTGATGTCTCGCCGTTTCGTCGACTGTAACAACGCCCGCGGGGGACCTCGCCACAGCTCGGACTCGATTTTTGTTGCGGTTCTCAATCTCGAACCAAAGAGTTCAAATCCGGCAAATCGTTTTGAAGGAAAACAGATTTTTTGAAAAGAAGTGCCAAACATGGATCTTTGCGGATAACGAGTCGCCACCAAAATATTTAAAAATGGGAAATTTAGGAAACCCTGACTCGGTGCCAAAAGGCCACGTGTCCGTCATCACCAAAGTTGGCTCGGGAACTTGGGTACGATTAGGGAAGGTCACATCGTGAGCACCTCTCGCCGATCAAAGAGCCTCTACTAATCATGATATCGATTTTGAAAACATTGTATGCTCTTATTAGATTATTAGCCTAGGATTACTATGTGATGCTCATGACAAACAAGTATAGATGGGCCGTCGAATGGAACAGAACATTTCATGTTTGTTTGTGAAAGGTGGTTTGCTACCCGCAGGTAGGCTTAAAATACAGATTTTGCCACAATCTAGTGGGCTTAACAAACAATCGATGAATTGCTCCAATTCAAATAACCCAACCTCCACCCACAGGCATTCAAGGCAGTTATATCACATAAGCATTTAGCCTCATGGCAAGCATGCTATCATGGCAACACTCACACGCATGCAAGGATGCTAAAGCATAACCACTTACCCAGGACTCCAAGCCAAAAGCGAAGCTTATTAGAAATCATGCGATCCTAAAATATACAGAATGCCTAATGCAACACATGCAAAAATGCAACTATAGCAGGCTCGGCTATTCTAGAGATGGCATATGAAATGCAACGGCTAACATGTATTCAACTTAGAATTGAAATACAAATGCAGTTTGTATGATGCGCCGAGCCCGATGCATGCAATATAGATGAATGATGCAAACATGCTGTCATGCTGTATGCTAATTGAAATATGCCCTATATCTAACCATTCAAAGCGGGTAAATAAAAGGGAGAAAGAAATGGGGGTTGGAAGACATACATCACACTCACACACCCTTATTACATTTATGCCCTCATGAGGGTCGAATAAATAATATCTGAGACGAATAAAAGAATATCTGATCCGAAATAATCTGATTCTAATTAATTAACAAATTAATTACAAAAGAATTGAGACTGGCGTGCAAGCCAGGGACTGCCTCGCTTCTGGTGGATAGTATATGCTGGGCTGCTCGGCGCAGAAATCCACTGGGATGCCCTGATTAGCCTCTGTTTGCAATTTTCCTCGAATTGCGTGCAGATTCGGAAGTCGATAATTCTTCATTTTCTTTAGCGGAGGCGGGAAAAGGGCATAGCAGTGTATTTCACAAATATATGCATGTATCGATCCTCGCGCCACCAATCACGCATATCGATGCATGATGGCCGAGGAGCAAATTTGCACAACTCAATATTGGGATGAATACACATGAATGCTACGAAAAATGGGATGCCTCGAAATGAGTGCTACCGCACGCATAACCGAGGCGATCTTTGAAGATGAAAATCGATAAAACCGAAGTGCCTCGAAGTGCGTGCCTGCATAAGCAAAACGAAACCAAAATAGAGATCGAGATAAAAGCGGAGTGCCTCGAAATGCGCTGCACGCACGCAAACCGAGGCGATGATGTCTGATGCAAAATCGGATAAAACCGAAGTGCCTTGAAATCGTGCACCGGACCGCAAACCGAGGCGATGATGTAATGAGAAAAGCGGATAAAACCAGCGTGCCTCGAAACGCGTGCCTGGTAGCGCCAAATCGAGGCGATGATGAAAGAATGAAAATCGGATAAGGCGAAGTGCCTCGAAGCAGCGTGCCTGACGCGAATCGGCGATGATGAAAGAGAAAATCGGATAAAACGAAGTGCCTCGAAGTGCGTGCGCGTAGCGCCGTCAAATCGAGGCGATGATGAAAGAATAAAAATCGGATAAATTGGAAGTGCCTCGAAGTGCGTGCCTGGTAGCGCCGAAATCGAGGCGATGATGAAAGAATGAAAATCGGATAAAAGCGAAGTGCCTCGAAGCGCGTGCCTGGTAGCGCCGAAATCGGCGATGATGAAAGAATGAAAATCGGATAAGAAGTGCCTCAAACGCGTGCTCACCGGCGCGCCAAATCGAGGCGATGATGAAAGAATGAAAATCGGATAAAAGTGCCTCGAAGTCGTGCCTGGTAGCGCCGCAAATCGAGGCGATGATGAAAGAATGAAAATCGGATAAAACCGAAGTGCCTCGAAGTGCGTGCCTGGTAGCGCGCAAATCGAGGCGATGATGAAATGCAATGAAATGGCATACGGAACGCCGGGATGGACTTACACCAACATGGGAGAGCCTCAGCTCACTCACATAGGAGGCCGTCGGGTAAAAATAAAGCTGCCTCGAAACGCGCGCCCGCGGACACGCAAATCGAGGCAATGGCATACAAGCATGAAAATACAAATTGGGCTTACGCCAACATGAGAGGGCCTCAACCACACTCACGTAGGCTGCCGTCGGATAAAAACGAAGTGCCTCGAAATCGTGTGCACGCATAAGCAAAACAATGCAAAATGATACAAATGGCACGGAAATGATATGAAAGCATGGTAATGGAATTTCAGCACCTAAATAAAGGGAAAACAGCCCGAAACAAATCGAAACGACACCGAAGCATGCATTCATCCGAAAGTGCGAAATTAAGCCGAAATGGCCTATAGCCATGCTATACATGCAAAATATGATCATGGAAGCAAGAACAGTAGCAAGGCAGTCCCAAATATGGCATTTTTCAGTAATAAACATGGCCAAAATGCAAGCATAGATATGGCAACAAAAGCTACAAGAATACGGTAAAAGAGAGGATTTTCAAAGCAAGTAGTATATAGAAAATTCAAATAGAAAAATTTTCTTCTACAACATGAAAGAGGGCCCAAAAATAAGCGTATATGCAGAAGATGGCAGCCTCTAAATCATAAGACAAATATGCTAGAAATAGAAGGCAAAAATGAAGCCACAAGAGGGTATAACCTAAGACATGCAATCTATACACCAAATGACCAAACCTTCTTCATGAAACATGTAAAGGGGGTCAAAATAAGACTAAAACCAGTAGGGGTCGAAGTCCTAAAACCAAACACAAATAGGTCAAAAATTGCATGCAAAAAGTGGCACACTTGATGAAATTTGAAGGAGGTGATAGATACAAAGGCCAAATGAAGTTGAGCCTATCTACAATGTTGTAGAGGGGCTCATTTTAAGCACAAAATAAGTAGGGGTCGGACCCCCAAAAACCAACACAAATAGGTCAATTTTAGCATGCAAAAATGTTACCAACTTGAGGAATATTGAAGGGACTAGTGTATACAAACACCAAATGAGGTTGGGCCCTTCTACAAAGTTGTAGAGGGGCTCATTTTAAGCACAAAAGCAGTAGGGGTCGGAGCCCCAATTCTCAACCAATTAAAGGATAGAAAAGGATCAAGAAAATGCCCTAAAAGTTGGTTTTGGATACTTACCCTTGAAGACTTGTCTTTCTTTGCTTATTGGCTTGGATTTGTGGCTTATCAACCTCTGAAATCCACTTCCTTGCTGTTGGAATCGAAGTTGGAATGGTGAGGCTTAGGGTTGATGAAGGAATCAAGCAAGAACTTGAAGCTTTTTTGGAGTTTTTAGCTATGGAGATGAAGGTTTTTGCCTTGGTGTTCTTGAAGAGATTTTTTCCAACCTTGAAGAAGGAGGGGGAGGGGCCTTCAAATAGGCAAGAAAATTGGGTGTAAAAGGGGAGGGAAAGCATCCAATCTTTCCCTCCTGAAATGTCCCCCGGATGAGGGAGACACTTTGAAAGCAATTTGGACAATTTGGAACAATTTGAAGTCAAGTCTGGCCGGCCAGGTAGTTTTGCTCAAGGTGGCCGGCCAGCCACCCACCATGGCTGGCCAGCCACCTCCCATGGCCGGCCAGCCACCTCAAAAAACCAACTTCAAAAATTCTGGCCGACCACCAAACACAAGTGTCCTCCTAGATGTGTGCAACAAGGTTCCAAGGCCGGAAATTGGCAACACTGAAGCAGGAGTCACAACATAGAGCTTGAAGGAGAGGCCCAAAAATGAAACTCACAGTTTCTGGCCGACCAGTAGTTGGTAGGGTCCTCCCAGGTCCCCTCATCACAGATATGTAACTTTGGTTGGAAGAAAATACCCCCAAGGTGTTCAACATTGGCCCGGAAGTGAGCAAAACGGGCTCCGGAGGAGCGAAACTGGTTATCTGGGATAATTGCTGGCCTCCCACCCCGATGATCTTCCCGATGTTGAAACAGAGGTACTGCCAAGTTTGAACAAAACTAATGAGAAATGAACGTTCGGGGCCAAAAGCAAATCGGGATCCGAAAATGGGTCATGGTTAGGAAGTGGTGTTCGGCATGAAGTGGGTACCATGACCAAGTGTGTCCCCTGGCATGACAAAACAGAGGTCCCCGCCAAAAACCGGAGAAGATGGATGCGAAAAGAATGCTCGGGACCAAAACCGCACGGTATGGGGTCAGCAACCTATGAGCACCGAAAGTGGCATCTGACCCACGAAGTGCATCGGGGCCCAGGGGTTCCTCGAAATATTAAAAGCAGGTCTCCGCCAAAAACCGGAGAAAGGTGATGCAAAATGAATGCTCGGGACCAAAACCGTGCGGTTTAGTCCCCGATTCTGAGCACCGGAAGTGGCATACGGCCACGAAGTGGGCATCGGGGGCCCCAGGGTTTCTCGAAATGATAAAACAGAGGTTCCTGCCAGAAACCGAAGAAAGCGGATGTGAAATGAATGCTCGGGGCCCAAATCACGCAGTTCGGGGTCCCGAAAATGGGTCGCCGGGCACCGGAAGTGGTGTTCGGCTGCGAAGTGGGCATCAGGGGCCCCAGTGTTGCTCGGAACACTAAAACAGAGGTCTCCGCCAAAAACCGGAGAAAGCTAATGCAAAATGAACGCTCGGGACCAAAACCGCTCGGTTTGGGGTCCCGAAAAAGGGTCGCCGGGCACCGGAAGTGGTGTTAATGCGAAGGGGGCCCCAGTGTCCCTCGGAACACTAAAACAGAGGCACATGCCAAAAACCGGAGAACTCGGAGATGGTTGGGCGGTCCCGAGCCGAGGCACGCGGCCTGACGGCTCCGAAAATCGGGAACCGGGCTCTGAAATGGGCAAAATGGCCTACGGACACGAAACGTAGCTCACGGCCACCGGGAGATAGTCTACGGGACCACTCCCTTCCCTCAGAGAAAAAACAGAGAAAACCGAGCCTGGTTCGCAAACCGAGACAAGGTAGAGAAGATGGTTCGGAAGTCCGGAGGCAGGGCACGTGGCCGTGACTCTGGGACTTCTGAACAAGCACAGTATGTAACATCACCGAACGCTCAATCGGTGACGTCTGAGTCTTAAGGTCGGTCAAAAATGGGGTGTCTACATCGACCAATAGATCTATCCTAGGAAGAGGATAGCTATCTTTGGGGTAGGCTCAATTGAGGTCAGAGTAGTCGATGTAGAGTCCTCATTTGCCATTGTTTTTGCGGACCAAAACCATGTTAGACAACCATCTGGGGTAGTTCACGTTTCTGATGAACTATGCCTTCAACAACTTGTCTACCTCAGTGGCAATGAGGTTGTTGCGTTCTGGATGAAAAATGCGTTGTTTTTGGAAAAATAGGTGGAATTAGGGCTCAATACTGAGACGATGAGGAATAAAAGAAGGGTCGATACCTGGCATGTCTGAATGGGTCCAGGCGAAGACATCGTTGTGCTCGGCTAAGAGAGCCATGAGGTCGGCCTTGGCTTGAGAGGACAGCTGGCTACCAATCTTAGCCGCTTTTGTTGAATCAGTAGGATGGATAGGCACTTCAACAAGTTTCTCTACTGGCTCCCTTCTAACTAACTCTTTCTCGTCTCTAACATCAAGGCTTTTAATGATCATAGCCTCCCTCATCTTGACTTTCTTCAATGAGGCGACATAGCACTCTCTGGCTACCATTTGTTCACCCCTTACTGTATCGACCCCTTCATCAATGGGAAACTTCATGGCCAAATAGTACGTGGATGTTACGGCTAGGAGGGCATTAAGGGCAGTGCGTCGTAATATGATGTTGTAAGTAGAAAGGGCAATTGACGACGAGAAAAATGAGTAGTTTGGTGGATTGCCGGAGATATTCTCCGATGGTGATAGAGGGGTCGATAAAGCTTATGGATGTCACCCGATCACCAATGAAACCGACCAGTGGGGTTTGTAGGGGTGGCAACTTCTCTTCCGTGACCTTGAGTTAGCGGTAGGCTTTGACGAAGATGATATCTGAAGAGCTACCGTTGTCAACAAGAACTCTCCTGACTTTGTCGTTTGATAAGAAAGTAGAGATGACCAGGGGGTCGTCGTGTAGATAGCGAACACTAGTGCAACCTGCTGCTGTAAAGGCGACCAGCTCAAACCATTGCCTGGGTTGCTTGTAGGGTTGCCACTTCCTTATCATAGCCTTGTCTAATTTTTCAAAGCTCAACTCGTTGTGCCGATCGTGACGGTCCACTGCACGCGAGTTCATTGGCAATGACTCTTATTTCACGTAGTGGGAGGAGGGGAGGGTAGGATCACCTTGTGCTCGAGGTTGGTGTTGAGGCCAGTTGTCATTCCATTTAGGTTGCACAGGTTGCCAGAGGGGTATGTTGGCAGTTATGCCATGGGGGGTCAGTCCTAGGCCTTTGTTGGGGACGGGCTGTTGTGAATCGGCTAAAACGTCCCTAGCAGATTAGATCCTCAACCTAGTCTTTAAGGTTGACACATTCTTTAGTGTTATGGTCGTGGTCTTGATGGAAACGGTAGTACTTGGATTGATCCCGTCAGTTAGAGGGAGAACTTGAGGGTTGAGGCCATTTCAGGTTATAGTCTCGTTGAATTTAGTTTAGAACTTGTTCCATAAGTGAATTGAGAGGGGTGTATTGTTCTAACCGACCAGGTGGGCGGGTTGGAGCCGATCGATTCGAGCGTGTTAGTTGATCTGGATATAGTGGAGGTCGGTGTGTATATTGCGAGGATCGGGCCTCGGGGTTTTTCTTTTTTCTTTTGCCCTTGGAGGATAGGGTTTTGGATGTGGAGTCTTGGCGGGCTGTCAGAGAGTCTTCGGCATTCACATATTTTTGGGCTTTGGCGAAAAGGATGGCCATGGTGGTCGGGGGATTTTTGGAAAAAGAGAAGAGAAAGTCAGACGGGCGCAAGCCGGCCATGAAGGCTGTGAGAATGACCTTGTCATAGTTTTTCTCCACTTATAAGGCTTCGATATTGAAGCGGGTGACATAGCTGCGTAACGATTCCCCTTCCGTCTGCCGGATGTTTAGTAATTGGGTCGCTGGATATCGTTGTCGCTAAGCACCAATGAAATGGCTTAAGAAGTATTTGCTGAGCTGGCGAAATGAAGTGACCGAGTTTGGAGGAAGCTGATTGAACCAGAGGTGTGCCGACCGCTTCAATGTGATGGGGAAGGCGCGACACATGATCTCGTCTAGGAAGGCATGGAGGATCATGAGCGCCTGATATGCTTCTACATGGTCGACAGGATCGGTGGTACCATTGAAGGTGTCGATCGATGGCATTTTGAACTTGAGAGGGAGAGCTTTATCCTTGGTGGAAGCGATAAAAGGAAAGTTGACGGTAGATGAAGTTTTATGTTGTATATTCTGTATAACCTCCTGCAGCTGTAGCTTCATGGCCTTAGTTTTTCGTCCCATACGGGGGAATTAGCCCCACAAACAGGAATCGGGGGTTGAACACTGCTAGCCTCACCTTCATGGGCGGCAATGTGGAGTAATAAGTGGTGGTTATGAAAAGGCGGTGGTATATCTTGGCGAAGTTGCAAGCCTGATGAAGGGGGGTGTAGACCGTCAAGGTTCGACGGTTGAGGTCGTGGGGCGAATAGTGGATATATTCCTTGGGACACATGTGGTGGGAATTGGTGGTGATTGTGGGCTTGTTCTGAGTTCGAGGGAACTATTGGTGGCGATGGAGGGGGGTTAGGCAAGTTGCGCTGGAGTAAGGCGTTGATCAAGGTTCAACGGTTGAGGTCATGGGATGAATGGTGGATATATTCCTTGGGACACATATGGTGGGAATTGGTGGTGATTGTGGGCTTGTTCCGAGTTCGAGGGAACTATTGGTGGCGGTGGAGGGGGGTTAAGCAAGTTGCGCTGGAGTAAGGCGTTGATCAAGGCTTGATTTTGTTTGGTCAGCTAGTTGATACTATTGGTGAGTTTTGCGAAATATGGAGGTGGGTTATTTGGGTTGGAGGATTCGACTTCAAGGTTACCAGTATTGTGTTGTGAAGCCATGGACCTGGTCATGACCATCCACCCTGACTTAGGAGATGGGTGATAACAGAGCTCCCTCTGATGACAATGAACACAATTGTCGACCAATGGTGCGAATTCCCGCAAATGGCGCCAACTGATGAAGCGGTTACTTCAACTGGGAGATGGGTCGGACCGATCCACGCTTCCAACCTATCTGCTGGTCTCGACGTTCGCAAAGCGTGCCTGCAAAATAGTCCAAGGAAAGAGATAGTCCCCCGATGGACACTCCGACGATCAACTTAGATGAGAGAGAGAATGTAACTAGGGATGGAAAAACTTAACCTCCACATATCTCCAAAACTTTCTTATACCCGTTGCTCATCATTTCCTTATCCATTCCAAGCTGTCATGTTGGTTGAAAGTCTATAGTCTAATTAACATTGTTCATGGTGAGTTTGTATCCTCCAGTGTGGAGAGGTTGCTGCATTTAATGCTATGAGGACCTTATTAATAGCTGATGTGTGATGCAATAACTTTGCAGAATCTTTGTCTATTTTTGTGGTTGATTTTCTACCTGACAAGTATTTAAATGCTATTGGTCCTGGTTCAATATTGGTTTCTCAAAACTACTAAGCTTTGGTATTTGGGCCTTGAGTTGGGGGCTGGGCCCTCCTGAGGCCCATCAGTATCAATAAAAATCAGTTAGTGTGTTCATGAATCAATTTGATTCGATTTATTATGAAATTTAAAACCAATCCAATTATGATCAATTTTAAAATTTTGAACTTAGAACCAAACCAATTATACATTAGAACCAATCCAACCTAACCCAATCTAATGTAACTCGAGTTGGTTCAGGTTAAAATCATGATTCCACTATATATAAATATAAATGAATCATTTAATAATAAATAATTAAAATAAACTAGTTTTTAATATTTAAACATAACACAAACAAAGAGAAATATTGTTTAATGCAAATCAATATAAATTAAATCCAACTCAAGCTTAAACATAATCAACACTAAAGAAATTAAAAGAACTATGAAATCCAACTCAAGCTTTGTCCTAATAATTTTTGTATGTGAAAATTATTAAGTACAATCAAGTACATTGTACTAGTCTAATTAGGTGAAGATGTGTTAATATAAATAAAATTTTAAAATTGATATATAGATTCAGTTTTCAAATTGATTCAATTTAGACAAGGCCTAAACTAAGAACTAACTAAATCTTATTGGTTTGATATTTGAAGACCCAAAACTAAATCAATGCATTAAAAAACCAAACCAAACCAAACCAAACTAATTCAAAAAAAATCAATTTGATTCGATTTTTCGATTCACTGATAATTTGAACACCTTAAGGTCAATCATATGTTACAGAAGTTGTTGAGACCTAAAATTCTAGAATTTTGAAAAAAGGATCTGAATAAAACAAATTATGTCAAAATATATTTAGATGCAAATATTGAATTGAATTCAAAATAAACTCACAACAACAAATAGGGATTGAGGGATTTAAAATATGGGATTTGAGCTGGATGGATTTGGAAATTAAAAAAAAAAACTATTTTAAAATTCTTTAAAATGTCTAAATTTTCATAGAATTTACATGATGATAGCAACTTTATAATTTTATCATATTTATCTTTTGAAAAAATGATTATAAAAATGATTTGGAAACTAAACCAATCAATATTGTTGCAGTAGAGCAAATGTGGGGGAAGAAAAAAAGAGATTTAAAATGCAGCAATAAAGATTGTGGATTTAGTTTCTTATTAATTCTTTATGAAAAATATTATAAAAAGAATTAAATTTTAATAGTAACAAACATCATGAGAGAATCTCATGGTTAATGAGGCTACAAATTAGAGCAATGCACAATTGATCACACTCTTCATGCCCAGCCAATAAGGGAGCCAAAACTTATTAAATTTGTCATCATTTTGTAACCTCTAGACTGAGAAAATTATGAGTGAAATTTATTTCATCCACAGCCAACAAAGACAGTTGATAGTTAATGAAATGAAAAACTTAGGACATAGGAGAAGAATTAATTTCCCTAATAAGAAATGGATTATCCTAAAAGTATAATTTTCTATCCCTCCAACTTATTTAGTGCACTTTTAAAATCTGATTAATGCCAATTAGTGCTCATAAAAAAAATCATGTGGGTGTCTCATTGTTTTAGGACTCAAGTTCAATGAACTATCACCTTATCTCTAAATTAATTTTTTTTTTTTTAATAAAAAAAGGTCTTATAAAAATAAAATATAAAAAGTTAAAAAACTCGACGTCAAATATCTTATATCACCCTAAACTAAGCATACTTTTTAAAGCAAATTATTGTCATAACGTCATATGATATGAGACAGTAGCCTCCTAAAAAACTATATTGAAGACCTGGTTGTTACATATTTAAAAAACTGAGTTGGAATGTCAAGGGTCGGCGGTACGGAGGGAAGAAGAAACATGGCCGAACAGTCAACCACATGAATTTGCATCCTCTAAAATGTTCATAACCTTGACCCCATTTTGGGATGGCTTCTATGAAGTGGAGGTGCTGTTGGGCCTTGTGGAGTTTACTATAGATCCAATTTCAATAATCCAAATTGTTTATTTTGTTTGAGATGAAGTGAGGTCCCCAACATTGCCTCAAAAGCAGCCATAATTCAAGATACATAAGTCACATATAATACTCACCATGATGACTATAGTTGTGCATAATTGTTTCCCTGAAGACACCTCATTCTCTTGGACCATGTGAGTGACAATATATCAAACACATCATCACAAAACCATTATTGTCGGTTCATAGTTTAAGGGGTGTTTTGAGAAGATAATTAAAAACTGACATTTTAAATTTTTTTTTTTTTTTTTTTTTTTGCCTTTTGGCTTTTTTTTTTTTTTGTAAGAAATGAAGTGGATTAAAAGTTGGAAAGTAACTTTTAACCCATTTCTCAAAAGAAAATGATTTTCCCCTCGAATTTTGTCCCCTTCTAACCCGCCCAAAACGACGCTTTTCGTTTTTTTTTTTTTCTCCTTATGCAGTTTGAAATAGAGGGAGAGAAAGAGAAAGAGGGAGAGGGAGAGAAGAGTGAAGAAGAGAGGAGAAGAGAAAGAGGAGGGGAAGAGGGAATGGAGAAAGAGAGAGGGCCCCTCCGCTTCCGCCGATCGATCACAGATCGCCCAGCCGATCGTCGCAGCTCGTCGGACGATCGTCGCAGCTCGTCGCAGCCCCGCCTCCGCCCGCCGTCACCTCCGCCTTTGCCTCTTTCTTCTTCTTCTCTTCTTCTTTCTTTCTTTCTTTCTTCTTCTTCTTTTCTGATTGAAAAAAAAAAAAAAAAAAAAATTCAAAACGACGGCGTTTTGAGTTCGGAGGATTCGGGGGAAGAAAGGATTCGAGCTACGTAGCATAATTGTTTCTCAAAATAGGACTGGCATGCTAGACTTGCATGTAATATTATCATGGTAAATATGCAGTTCAAGATTTATGAATTGATGAATGAGGATATTACTTTTTGATGGATATATACATTATTGATCATAGGTAGCAGTAATAGGACAATTATTATCATTTTTTTGAGAAACCAAAGATAAGATATGGGAGCTTCACATCTAATTTGTACTGTTGATGTACTTTTAATTATAAGAATCTGGTAATTTTAGAAGAACTCAATGATTTGAATCTTATCCTCAAATTATTGGACAATGGACCCCAACCAAACAGACTGGACTTTGGGTTTGGCAACAACAAATGTATATGTGCATAGGATATCAATTTGTGCTTCAACAAATATGGCAAAATAATCCTCATCAGTTCCCTAACTGGGAAGCCATTTGCTCTTAAATTGTTGGATTTTTCTTGTTTCTTATTTTTATCTGTTTTCATTAATTATTTATTCATGACCACCATAAGTATGCAACATAAGCTGTTTCACCTATAATGTGCAACATACACAGTGAGATACCAAACCCTATTATCAAAGAATATAACAAAATACAGAGATTTTATACATCACAGTAGTGCTGTTAGTAACACAGGGAAGCAAGATATTACTTTTGAATCTAAACTTATAATAATGTGAACAAAAAATGAGATGGGTTTTCAACTCGAAACAAATACAAAGTTGGAAGTTACAGAGTAGATATACCAATTGGACATAAGATGTCATGTACCATACAGATTATTTGCCCCTGCACAAACAGATTAAGTTTGATCAGCAGAACAGTTACACAGATCTAGATTAAGTTTGGCCAAACATTTCTAGCAACCACATTCTATGGAGTTCCTTAGCACATATTAGCTGTAAACATAATACTCAAAACCAAAACCAAAACAAGCCTTAAATCCCATCAAATGAGGTCGGCTACATGAATCATTCTTCTCTACTCGACTCTATCTAAAGCCCTTTCGTTAATTAAATTAAGGAGATTCAAATTTACAAAAATGATCTCTGTGCAAGTAGGAACCTATCAAATCTTGTGAGACAATCTATCAAATTCTTGCAATGAAAGAAGACATGAAAATCGACGGAGATCCAATTCCCATGTGTCCATGTAGTTGAAGTTTCAGATCACGAGAAAGACTATTAACAAGAAGTTCACATCCTGAAGTTTTGAACGTCCTCAAAAGGTATGCCTCTCATGCTTAGTTGAGCTTGAATAATAAGATGATAAATGATTTTGATGCTATTAATCTGATTAGAATCAAACACGAAGTTAACATTTACCACAAACACTTCCCTCACAATTAACAACAGAATAGTAAATACTAACAATGAACGGGATTGGAAATCGAGTTAATAAGCTCTGATGGCAAGGGATTGCGATGATAAAGAGGGTTATTAGTAATTTATTTCTTAATTTCCTTGAAAACATAAATAAAAATCTCATTTAAACTAGTGTAACAGCACAAAAAGATTAAAGGGAAACAGCATGCCAAAGTAGTTTTGTTTCTTCTAGAGAACCTCATGTCACATGGACTAATAGAATTTAGGTGTGCTTTGAACAGCTTCCAAAGCATCAAATAAGCTTTTCGTAATGACACCATGCAAAATTTTGTCAACATATATTTTTCAGGTAAAAATAACAAAATTATTAGTGGGAAACAATGGAATTTCTTGATGAATACTGACACCCACCTTACAAAATTATCCAGCTCTGACTCCATTACTCTTTCAAACAAACTCATCCAAAAATCAACCTCCAGTCCAGCTCCAATTTGGTTCTTTAGCATTTGGTTTAACTAAATGATTTTAAATTCTCAGACCCTTCTAAATTATTACTAGTGAAAAGAAAAAGAAGAAGAAGAAGAAATTTCCAGAAAATTGAAAGAAAATAAAAGAAGAAAAAGAGAGTACCTTGGGTTGAATCCAATTATCACAAGAAAATGTGAATACAGTAAAAACCCTATTTCTCCATTTGCAGCATTGCTCAGCGAGGGTGTGCGAGAATATTGATTAGGGTTTGGATTTGAGAGAGAATCTGAGTTGTGTAATGATTTTGCCGCCATAAACACTTACTTCGGACGAACAGTTGGACTTCCAGAGCCCATAATCCCTTCAAGATTGTGGGCCGGTCCTGGATGGGCTATTTGGTGAGCTGACTTCGGCCCAATTGGCATAATTTAAATTGGAGAAATTACCCATAAGCCCTATTTGAAATATGTGTACACTATTTAATCCAACAACATTTTAAATTAGCCATGCTAGGTATCATGAAATTTTTTTCATGAAAATAATCATGAAAGCTTTGTGACCCTTGAATTACACTTAGAATAAAGCACCACACACTAATCAAGGTAATCCAAGGATCATAAATTTTTCATGATCATTTTCATGATCCCTAACTTTTCCCATTTTAAATAGACCTAAAAGTCCTATACATTTTCCTCTCTCTCTCTCTCTCTGCTTTTTCTCTCATTCTTTTTTTTCCTTGAGTTTTCCTCTTATTCTCTTTGTCATGTCTGACAACTAGTGATCACACCTTCCTTATTTTCTTTCTCTTTCTCTTTCTAATATATAGTCATAGGTGACCGACGACCACCATTGATTGGGATTTACCGGCAACCGCCAACCACCGACATCAACTCGTTACTTCATCCTCAAGGACGGCGAAAAAAATGAGTAGATTTACTCAAATCTAATATAGATCTACTCAGATCTATATGAGATCTGACTAGATCTAAACCAAAAATAGTTTTCGGAGTATAATATTCTTTCTATATCTATTCTTTCAGTCGATTTCTCAATTTTTCTACATTTTTTCTGTTACATACGTCTATTTTTCTATTTTAATGAAGAAAAATTTCAAATTCTGAATAAGTTATTTTTAAGTTTTAGTTACAGGCGGTCAGCTTTTTTGGTGCTAAAATGAATCATACTTTAAAATTAAAAAATTTTACAGTTTCATAATATTCTTTAGAACTGTAAAATTTTACAATTTTATAACATGTTTTTTTAGCTTAATAGAATAATACTTTGAAGCTATAACATTTTTCAATTTTAAAACTTACTTTTCAGTTTGATCAATATTACAGATTATTTACTTAATCTCTACAAAAATTAAAAAATAATATGTACTTTTTCCCATTGTTGTTTGTTGTTGTTATGTTTTTTAACTATAATTTCTCTATTTATTTACTTATTTTTTCTGGCAATGTTCTGAATATTCCGGTGAGTCTCTGATGATATTCTTGACATTTTCCTGTGAAGTTCAGAATACTCCGACGAACTTCCGGCGATACTCAAAACATTTCGGCAAACTTCCGATAATGCTTCAGCGACTTCCCAGTGATGTTGAATATTCCGGTGAATCTTTTGTGAGTTTGACAGAAGTTGTTGAATGTAGCATCATTTTTGGTAACGATCAAAAATATGTAAGACTAATTGGTACAATTATTTTGTTTTAGGATTAGATTGATTTTAAACTTTGTATATAGGACTTATTGGTAAGTACTCTACTTAAATTCTTCATTTTATAAAACTTATTAAATAAGTTATATATATATATATATATGTGTGTGTAATTATTCATTTTGACTTAAATTGTCTCTTTCACATGAAAAATAAAAATTTAAAAATAATATATTTTTGTATCAAAAGTTTCAATTTTTTCACTCATTAAAAATCTCGTTCAATACTTTTAATTTGTAAAAAATATTAAAAATTACAGCACCAAAATATATTATTTTTAAGGTTTTCATTTACGATATTAGACAAATAATTTGGAAGGAATCTTTGATAGTCACATGATGATTTACTTATTGTATAAAAAAATTGAGAGACATATCCATAAAATCACATTTCATGCAAGAATAAATAAGAGAAATGTTTAGTCTACGCAAAATCCTCCGCCCAACTCCACCTGAATTAAGCAAACAAATGCTAGAACGGAGCTCGCCAATAATATTTTTGTGCTTATAAAAAATGTTTGAAATATCTAATTTATCACTTTTAAAAGTCATTCTTAATGATGTGTCTGATAAATATGAAATTTTAATTTGTCAAATATTTCATTATGTAGAATCTAATCCCAATGACACATGGTTAGAAATCATTTCGGAATAATAAATTAAGAGACATAGTATTGTTGTATTTTTTATGTGATTATTAGACTCTGACAAATGCACAGAACAGTTCCCATGCATGACCAAGAAAAATGGATTGGGTATACTAAATTCAATCCTGTTTCGTAGCTTGAATTTTCCGTGGCTCGAGTGGCCCGAAATCTCAAAACGACGTTGTTTTGGATTTTTTTTTTTTTCACATCCTTTCCGATTCATAGAAGAGAAGAAGAAAGAAGACAGAAGAGAAGAAAGAAAAAGAAGAAGAAGAAGAAAGAAGACAACATCATCATCATCAACACAAAGACAGCATCATCATCATCAACACAGCATCATCATCATCATCAATAACCAACAAATCATCATATATAGACCTGCATCATCATCATCAACACACACACATATCATCTGGAAAATCGAAAGCATCTGGAAAATCAAAAGCATCATCAACACACACACACACACAAATCATCTGGAAAATCAAAAGCCACCCACAAATCAAACCCCCCTCCCCCTAACACACACATACAGATCTGGAAGCCAAATCAATGAAACACACACACACACACACACACACATGGTGGCGACGGAGTGGAAGAGGAAGAGGCGACGGAGGCGGAGTGGAATAGGAAGATCACCTCCCTTTCTCTCTCTTTCTTCTCTCTTCTCTCTCTTTCTCCCTCCTTCCCTCTGTTGTGTTTCACAGATAAAAGAGGGGGGAAAAAAAAAATCGAAATCAAAACGACGTCGTTTTGATTTTGGGCCATTCGAGCTTGAATAGTTTCAAGCTCTCAAGCATTTTTGTACTAAATTTTAAACAAATTATACCTCAATTCAATAATTTGTATATTATGTCAATTTAATTCTTGTAATAAATGATTGAATCCAATTTTATTTATATACATACATATATTTTGATATATATCATATTTTAATAAATGATTGAATACAAAATGGTAAGATTTATCAGTCTATACTTTTGAATTAACCATATTTTATATATTATTCACACACTTCATTTTCAGTTGAGAATGGGTATTGAAATCCTATGGGCATTGTTCACATATACATGTACTAGTGTATATCCGTACCTTCGTAAATAATGTTGAGATTAAAATATAATTATAATTTAAATGTATCATGTTAATTAACTAATTAATTTAATGCATCCTCAACATTTAATTAGTCATGGGGAACATGATACATTAGAAACATTGTAGGCTGTCACACATAAGCCAATCTTGTTTGAATAATTTTAGATATAATTAAAATTTAGGAAAAATTACCCAAAAAAAAACCTTAGAATTTAATACTTTTAACAAAATAAACAATGTTTTTAATTTTAACAATTTAAATATTAAATTTTTGATTTATTTTTAATCTAAACTATTTGCATGTTTTCAATCTAAACAATCTAAGATCTTTCACATTTTACTAAATAATAAATAATAAATAAATACTATTAGTAGTCCAAGAGTTTTGTCGGTAGAAAGAAGTAGCCATCAGTCCTTTGTAGAGTCTGGCTTTCACATATTTTTTTGCATTCCTATTGAAAAAAGTAATAATATACGAACACAATTTGAATAGCACATAAAATAAATAAAGATATGATAGTGGCCACCACTATCTCTTTCCTTACCCTGTTTCTTTTCAATTTCTTCACCATGTCTTCAACAAAGATGAAGAAATAGTTCATGAATTATGGGTGAAAATATAAATTGGGTTATAGAAATAAAAAACAAAAAATAATAATAATAATAATGTCAAGACCCATGAGAGACATGTGGGTTGAAGAAAAAAAATAATCAAAAAGAAAATGTTGAAATATTTAAAAAGTGTTGTGTAGTCCACTCCCAAAGGCAACGAAGCTCTTATTTTCAATAGCCCCCACAAACCAATATCAAGACCCACGCCTGACAACACACACACACACACACACACAAAAAAAAAAAAACCAAACAAACAAACAAAAACAAAAACAAAAACAAAAACAAAAAAACATATCAGTTTAAGGTTCAAAAACACCAACCCAAATATATAACGGAACTTAATACCAACCCATATAAATTAAAAGCTGCATAAATGAAAGATGAAAGAGAAACAAAACACAAAAAAAGAAAGAGAAACCCAAATACATCTCAGTTTAAGGTTTAAAAACACAAATCCAACACAAACACATCAGTTTAAGGTTTAGAAAAACAAATACAAATCCAAATCTTAGAAACACAAGCCCAAATTGATGTGTCTCTTTTACTTTGATTGAAAAGAAACATAATGATTTTCAATGCTCTGTTCTAATACTTTGTGTCTCTTTTGCTTTGCTTCCAACTTCTTTTCTGTGGTTTCCTTGAATGCATACCTAATCACACAAACCCAAATAGAAATCTTAGAAACATTAAAAGTTCAGAAAAATAAATATTAGAAACACAAACACAAACCGAAACTGAAATATTAGAAACACAATCTAATCAACAAAAATAAATAAATAACACAAATCTGACACAATGAAACATTTCGATGAAATGATGAAACATTGAAAACCATTTGAAAAATCACTTAAGAATATCTTAAAAACCATTTAAAAACCATTTCATGAGAATCAACTATTATTTCAAACCCAATGATCAGTTTGTATACCTAACTACAAAATGAGTCACCAAAAAAAAAAAAAAAAATACAAAACAAAAAATTGCTCTTTCAACCCACCTAAATATTTTAATAAAGTTGTTCTACTAATTTTTGAGCAATTTCACATCTCCTTTCATTCTTACCTTCGTAACACAAACACAAAGTTGTTTACCAGTTTAGAAACACAAACACCAATCCAAATCATACCCAAACACATACCTAATCAACAAAAATAAAAAAATCACACAAACCAATATTGCAATGAAATGGGTTTTGAAATTCATTTCAAAACCATCAAACACAAATTTACACCTAAATCATCAGAATGACAAATAAAGGGCTACAAAGGTTACAACTTGGGAGCCAATATAAAGATAAGCTTAGCCATCACATGTCATTGGTATGGAAAATGTTCCGTAGCTCGAAAGTCTTTGGCTCGACTAGCTTGAAAGTACGTTTTCCCTCTCCTCTCTTCTCTTTGGCTTTCCTCTCCTCCTCTCTTCTACTATGTTCTCGAATGAAAAAAAGGATTGAAACACTTTCACCTCTCTCGCTACTCATCCCTCTCATTCCACAAATCTCTCTCATTCCTCTCATCTCTGGTAAACCTTCCCATCGCTCTTTGGTCGCGGTAGGAGGATAAAACGAACAACGACGGACGACGAACGACGAATGACAACGAAGCAAGACGAACAACGACGGAGAACGAACGATTTGCTCATGAAAATTTGAACCCCTTTGTTTTGAAAATTTGAGCACTTAACTGTTTGATGTTTCCTAACAAAGTTGTTTTCATTTAAAAAAAAAAAATTGGAATCAGTTCACTGATCTATGCATAACAAAATGGTCCATATATGTAACTTGTGAAGAAAAAAAGAACAATTCTTGAACCCTTTAATAGGTACTAGGCACAATTCTTGAACCCCTTTGTTTTGAAAATTTGAACACTTAACTGTTTGATGTTTCCTAACAAAGTTGTTTTCAGTTAAAAAAAATTTGGAATTAGTTCACCATTTCGAATTAGTTCACCATAGCAAAAATGTGTTTGGTAATAGCTACCAGACACATTTATAGCTTTAAATTTGTGAAAGATTGAGCAATTAACAAACAAACTGGTGCTTTTTTTTATAATAATAGAACAGAATGAATATGAACGAAGGCTTAAGTAAGAGTATTGACTATCATGGTCATGGACAAAGACGGCACACAGAGACGGTACACAAAGCTCCTTCTCTTTCACTCTGATCAAACTGTAGCAGCGGCAGCACACAAAGACCATTCCGCTAGGTTTTATGAAGACACGGTGCTCTTCTCTCTCTCTGTTCTATTCTTTCTTTTTCTTTTTTCTTTTTTGTTTTTCAAATGAAATGTCTAGGCGTATTGCACAGTAGCAGCAAGTTGAGTACGAAACTAAATTCGGGCCTCTCAAGCAATCACATTTCGAGTTACGTAGCACCACCGGTGTATATATATCTTCATTTCTAGTCATAAATAAATGAATCCTAACCCATAATGCATTCTTCACATCCAAAATTATGTCTCAGATCATTGCATAAAAAAGTATCAAATTATTTAGCATCAAACCAGCACATTTAAACAAAAAAATATATATATATATTTGAAAACACATTTAAACAATACATATATGATTGCTCTCCAATACTAGTCGGCATCAAACCAACACATCAAATTGGGTAAGCGCTAACATATAAAAATATATGTAAACAACAAACCTCATTTACCTATAACTATACGGTTCACAAAAAAAGTAGTAGTTAAAGGTTGTTACGTAGTTATGTGAAGAGATAATTCATCAAGCACCTTATAAGCATAAACGAAGACTAATCTCATCTGTATCAATGGATTTCCAAAAATGGTGTAATCGTATATAATCAATGCAATCAAAACACAATAATTTACCTAACATCACTAAACAATAAATCATCTGAAAAACACCTCTTCGTAATTTTTGATTCCAAAATCAAAATAACAATTAAAACAACAATCAATCTTACAATGAAAATAACCTGTTTACAACCCGAATGTTAGTATTACAAACCCATAATAAACAATGGAAAATAGATCTAAAACAAAACCCTAAAATAACGGAAAATAACCATAAAACAAAACCCTAAAATAACCTGTTCACCTGACAGAGAGAATTATGAAACGAGAAAAATACGAGTTCGAGGACTGGAGAGGCAGACACAAACAGAAAGAGAAGGGGGGCAGAAATCTTACCTTGCGAGACTGGAGAGCAGAGTGTAAACAATAAATCATTCGAAAAACTCCTCTTCGTAATTTCTGATTTGAAAATCAAAACAACAATCAATCTTACAATAAAAAAAAAAAAAAAAAAACTGCTCACAGCCCGAATGTTAGGCTTACAGACTCAGAATAAACAATGGAAAATAGTCCTAAAACAAAACCCTAAAATAACAGAAAATAGCCCTAAAAGAAAACCATAAAATAACCTGTTCATAGCCTGACAGAGAGAATTATGAAGCGAGAAAAATATGAGTTTGAGGACTGGAGAGGCAAACACAGACAAAGAGAGAAAGATGAGATATAAATCTTACTGTGCGAGACTAGATAGCAGAGTCGGGAGTGAGCGAAGAGGAAGTGTAGGAAAGAAGAAGAACAGAGAGGGAGAGAGAGAGAGAGAGAGAGAGAAATAAAGCCGAGTTCAAAAGGCAGAAAGCAGCGTCCGGAGAGATAAAGCCGAGTTCAAGAGGCAGAAGACTGGAGAGTAGTAGAAGAGAGAGGGTAGGAAGGAAGAAGAACAGAGAGGGAGAGAGAGATAAAGAGGGAATGGAGAGGGAGAGAGATAAAAAGGGAATAGGGAGGAGATGTAAGTAAGTGGAAGGCTGAGGAAGAGAAATATTTGGACGGGAACTACATAGATCTAAGCCATTGATACATACCCAGGATTGATATAAACCATTAGATCAAAATATATCTCTAAGACAAATTAGACATTTTCAAAAATCCAATAGATCAAAATGTATCTCTAAGACAAATTAGACATTTTCAAAAATCCTTCTCCCTTATTATATAGATATGCATATCACTGAATCTAGTGGATTTATGCCTCCAAATCCCTTGGTCATCTCATCTATCTCTTGAAATTTATGCAATGTAGTTGACTTTCATTAAATCAATCAAAGAGTTGTTTAAAGAAGAATATGGACGAATTAAATCATTCTCCTTCTACTTCATATACATTATGCGCACATTTTATCTATAACACACTATAGATTCTCACTCTATCTCTCTCCAAAAAAAAATGACATTAATGAATCTGGTGGGTTCATGGGTCCAGAGTCAGACATGTTCAATCCTTGATCATCATCATCACAGCAAAAGATACACATCTTCAATCCCTTTAACCCACAAACCACACAAAATTACCCAAAATCAATTTCTGCAATTTTCACTAACAAAGAAGAACAGAGACCCAAACAAGACACTACACAATTTAATTTCACATCTTACATGATCCAAAAATCCAATGTAATAAATAAAGCCCTAGACGACGCCGTTTTCCTTAAAAATCCCCACCACCTCCACGAGGCAATGCGCTACTCCCTCCTCGCCGGCGGCAAGCGCATCCGGCCAATCTTCTACATTGCCTCCTGCGAGCTCGTCGATGGCCACCACTCCGCCACCATGCCTACCGCATGCGCAGTGGAGATGATCCACACCATGTCACTCATCCAAGACGACCTCCCTTCTATGGACAACGACGATCTCCGCCGCGGCCAACCCACCACCCACAAAGTCTTCAGCGAGGCCACCGCAGTCCTCGCCGGCCGACCTCCTCTTATACGCCTTGAGCACATCGCCAACACCACAACCGGTGTCTCTCCACCAAAATTCTCCTAATTAACGAATTTTCTAAAGATGGAGCCGAAAGGCTTGTAATAGGGCAAGTTTTGGATATTGCTTCAGGTGGAAAGCAGGGTCTTGGGTTGGAAGAGCTTGAGTTGATATATCTGAACAAGACGGCGGCGTTAGTGGAGGTTGCGGCAGCGATCGGAGCGATATTTGGCGGTGGAAGTGGGGAGGACGTTGAGAAGTTGAGGGAATATGGAAGGTGTGTGTTGGGATCCGGGATCCCGCCCAAGACCTTATAGAAATTAAACCAAGCAGAAAAACACACCCACACTCAAGGAGACACAATATTTTACGTGGTTCGGCCTCAATGCCTACGTCCACGGGAGAGTAGCCGGTTATCACTATAACAATGGAGATAATACAGAAAGATTACAATAAAGGAGGAGCTCACACTCTCCTCACTCACCCACTCACCCGTCTCCCTCGCTCACACCGAGGGAGACGGTCTCTCCGCCTCACATATCTCACTCTCTGTGGCTTGCTTTGCTCTCTCTCATTGTTCTCCTCTCACCCTTCTTCATTTATACACTTCAGAATGGTAGATGGAGGGGCTGGCCAGCACATGGCCAGCTTGTGCCAACTCCTTCTTAACATGGCCAAAGGTTCTTCTTGCGTTAGCTTCCTAACATGGCCAGCTCATGTGTGTTGGCTTTGCACATTGCCAACTCTTGCAGCACATGGAGAATCACCCCTCACATGGGGTGATGATATCCCACAAATCACCCTCTCAACCCATGTGAGGTGATCCACAGCACACATTGCTGCTTAATCTTGTCACGCCCAAATTTCAGCATAGTTTGCATCTCCTCACTGAGACGCTGCATCCCTTGAAAGCTAGAGATAATACACCAAAGATACAAGAGAAGGAGGGAATCCAACATCCTCAACTCAACTCACACCACTCTCTGATTTGGAGAGAGCCTCTACTCCTATCTTCCACAGATCTCTTCCACGCTTCCTGTCTCGGATATCTATACCTGCTATGCTTGAACTTGCGTAACCAAGATATCCAACACCCCCTGATTGGATGTCCTGCACCCCCTGCTGGAATGCCCTTGACTGTCATGCAATACCTTGCAGGACCAGTCATTGGAGCAATAGAAAACTTGTTGTTTATCCCATCAACGTCCTCTGTCTTCTTTGCTCGGAGCTTTTCCTCTGAACTATCAGCCTTTGCCCTCTGCACTTCTGAACAACCTCCTGGTGTTTCCACATACACTTGTTGTCTGTGCCTTTGCAGTCCCTGATTTGCTGTCCAGTAGATTGATGGTTGACAGTAGCTCCATCTGTCAAAGCATTGTCAGCTATGCAATTCCATGCATAGTGCCCGTACCCATGGCTTCTGGTCTCCCTACGTCGAGCTCGCCTGAGAGATCTGCATCAACTCTATCTTCCACTGCCATGGAAATAAAGAAACCACCATAGAGAAAAAAAAGACTTGCCACTCATTTCGTGCGCACTCTTGCGTTTTACCTGTCTCAATTTCTCTGTCTGGAAGTTCCTGTGAACTTTCAATAACCCGTTGCTACATACTCTTCTCTCAGACGTCTGCATGCGACTATCAAGACGCCTCTGCATTTGTGCTCTGCTTAGTATGCTCATCTGCGCAACTATTGTTCTCTGGTCTACGATCACCAAGATTTACTCAGATCTGATGGCTCAATGACCACAAGATTTCACGAGCCTCGAATCGGGTGCCAAATCATCTATCCGTCGATAAATGGTCTTTTTGATTGATTGAACTAGATCTTCTGACGAACTCCGGAGATAATCATCTCTGCAATCCTCTAATCGCCCCTGATCAATCCTGATCTCCCTCGATCTGCCATTTAATCAAGCCTGATCTTCTCTGGTCTTCAATGATCTATCTTGAGTTGTTTCTGGTTGTCCAATTTGGTCAGAATCTGCCCATTCTAACCTCTTCAGTGAATCCGCAGCGTTCCACAATATTCGGCAACCTCCCTTCGAGTATTGAAGATGACAAACTCCCATGTTTTGACAATCTTTAAAAACCGTTCAGAATTTCACCATTCTGACCTCGCGGTTGCGTCCGGAACGGTCCGATTAGTTAGGACCAACCTTCGCTGCATTTCCGAAGACCTCACTGAAAAAATATCCCCGAAAGTTAGGCCACACCACAATTTTCTGAAAATTCTGGGCCAAATTGCAATTTTCAGAAGTTCAGGGAATATTCTGTGTTCCAACAGAATATTCCGTCCGCTGCACCTGATGTCGTCCGTCTCTTTAATCTGCCTTCCTTTTACAAAAACTCCGTCTCCAAAATTTGACCGTGCGGATGTGTCCGGAATACTCCGAATAGTTGGAAACCACTATCGGATCACCAAAAATGGACTCCAAATGGCTTCGATCTAGCCAAAACATTTTGTACGCCTCAGATCTGCGGCTGCATCGTAGCCGCGAAGCGCCGGATCCTTCCACTGCGGCTGCACCATTGCCGCCACAATCGATCCTCCTACCGGTTGATCGTCAACACCTCATCGACGGGCAACCACGTGTCGCCGACTTGGCGACACATGGCGATTCCTCGCTATCAGGCGCTGACGTGGCATGCCACGTGTGATGACGTGGGCCTGCCACGTTTGCTGACCTGGCATGATGACGTGGCAGACACGCGGCACCTTTTGCTGACGTGTCTGATGACGTGTTGACGACGTGGGCTGCTGACGTGCCTGCGCGTGGGCATTGCGCGTGGCTATACACACGCTGCCTCCCCACTCATCTTCTTCCTCTGCGCGCGCGTGTGGTGCGTGTCTAAAACTGGGACCACGCGCCGGTTGCCTTCACGGCGCGTGGCGGCGCGTGACGCGACTGGGACCCACGCGCCGACTTCTAGTGGCGCGTGAGAGCGCGTCCGTGGTCTCCTGGGTGTCTGCTTTACATGGTTGGACTCCTCTCGTCGAGCCCTTGCTCTTGGTGTGCTCAAAACCTGATTTCGAGCAATTCGATTTCTAGGCAGTTTCAGGGAACACACTGTTTTTGTTCCGAAACGCCACCGACGAGGCTCTGATACTAATTGTTGGGATCCGGGATCCCGCCCAAGACCTTATAGAAATTAAACCAAGCAGAAAAACACACCCACACTTAAGGAGACACAATATTTTACGTGGTTCGGCCTCAATGCCTACGTCCACGGGAGAGTAGCCGGTTATCACTATAACAATGGAGATAATACAGAAAGATTACAATAAATGAGGAGCTCACACTCTCCTCACTCACCCACTCACCCGTCTCCCTCGCTCACACCGAGGGAGACGGTCTTTCCGCCTCACATATCTCACTCTCTGTGGCTTGCTCTGCTCTCTTTCATTGTTCTCCTCTCACCCATCTTCATTTATACACTTCAGAATGGTGGATGGAGGGGCTGGCCAGCACATGGCCAGCTTGTGCCAACTCCTTCTTCACATGGCCAAAGGTTCTTCTTGCGTTGGCTTCCTAACATGGCCAGCTCATGTGTGTTGGCTTTGCACATTGCCAACTCTTGCAGCACATGGAGAATCACCCCTCACATGGGGTGATGATATCCCACAGTGTGTTGGGTTAATGTTTCAGGTGGTGGATGATATTCTTGATGTGACAATGTCAGGTGAAGAGCTTGGGAAGACTGCGGGAAAGGACTTGGTGGCAAATAAGCTGACTTATTCGAAAGTAATGGGGATTGAGAAGTCTAGAGAGTATGCAGAGAAGCTGAAAATGGAGGCTGAGGATCATCTCTCTGGGTTTGATGAGGAGAGAAGCGATCTGCTTTGGCTCTGGCTGATTACATTGCTCATAGGCTATACTAATTATTTTGTTCAACCTAATATTTTCGATTGTGGTATAAATTATAATCATATTTCTTATTATTGTTGATTATTTGAATTTGTAACATCATGTTATGTGTATCCAATTTATCATCATGCTCATTTTACATGCATGTTTCTCTAAGTATGAAGCAACAGCAAGTCAAAGGTTGCTTGTTAGTCAAGGAAATATGTATACGTACAATAAAATAATTATCTTATCAACATGAGCGATATATCCATTCTTTAATTTAACAAGAGTCCACGTATCAATTCACGTAAATTTATTTCAAAAGTTATATATTTTTATTAAGGGGTATATTCTCACCGATCCATAATTTAGATTTCAGGGCATTATTTAGACTTGTGAGTGAAAAATCTAGAAACCCTAGATGTTGATTTGTGATTATGTACCAATTTTAAGTAGAATATAACAATCTCAATCAAACAATAAAAGACAAATCGACACAACTATTTTACGTGGAAAAACCACAATTGAACACCTCCAACTGTAATTAAAAAATCACGGGCAACAGCCACAAAACAATCCACTAAGAAGATTTAAAGAAATTACACAAGTATACTCTCAATTACCTAGCGAATCCACGCTTAATTGAACCAATCTCTATGTGCTTCTTCCAACCCTGTCTTCACCTCGGAATTGTCTTTATAATGAGCCACTCCAAAATCCACCGAACCTTCAAGCTCGAATTCTTCAGAATTCACCGAAGAACAACTCTCTCTTTTGTATAACAAACAAAACCTTTGATGTACTCTCTTTTAAACCATGAGTTGAATACTCAATAAAAACATCAAAGAAAACCTAACAAAATATCTCCAGATATAAACCTTAAGATCCAAAAAGAAGATTAGGAGAAATACCCTTAGCTTTGGAAGAAAACCAAGCATTTATAGAAAACCAAAAGTAATCCTAGATTTGGAAGAAAGCCAACTCCTTAAGAAATCTGGATTTTGAAGCTCGCTCGAGCGAGGAGCTTAACTTTCATGATTTCTACTAGTGCCTTGGCTCGAGCGACGAATCCTTGGCTCAAACGAGCAATCAACTCTTACAGGTTTTTGTGTGGACGCAATCTTTCGCTCGAGCGAGAACTTCTTGGCTCGAGCGAGTAAGCCGTAGCTCGAGCGAGCATTCCTTGGCTCGAGCGAACAAGGGCGGACATGCAATTTTGCATTTTGCTTCGGCCGTGAGCTGACCAGGCAACTCGACCCCTGTAATAATCAGCGAAGTGACAATCTTGAAAGTATTGACATCACAAACTTCTCTGCAAAGCACGATTCGGGTTAGATTCGCCTCTAATAACTCATAGCCTCACTGAAATAAAAATGCGAATAAAATTACAACTCAAAGGAGTTTTGTCAAACGGAATTGCCAAGAATAAAAACCTAACAGTGAGGTTCATTTTGCATATCTTTTGATAATTTAAAATTTTGAATTGTTCATTTTATGGCACTTCATGTATGTCATTAATTTAAGAAATTAATTCTATTTAATAATATAATTTATTTAATTTATTATATTTGTTATAAAAAAATTTATTTTTAAACATACAATTATCGAATCTACCTCCTTTCGTACAACTCTTTGATACAGCATCATCCCTTCCACTTCCACTCATAAAATGTAAAAACTTTTTTATTTTAATTAAACCAAAATAAATTTTAAAATTCACTAACACTCAGAAAGTTTTGGACAAGTAAAGCAGATTCGAAAGTGACATAATTTAATGGCTAAATTAAATTGATACTTCCTGTATTTTGCTCTTTAATTTACTTTGCTTCTTCACATTTTAATTAGTTTGCTTTTGATTTTTAACTTTAAATTTTGTATTAATTTGATTCAATTAATAATGTCAATTAAAGTTTTTAAAATAAAATGGCCACTGATTCAGTTGAGTTTAACTGAAATAAATTAATCAAGCTTTTAATTTTGCGTATAAAAAATTATACATGTTGTTTATGTGCACATTTTTTATTAAAAAAAACTAAAAATCATAATCAATTTAGACCAAATAAAAACAAAATTATAAATTCAGAATTAAAATCCAGCCAATTAAAATCACAAAACTAAAATAATACTAGAGTTTTTGCTAAATTTATTCATGGAACTAAGCTTGGCCACCGTATCGCCTCAGCCTCTGCTGAAAAGACCTCAAAGCCTCCACAAAATCTGATTCCTCAAAATCAGGCCACAGTTTGTCTACAAATAACATTTCAGTATAAGCTAGCTGCCACAACATGAAGTTGCTAACTCTGATCTCTCCACTCGTTCTTATAAGTAAATCAGGATTTGGGTACTCTGTACAATTTGTTTCTAGCTCTTCTTTGATTAGGTTGTTGTTTATGTCTTCCACCTGAATAAGCCCTTCCTTCACTTTTCCGGCGACTTTTTTGCAAGCTTGGGTTATGTCCTGTTGTCCGCCATAGTTGAGTGCAGCGATGATATGGAACTGAGTGTTGGCCTTCGTGGATTCCTCTAGTTCACATGCTATGTTCTGTATTATCTTGGGAAGCTTTGACTTGTCACCAATTATAGAAACTCGAACACCTGTCCTGTTATATTATATATTAAATGAGTAGTGTTATAAGGATCCGAAGGATCAAATTAAAAAAAATAAAGAGAAAAGAGAATTTTTTTTATTTTTTTATATAATTTGTTAGTTTTTTAATAACTATTTAACTTTTAAATTAAATTTAATATTGTCTAACAAGACCTTACCCACATTGTAAATTGGACAAATGATGTATTTGAACACGTTACCTCATAGCCTCCCCGAAATATGATATCATCTGCTCTCCAAAAAGGTTCATCAAAATGTCAACCTCCTCCTGCAAAAACATCAATGATCCAACTATAGTCATTTACAAATCTGATGGGAATTTCACAACCCAAAAAATATTTCTATGTCACAAGGGAATAAGCGAAAACAAGAAATTTAATTTATATTGGATAAAGTTTTACACTATGTTTGGGAAGTTAGGAGAAAAAAGAAAAGAAATGATTATTTAAGTAATAAGAGAAAAGAAAAGAAAAGAAATGATTGTGATTTCTCTCCTTTTTGTTTGGGTAAGGAAGAAATAAAAGAAAAGAAATGATTGTGATTTCTCTCATTCTTGTTTGGTTAGATTTCATTAAGAAAAAAGAAAAGAAATTATTTTATGTTATATTACCAAAATAACCTTTTTATATTTTCAATTATTTTATTTCTTTTATTTTTATAGGGACAAAATTGATATTATAAAAATAGTGGTTTCTTTTCTCTCCCAATCTCTCCACTTTTGAGAAGATTGAAATTGAGAATTATAAGAGAAATGAGTTTCTCTCTATTTCTCTCAATTTCTTCCCATTTCTCTCTACTTAGGTTATCCAAACAAATAAAAAAAATACATATCACTCTATTTCTTTTCTTTTCTCTCCAAATCACTCAATCCAAACATAGCGTTACTATTAAAATAGGAGAAAATACAATAAACCTGCATGTAATGGGAGTTTTTTTTCCTTCACCTAATCCAAATCTGTGAAATAACTCGTAATGAAGAGCAAGAATACAACAAAAAATTGGGTCAGACTTAGCAACATATCAACATGATATTGTTATTCATTGATACCATTATATATACAACAATGATGAGATATAACCAGTTTGTTTCAAGGAGTACGAAATGAAAAAACAAAAACAAGCATATTCACCTGAGGGCGAACCCAGTTTTCAGTAGAAAATGCGAAAACAGAGAGAACTTTCACTCCCCATTTCTGACAGAGGGAAGCAATCTCTCTCATTTTCTGTCCACCAGCTCTGTGGGTTTCATCAACCGGCAAACCTCTCTGCTGCCCCCATCTCCGGTTACCGTCCAATATCACCGCCACGTGTTTCGGCATCAGATCTCGTTGGAGACCCTCTGGCAGCTCCTCTTCTTCAGCTGACAAATGTCCGTTGTTGGAAACCACAGTTTCTGTCTGTTGTCCTCCTCTGGCAGCTGCATTTGGAGCACTCGAAACGACTGGTTTGCGAAATTTGGGAAGAGAATGGGAGATTTTTATGTTTGTTTGATTGGTTTTGGATATTAAAGAGATTGGAGGAGGAATGGGTTTGTGTTGGGAAGAAGGAGAGAGACTGGTCTTACAGGGAGGAGGAACGGGGAATCGCAGGAGCAGCATTTTGAAACGTTTGTGTTCTCTTTCCTCTGTTCTATTGCTAGTTTTCCTTGCCACTACAATTCGAATTTAAGGCAAACAATTTTTTGAGACAATTATTTAAAAAAATCCAGAGTTTGAATAAATCTTAAATTTCTAATTTATTTTCAATTTAAATTATTTATCTATTTTTATTAACTAAAATCGACAGAAAAAAGTATTTTATTTATTAAACTCAATGTAGATATATATAAAATGTTTAAAATATCATTTTCATTGAGTTTAATAATTAAAATATCCATTTTTTCATCAATTTTACTTACCAAAAATAGATAAATGTTTAAACTGAAAATAAATTTAAATTTTAAAATTTAAATTGATAAAATTAAAATTTTATTTTGTTATAAGAGTCAAATTTTAATTTTTTTTTATCTTAATTTTCTCCAATTTTTTATATAGACAATGTGGTGGTGATATTTTGAAAGTAGGTGTAATGATAGTGGTTTTTGTTTGAAATCACATAATTTTGTAGGGAAATTCTGATTGTATAACATTAAGGGTAAATTATCAATAGGTCCTATTTTTTAGACTTATTACCTATTAAATTTTATTGATAAATTTATTAAGTGATAAATTTAAATTTATCAGTCTTTTATTTTTATAAATAAATTTATAGTGATAAATTTATCGGTCTCTTTGTTTTTATCAATAAATTTATAGTGTTAAATTTATTAGTTAGGACCTGTAGATAAATAAGTCTAGTTAATAGGACTGATTGGTAAGTACCCCTAACATTAATTACGTTGTGAACTTCAAGTAAGCAATTAATTAAACTAGCATGGTATAAACAAGGTGGACTACTAATAAATTTTAAAATATAATTTTATTAACTATTTAATTTTCTTTTTTTCTTTTTTTTTTTTATGAATCCAAAGATTGTATTGAAGTGTAAATTATGCTAGATGATAATCATTTGCATGTTTGAGTTTAATTCTTTAGGAATAAAAGTAGTTTCTCCAAATGTAAAATCACACATATAGACAATTTATATTATAGAAGTTTTGAATTTTCACTCTCTCTAGAACAAATTCCACATTATCAACAAAAACTTAACACTCTAATATAATAATCTAATAATATAACATTCTAGTATAATACACAAAAAAAAATTTAATGTACTTTTTCCAAACGTAACAACGTAACACTAAAAAAAATTCCTTAATGTATTTTTATCAAACAAAACACTCCAATATAATATCAAAAAAAAAAAAAAAAAAATCCTTAGTGCATGAAAACCAAACATAACACTTAAATCAATGTAATCTCAATCGTAATATTTCAATGTAACATACTCCAATATAACACACACAAAAATATTAAAAAACTCTTTATTGTAATTTTTCTAAATGAAATACTCACAATTTGAAATTACAAATTTGCCAAAACTTACAAAGGAATTTTTGTAATCCTTTTAGAATGGTTTTTGAATAATCTCATTTTTTTTAGAGTGTTACGTTTGAAAAAAATACATTAAAGAGTTTTTTTTGTATGTTATATTAAAGTATTACACTAAGGAGTTTTTTTGTAGTGTTATATTGGAGTATTATGTTTGGAAAAAGTATATTAAAGAATTTTTTGGTGTGTTACATTTACACTAAGGAATTTTTTTACAAAGTTACGTTTGAGAAAAATACATTAGAGAATTTTTTTGTATGTTACGTTGAAGTGTTATACTAATGAGTTGTTTTAGAGTGTTATATTTGAGAAAAGTACATTAGGATTTTTTTTTGAAGAATCTCATATTTCAAGTCATTTTTGCACTCATTTTAAAATATTTTCCAAATTACAAATATTCTCATATAAAAAATCCATCCCAAATTTGATTCTCATAAATTGTGTACCTTACCTTCCTAACACAAAAGAAAGAAAGAAAAAAAAAATAATAATAATAATATAAACATGGGTATAACCGTAAATCTAATTTTCAAATAATATATTAAATCTACTTTTTCAAAATTAATGAGACTAATTGGTCTATAAAAAAATTCTTAGAATTAAATGATTCACCATTTCTCAAGTTGAGATTTATAGATAAATTTTTCAATAAACAATTCAAAATATTTTACAAACAGAATTTTCATATTAAAAAAAATAAAAATCTGTTGGAGAAGATGTGACAATATATATATTTTGTAATTATAAATTGAAGTGAGTATTTTATTTTAGAGTGATTACACTAATGGTCCTTATGGTTTGAGATTTGTATTGCTTTGGTCCATTACTTTTCAATTGTGATACATATGACTCTAAATTTTGAATCTTGTTCCAAATAAGGATAATTGAAGACACCATTCCTCCATTTCAAAGATAAAGTCAACAATTTGATAAAATATAAATTATTTTGACAAAAATAAGCGTCAAAATTATTTTTGAATTTTTTAAAATTGTTTCTACTCACCAAAGATAAAATTATATAAAAATGATAAATCTTTTACTTTTTTATTTTTTTATTTGTTTCTAAATTAATTTTAGTATATGTTTGGATGATGATCATGTAATGAGAGAGTTATTTTTGTTAATATTTTTCATGATTATCACGTAATAGATGGTTGTATTTGTTGTTAACAAATATTTTTAGATAATTATCATATAATGGATGGTTATTAAGCTTTTAATGTATAATTGATATGTTTAGTATATAAAATATTTTTAGTTTTAATGGATTGGTTTAATAATGATATCAAAATTGCCGCCATGTTTGATTTTTGAAAAAAAAAATTAATTTGACAAAAATAAATATAAAAAAATATATATTTTAACGAAGAAAGTTATAACATTATTCATTAAAAGAAAAATTCCTTACATTTCAAACAATATACAAATTAACCAACACAAAATAAGTTATATGACGACTTTGCCCTTGAAATGAAATGTTTGCAAAGAAAAATATTTGTGATTGTCCTTATTTGGAACATGATTTAAAATTGAGGATCAAATGTATCATAATTGAAAAGTGAAGATCAAAATGACATAAGTCTATATAAAAATTTCGTTGGAATAACATTACTCATGTACAATGACATTAACATTTGAGATTTTTAGCTGTTTGAGAGTTTAATACGTAAGAGATTTAAAATAGAATTAGCATTTTTAAACTAGTTTTTTTTTTTAACTACAATTTTATTTGTTTATTTTTTTTAAACTAGTAAAACTAGTTAGAAGATAAGATATAATTAATTAATATTTATTGTAATTTTTATATTTTACGAGAGTATAAATATATAATAGTAATTTGTCATTGCTTTTATTGGGTTTGCTAGAGTCAACCCTACACATATCCATATGGGGTGAGTTACTTGAGTTCGAAAACAGGTTTTAATGAACAAACCCCGTGAGATTTACGCTAATTAATTACCTGCACGTGGAAGTGAATGAATTATGTCCACCAAGCTACTGGCAAAGTTTGATTCTTGTGTTCCCAAATCATTATATGGTTCTACATTCTAAATTTAAATTCAAATAGTTTTAAATTAGGATATCACCCGTGCTATGCACGGATTGTGTTTATAATTATCTATATATGTGAATTGTAATTTTTAAATATTTTTTTTAAATGTCTTCTTTTTTTTCTTTTTTGTATTATATTAAAGTTTAATATTTTGATAATAATCATATGTGTTGGACTTTTCAAGGAATTAAATGTCTTTTTTTTTATTATATTATATTAAAGTTTAATATTTTGATAATAATCATATCTGTTGAACTTTTCAAGAAATTTTTTTTTATACTCGTTCTTAATGCATTAAAATGTTATTATGAGGGTAAGATTTGGGAGTTGGGAAAAGTTAATAAATGTTAAGATTTTTTTTTTTTTTATAAAAAAATCAAGAAATTTAGATTGAGAAATTAAAATTCCCACAAGAGTTGGGGTTAAAAATTCCTTTTTACTTAATATATAGTATAGATTATAGTGCAAAACTTTTGGCGAAAATTTCATACACGCAACTAGATAGAAAACACATAAGGAAAAGAAACAAATAAAATAGGAAATAAACCCAACAAGAGAAGATACATATTAAAGTTATCAAGAAATTTAAATTTAGGGTGTGAATTTAATTTTGTTTTTGTAGGCACCTCTAGAAATGAATCTTGGTTTTTGATTAAAAAATTGAGAAATTTTTTTGTCCTATATTAAAAGTAATACTTCAATGCAATAGTGATATCATATTATTATTAATATATGATATACATAAATCCTACTATCAAAATGTAATTACCTTGTTCAATTTATCCCACTAATTGACACAAATGTATAGTGGGGTAAAATACATCACCATCTGTTTCACTCAATTTTTTCTCCTATTTCTGGTTTGTAGAACTGTTGATTGGTTATATTATATTTTGACAAAATTTGAGAAAATAGTTTATTTTAATTGACTATTATCAATATATATATATATGATTGATGGTTCAGTTACTCATCATTACTAATCCAAAAGCGCATCTTATGAATTGTTTAGTATCACTTATAAATCAACTTGTTTAATTTATTTGATTAAAAAAATTTAATTAATGGTGTTCGGTTGTAATTTTATATTATAGATTATTTGACTAAAAAAGTGAGATTTTTTAAGTAATAATTTTATAACTTTTTTAGCTTATTTCAAACTCTTAATATATATGGATAAAAGAATTCCATCTCTTTTGCCTTAATTATAATTTCGAGGTTATCTTGAATTTACAAAACAAAAAAATTATGTAACAACTTATTTAACCAAACAATTTAGCTTCTTCTTTTTTTTCTCTAAAAATTATGAAAAATTGCACCAAATATATTTACAATTTATTTTAAATCTTTTAGGTTAATTATTTAAAAAGCTATAACCATAAAGTGATACCAAACAACTCTTCAATATGATTTAAGTCTTATGGACCCAACTTTCAGTCTTAGATTTGTGTCACAAATGAGAATCAATTTAGGTCAAGTTTGGCATAACCTAAATAATACAAAAAGTTAAAAAGTCACTATCCTATTTAAATCACATCATTTTATTTAAATCACATCACCTCTCTAACACATCACACCAAACCCAACTCAAACCCAATCCATATAAGCCAATAAGTCAAAAAGTACACTTTTTTAGAACATCTCAAATATGTATTGATATTTTTAAATAATTTTTTAGGTAAAATTTATTTTTATAGTATTATTACTCGTCATAAAGGTCGGAGTAAATAATTTTTTTTATTATAATAAATATTGTTTAATATCTATCAATTAATACATTTTAACTAATTACTTTTAACATGTTATTTTAGTATATTATTTTAGGAGTTTTCTTAGGTGTGCAACCCACAAAAGGTGTAAGTGGGTTGCACACCATGTGCCACTCACACAAAAGGTGTAAGTGTAAGGTGTAAGTGTAAGTGGAAGGTATAAATGAAATGTATAAGTTGCACACCATGTGCCACTTACACAAAAGGTGTAAGTGAAAGGTAAAAAAGGTGTAAGTGTAAGGTGTAAGTGAACACAAAAAGGTGTAAGGTGTAAGTTGCACACTATAGCATTACCCTTTATTTTATTGGGGTTACAATCATTTTATTTTGGTCATATCACTTTTTTATCATATCATTTCAAATTCAACTTATATTTTATGTTTTTTCATAAAAAGTAAAAAAATATATTTATTTAGATCATCTGAAATATCCTTGAGTGATTTATTCAATCACAACATGGATAGTTATTGAATAATTTTGAAACACCATGGTGGCCATGCGATGTTGGTTATTAAAAATTTTACAGGTGAGTATGCTATTCATCTTTGTTAAGTCGTTGAGAGATAAAATCTCATTTGGCAATTCAATCTTTTAAGTGAAAGAGTCACCAAAAAAAATTAAAAAAAGTCAACATCTTATATTAAAAAGTTAAATATTTATTTATTTTTATTTTTTTACACATCCTTTTATAAAAAAAATTTAAAATAATTTTAAACATATTAATTTCTTTTATTTCATATTTTAATCACAAAGTCAAAAAGTTATATTCCCTAATGAGGAGCAAAGCAAATCCGGGAATATATATATATATATATATATTAGCCTATCACCCGTGCTATGCATGAGACAATTATAGATATTTATATTTGTTTTAGATTTTTTTTAATATATAAATTATATTTTTTAAGATTTTTTTCTTATCACTAACTATAGTGTATGGGGAAAGTTGAAAAGGGTACTGCAGTAACTATACACGAATTGTATCTATAATTATTTGTATGAGAGGATTTTAAATGCTGATCAGGAGATTTTGACCAAATCAATAATTGCAGGTATGTGAAAAGATATGTGGATTGAAAAAAGTTAATAAATGCTGATCAGAGAATTTTAACCAAATCAATAAATGCTAACTTTTTTTTTAAATAAAAAATTTTAAAAATTCAGATTAGGATATTGAAGCTCCTATAAGCCTTGGGGGTTAAAAACCCCTCTTTTGCTTAATATATAGTATAAATATAGATAGATAGATAAATATATCTTTTTCTTTTTACTTTTATTTTTGTGTGGTTTCTATTCGGGTATTTTTTTTTCAATTTATTTAAGATGGAGTTGTGGGTATCTTTTTTTTTTTAAATTTAATTTATCTATGGTTTTCATTTGTTTTTAATTATTATTATTTAAGTAAATTATGATGTGAGTTAGATATGTGATAGACATGTGAGTTTGATTGATTTAAAGTTTATTTAGATAAACTTTAAAGATTTTTTTTTTTTTTTTTTTAGTTTTTTTTGTTATGTTATAATATAATATATAAAATATAGGTAGATATCTACAACTTTAATAGAAAATATTATTTATTTTTTTGGAGAAGAGAAAATTTGTGAGAGAAATACGGAGGGAGAGATTATGAAATATTTTTGTTATTAAATAAATAAATCAGTCAATACTTTTTTTTAATCTATTTTGTAAATTAAGAATCAATAATTTTGGAAAATTGATTAATTTGTCCCATTAAATGATTTAAAATTTTGATAGATATACATAAAAAAAAATACATAATTATATTATTAAATCATAATTCAAATTCAGATGTTATATCTTTTTGAGATCTATATTTAAATTTTATCTTTTTTTTTTTAGTGTGTAACCATAGTGTATGGGAGAAATTAATGCTGAGGTTAGATTGGAAAAAGTCAATAAATGCTGAGGTTTTTTTTTTTTTAAATCAAAAAATTAAAAAATTAGAATTAAGAGATTAGAACTCTCACAAAGTTTGAGATTAAAAATCCTTTTTTACTTAATATATAATATAGATAGATTCTAGATCTAAATTGAACAGCTATGGCTGAAACTTTTCTCGCTCTTATCACCTAAGCAGCTAAATAATTAAGAATTTTGTCACCAGAGCCATACATAATATGTCTTCGTTTGAGAACTGAGTTGGTTTTTTAGTTTTTTGATTTTTTTAATTATTTTAATTTGGATTAAAATGTTTAGTTTGGAAAAGACTTTTTAATTTTTTGATTTTTTTGATTTTTTTTGTAAGAAAAGAGTGTAATGATTATAGTTGGATGTGATTAAGGGTACAACTTGGGCGGGCTCAACTCGAACAACTTGAGCCCAGCTTGAATTTTTTTAGAGCTTAGACAAAATATTTTTAAATTCGGTACGGGCTTGGGCAAAAATTCAAAAATCCAAATTAAATTTGGGTGGGTTTAGGCAAAGACGTCAAATAACATGAGCAACCCGAAACCCGAATTATATATATATAGATATATAAAAATATTAAATATACATATAAATTATTAGTCATTACATGATATTAAAGTAATTTATATTATTAAATTATATTGAATACATATTATATATACAAATAACATAAAATCTTAGGCTCTATTTGGTTGTGATTTGTAATTAATTTTCTACGCGTGTTTTTCAGTATGATGTTTGGTTATGCGTTTGAAATTAGTTTTTACGAGCTCTGCAGAGAGCTCTGTGCATCAGCCAGTGCATCAACCGTTGTTTGGTGAAAATTTTGCAAACGGGGACTACCACTCGGACGTCCTTGAGGACATCCGGATGTCCTCTGCTGTACAGAATTTTTTTTTTTGTGCAATTGACTTATATAATTGGAAAAATATTTTCTGAAAATTTTTAAATTTTTTATGTGCTGTAAAATAATTTTGAATTGTATGTTTAGTTATAAGTTGTAAATTTTGTATCACATATCAAATGTCATATCAACAATTCTCCACTCAAATCAAACATTTTTTCCAAAACTATTTTCAAAACTCTTTACCAAACAAAATTTCTACACTCAAATCATAATTCTACAACACACAAACTTAAAATACAATTCATACTTTCAAATCACATTTACAAAACACAACCAAACGCAACTTTACTTTTTTTTCTTTTTATTTTCACTCATAAATTGTAAGGACTACTATAGTGGCATCTCTCTTACATTACATAAATTATTTATTTTAATCGTATTAATGATTTTTTATAAATAAAAAAAATTGTAAATAGAGTCAAATTTTAATAATTTAATAATGTAGCTATAAAAAAAAAAAAAACTAAAATTCATTTATAACTCGGGCAACTGAGGCAATTCAGGTTTAACTCGGGTCAATCTTGGGCAGACAACCTCAGGTTACAATTCGGGCTTGAACGGGCTTGGGCAGGTCTTAGCACAACTTGGTCTAGATTTGGACAGCCTCCCAACCCCCCCGAACCCGCTCGAGTTGCACCCCTAAATGTGATATTTTGTTTGTTGTGACTAAAATAGCCTATTTTATTTTTATAGCTATTTTAGTCACAAACCAACTTGCCAAACAACACCATATATGTTTTTAAATTAAAATTAAAATTTGTATTTTATAAATTTAACATCACATTCATTCATAAGTGACCACACACCGCTAAGTATATATATAAATTTAGAACATTATTATTTAAGTGTAAAAAATTAGACTCACTTTTTAATTCAAATGATTTCATAATCAATTGGAATAGACAAGATAATATTCTCTCTCATATTTTTTATAATCATAACTAATTATTTCATTTACACATCATTGATTTAAAAAATAAACTCGTATATCATTTTTTATAAATTTATTAAACGAACTAATTAAGCTTGGGCGCCATATCGCCTCTGCCGCTGCTGAAACGCCCTCAAAGCCTCAGCAAAATCTGATTCCTGAAAATCAGGCCAGAGTTTGTCTACAAATAACATTTCAGCATAGGCTAGCTGCCACAGCATGAAGTTGCTAACTCTGATCTCTCCACTTGTCCTTATAAGTAGATCTGGGTTTGGGTACTCTGCACAGTTTGTTTCTAATTCTTGTTCGATTATGCTTTTGGTTATATCTTCCACCTCAATAAGTCCTTCCTTCACTTTTCCAGCGACTTTTTTGCAAGCTTGGGTTATGTCCTGTTGTCCGCCGTAGTTGAGTGCAACAATGGTATGAAACTTTGAGTTGCCCTTTGTTGCTTCCTCCAGTTGTGATGCCGTTTTCTGTAGTATCTCCGGAAGCTTTGACTTGTCACCAATAGTAGAAACCCGAATGCCATGCCTATTATTATTATTAATCAATTAAAGAAAATTACTCTTTGATATTAGTTTCTCACATATCATTGTTATATATTTGTCACTTTTGGTTATGATCAACTGCAATACACACACACACACGGCCCGTTTGTTTTGGGTTATAGGTAAGGAATTTGGATAATATTATGTTTGTTTTGAGAGATGGAGAGGGGATTCGTAATCCCCTCTAGACTACGAATCCCCTTGGAGAGGGGATTAGGATAGGCCTATAGGACTTGGTATTAAAAAAATAGTCCGGCGGACTAGAAATTTTTTATTTTTATTTATTTTTTATATGTCGGGTATTTTTTTTGAACACTAATGTTTAATTTTTTATATTTTTTGTTAAGTAAAAATCATTATTTTATTTATTTTGAAAATTTTTTATTTTATTTTTATTTTTTTAAAATTTTTTACATGTTGGACATTTTTTTAAAATATTAATGTTTTTTGTATTTTTTTTATTTGTTTTATTATTTTATATAAAAATAATTTAACAATCCCTACACTAATAACTATCATCAAAACAAACACAATTTTTCTTAATCCCCTCACTAACAATCCCCTCACTATCAATCTCTTCCATTCTATCTCTAAAAATAAACGGAGCCAACACAAAGGTCTTGCTTATTATCACCAAGACAAACATATGTTTTGGATTGTACATACTATTTCATGTTTAGATTTTACCATTATGAAAATAGATTGACAAAATTTTATTATTTTTGCAATTTGATTAGTTAATTTGAACTTTCTTTTTAATTTTAGTAGTCCCCAATGCAGGATATTATGTTCAGATGAACTATTAATCTAAACTCTAATTTTGTTCACCAAATATCAAAGTATGTAATATATTTATCAATATATATATATATATATATATTTTGAGATTATTAATCCATTCTCAATGCCAATTTTTATCCAAACAAACATGACTTAAATGACATGTTCTTTATCTCTCAATTACCTAATAAAAACGAGTCAACATATTTTATGAATAATGTCAGGACTACTCTCAAATGTTAAGATAAGTACAATATATTAGGTGTAGAAAAACAAAACAGGTGTACAATTCCAGATATGTGTTGGAATTGGAAATGTCCCAATACAATATATTATGTGAACCTTACACACAAGTGTTGTGTAATAAAATAGTATGTTTATTGATATATTTGTTAATATTTTTAGAATTCACAGATAAAAGTTAATCAACTCGCTTAACTTTTATTTATTTATTTATTTATTTTTGTTCTTTAGGATGAAGATAACCAACTAAGAATTTATTTTTGTTGCTGCATCTACCCTTTAATTACTACAAATTCACAATGTCTCACCCTCCATCTCATTACCATATATTTTTAACTATTAATTTTTATGGTATGATACTGTGGGAAAAATATATGACAAATGACCTATGTTGATTTGTAACTGCTAATTACATCATACATGGACCAATTTTTTACTCTTGGAAAGTAATTTAAAAAACATAAATAGATTTAGCCTCTGTTTGGGAAGAGGTTTTTTGGATTTTTTTTGGCTAAAAGAGTCACAAAAGAAAAAATAGATTATTTTAGCCACAACAAACAAAACATTATATCCAACCCATAATCATTACACTCTTCTTTCACAAAAAAAGTCAAAAAACTAAAAAGCCAAATTTTTTTTTCCAAATCATGTTTTTTAACCCAAATTAAAATAACTAAAAAAATTAAAAAATCAACTCACACCCCAAACGAAGTGCTACTAGTTTTAAACCAATTTAAGTTATGCATACCTCGTAGTGTCCCCTAAATATGATGCCATCTGCTCTCCAAAAAGGTTCATCAAAATATCAACCTCCTCCTGCAAATACATCAATGATGAAACTGTTGTCATTTACAAATTGTCTTATTTGAAAAGTTAACTATTTTTTTTTATTTTTTATTTTTTATTATTTTAACTTGATTAAAAAAATTATATTTTAAAAATTGGTTGGCATTTTTTTAGTTGATTTGATTATTATGAGAAAAAAAGTGAAATGATTATAAGTTAAATGTGATATTTTATCTTATTAATTATTTTAACTTATTTTATTTTTTAATTGGCCATTTTAGCCCAACTTTCTATCCAAATCACCACCACCCAAAAACATTATAAGAAGGAGAACTTATTTTTCAAAACACAATTCCACACTTAAATCATGATTCTAAAATTAAACGAAATGAAAATTTTCATATAAGGACGAATTAATATAAATATATGTATTAATAAAAAAATTAAAATAGAAAGTATGAATTATAATATTAATTTTTTTATCGATATAAAAGTCAAAAAATGATGAAAAATATATATAAATAAATATTTTTTTAATTACAAAAGTGGTGTTTAATACTCTTTCATGTTATTAAAAACATCTATAATGGAATCGATATTAAATTTATTTTTTTATTAATGAAAGTCAATTATTAATAGTTATATTACCACATATGAGGGTTAACTTTCTCACCCTTCCCGAAACACCAAATGCATTGAACCATGACCTCTCCCTTGTAATTAAGTCGTTAGTAGAATTGATTGATATTAAAACCTTATTTAATGTTTGAACGTGATCAAATAACTAATTCACACCTTGTTTTATTAGAAATTATATTTGTAAGTAGTTATAAGAAACAAATTTCTTTTATTATGTATTTTGATTATTTTTTCAATTTTATACTGTGTTTTATAGAAGAGCATAAATTGAAATTTATAAATAAAAAAAATTTAAAGTGGGTGAATTAAAAATAATTATTTTTTAAAACTAAAGAGGTCAACCTCTATTATTTAGAAATTAATTGTGATTGGGAGCTTTAAAAAAACTGCCCTAACAGAGCTCTACTGAACTGACATGGAGTAAAACAACAAAAAAAAAAAAAATAAGAAACATATATCACATTAGCAATAGATAGGATTCATTATAAACTCATTAGAACTGTTTTTAGAACTTAAGTATTAGAACTCTAATACTGTGTTTGGTTGAGGGATTTGAGGAGGAATTTGGAAAGGAAAATGGAAAAAGTAGGTGAAATGTGAAAAAAATATACCTACATTTCATATAGTTTTCACACACCTTTTTCCTTTCTCTTTCCAAATTTCTCCCCAAATTCCCTAACCAAACACAGCGTAAGATATTTTCTTTAGAAATAATTATAATTAATACCACTATATCGCCTCCATCCTTGATTAGAAGACAACAATGGTAAGATAAACAAGTTCTGTTTATATAAATCTGTGGATAGTGTATAAAATGAAGAAGAAGAAAAATTTTAAACCGCCATTGATTGATTCACCTTGGGGCGAGTCCAGTTCTCTGTAGAAAACGCGAACACAGTGAGAACTTTCACTCCCCATTTACGACAGAGGGTAGCGATCTCTGCCAGTTTCTTTCCACCGGCTCTGTGAGTTTCGTCCAACGACAAACCTCTCTCCTGCCCCCATCTCCGGTTACCGTCCATAATCACCGCCACGTGTTTCGGCATCAGGTCTCGTCGGAGACCCTTTGGCAGCTCCTCCTCATCGTCTTCATTTGATAAATGTCCGTTGGAAACCACAGTTTCGGCATTTGATGAATTAGAAGCGACACTCCTCGCAACTACCACTTGCTTGCGAAATTTTTGAAGACAACTGGAAATGAAGAAGTTTTTTGTGTTTGTTTGAATGGTTTTGGATGAAGCGTGAAGGTGTAGAATTGGAGTAATGGGTTTGTGTTTGTGTTGTGAGGGAGGTGAAACTGGGAATCCCAGTGACAGCATTTTTGCAACGTTTTCTGTGCTACCAATCACCCCCACAGCCTTGTTAGTCTCGTATTCACTTTACCACCACCCTCTTCTAATCTTTTTATATCATCTTCAATATATTATCTTATACATTAATATATTATTTAAAATATAAGTGGTAAAATCCGTTACACTAATGAGAGGTTAACACATCAAATGATATATTCAAGATAGTATAAAAAAGTGATAAGTCTAACATTACAATTTAAAAAAAAAAACGAAATATTTATTAAAAGTATCAAATTCTTCTCTTGAAAAATTATGACGGTGTTTAGTAGGACTTTCCAAACATGATTTCACAGCATGATTTGAGTGTTCTGTTTGTTTATAATTTTTAAAAATTGATTCCACACTCACTTTTCAAAACACGTCTACCAGGTCATTCTCCCAGACGTTCCCCTGGACATCTGGCCGGTTGACCGGCACAGTGTTTGTGTTTTTTTTTAACACCTATTATTTTTATATTTTAAATAAAAAATATTTTGGAAATTTTTTTAAATTTTTGTATGAGATTTGAATAGAATTTTAGATTGTGTAATTAGTTATGTGTTGTAAATTTTTGAATCAAATATCATATGTCACATCACTTAATTAAAAACTCTTCTCAAAACTCATAACTAAATAAATTTTTTACACTAAAATCATAATTTAAAACTCAAAATATAATTTTATTCTCAAATTATAATTTTAAAATTCTACCAAATGCAACCATATATTTTCCACAAATATTTTTTAACATAACTACATTCGCAATTCTATTTTTAAAATACTTTACTTCTCTACATTTTTTTTTCCCAAACATAAAACATTAGATATCACTTACCAGACTGTTGGTAGTATTTTTTTAAATTTTTTCTTCCAATAATGTTACAAACCACTAAATTTTTATCATTAACACTATCACTAATGATGTGGAAAGCAAAAAAAAAAACAAAAAAACAAAACAAAACAAAGACACAAAATACATGTGACCCATTGCCACATAATTAAAGCAACCACTAATTAATGGTCTACATTATTTTTTTTTTCTTCTCTCCACTTGTTTTTTTTATTTTCAAAAAATATTTTTTCAAGATAAACTAAAAAAATTATCTAATCTGGGATGATATTATGTATATATATACATAGATATGTGTGCATGAGTAAAATACATGTATATTTAAAATAAAAGTATGTATATAAAATAATGTTTTTTTTTGGTGTATGTGTTGTTGTGCCGAGTGAGCACAGATTCTCCCTTACACTCCCTCCTTACACTCCTTTCTTGCAGGGTTTTTGGGTGTACTTTTAGGTCTAATTTTGATAATTTAAATCGTTAATATTTTAAGATTTATTTAATATATCATACCTATAAAAAATTAAATTAATCAGATATTAGAAAACATATATTCGAAAAAATCGAACTAAAAACTATTGTTTAAAAAATTTAGTAAACAGTTTTGCGAACACATACTTTATGACATTCGATCAACTTGATTTTTTACAGATATGATATACTGAATAAATCTTAAAATATGAACAGTTCGAATTATTAAAATTAAACCTAAAAATAAACCCAAAGACCAGACAAAGAAGGAGTGCAAGTAAGAAGTGCAAGGAGAGGATCGCTGAGCGGATCACGTGGGACACAACCCACATGGGCTGCCCATCAATTCCTGACTCATTTTTATTATTATTAGACTCATTTTTATTATTATTATTATTATTATTTCTTTGCCCATCTTTTCTATCACTCATCCCTTGTTTGGTCTGTTTTTTAAAAAAAAAAAATTTTAAAAAATTTTTTACAAATAAATTTTTAAGAGTAATCAAATCAAATAAATATTTTAAAAAAAAATTTCAAAATTTTGTTTGGTTACTTACTTTTCAAAATTACTCTCTCTTATACACATCAAATCAATCAATTTTTTTTAAAATTCTCTCCTAAAAATAATTTTTCAAAATCATTTTTGAAAGAAGGCAAATTAAATAAGTTTTCGTACTTTTTATTTCAAAAACTACTCAACAAACACAAATCAAACACACCCTAAGGGGAATTAATTTGTTATTTTATTTACGGAATCAAAAAAATAAAATTCAATCTCTACAAATTTTTTTTAGTTTTCTTTTAATCTAATTTCTTCTCTTTTTAATATTATGTTTAGTTAGAGATTTAAGAAGAAATTTAAAAAGAAAAGAAACAAAAAAAATATACTTATATTTTATCTAATTTTACCTACATCTATTTTTTCTTTTTAAATCTCTTGTTAAATCTTCTAACAAAATACAACATAAAACTCAGAGAAATGTTTGAAAGCTCTAGGGAGAAAGCTCTAATCGCTTTAATTTGTGTGTGGACTTCATCTAATGTAATGCTTTGACCTTGTTTTTCTTTTTTTCTTTTTTCACATCACTAGGGCTCAATTAGAGCTCTAGTTTTAGGAGAATGAATCATTGTTGTAAGAATAATACTATATGCACCAACTAGTGTACTAACTAGTGTACTAATTGATGATGTGTCATAATTTAAGAGATTTTTAGCATTTGTAATGTGATTAATGAGTGAGATCAATAATAATGTCATAATTAGTGTTAGTACACTAATTGGTTCATATAACACCACTATTGCTATAAAACTTATAACATAGGGCAATAAAAACATAAATACACGCAATAAAATCATCACAAAAATCAAAAGTTGAGAAATAAACTGAGAAATCAAAGAAATGGTCTCACAACCTTTTTATTTTTTTTTTTGCTGACTTTAGGTCTTGTTTGGGAACACATTTTTTTAGTAATTTTTTGACTTTTTAACTAAAATGTGATATAAAAAAACTAGCATGGTTAGAATAGCTTTTTAGCTTTTTACAAAAAGATATAAAAAAGTAGAGAAAAAAAAAATTGACTTTTTAATATGAATAATTGATTTTTTAATTTTTTTAATAACTTTTTAACTTTTTACTTAAAAAAATCACTTATCAAACAGGCCTATTGTCTTTTTTGTCTCCCCCTCATTCTTTCTCCATCGTCCGTTATTCATGGGTTTTATTTGGAAAATTAGTTATTTTAATTTTTAGTTATTTTAATAGATTAAAATTTTTATATTTAGAAAAATAATTAATTTTTTATAATTAGATGTGGGATTTGTGAGAGAAAAATAAAGTAATTATAAATTTAATATAATATTTTATTTTATTAATTATTTTAATTTATTATATTTTATTATAAATTTTAACTATAAAAAAATTAAAAATTCTCTCTATCTATTGTCTCTCCATCTACCCCTCATTCTCTCTCCATCTTCCATTCATTCTCTCTCATCTCTCCAGTCTCCCCGTCTTCCCATGCGTAAGGGGTGTGCATTACACTCGAAAAATTTTCCACTTGTATTATGGGGATAAGCAACAAAATCACGGCCCAAAATTTCGCCGAGCGGTCAAACCTCAAGCACAGTAACATTTGAACCCAAATTACATGTATATTAATGGGTGTTTGGAAAGTGAATTTTTATGTAAATTTTTTTAATTGTAAAATATTATTAGAGAAATTTTTTTTTGTGTTTGAAAAGGTAGTTAGATTTTTTTGTGATTAGATATAATGTATATGAAAAAAAGTAAAATAATTATGTAATTAGATGTGATATTTTGTTTAGATATATTTTTTTTGATTTTACAAAAAAATTATCCTTTTGTGAAAAAAAAAAAAAAAAAAAAAACCCAAGTTCCAAACTTCCTAAGGGGTATCCGCGGTTCGGTTTTGGGACGGTTTGCGATTCGGTTTAGATCCGCCCGCATTTATGCGGTTTGGAAAAAAGTCAACTCGCAACTGCCCGCAATGCAGTTTGCGATTTGTACTGATAGGTTTCGCGGATATAATGGCGGTTACGGACGATTTGCGGATTGAACTTTTTTTTCCAAAAATTTATTTTTAAACCTTTTTTTTTTTCCAAAAATTTGTTACAATCATCAAACTTGGGATGGAATGTGATCATTAATCAACTGCTTCACTTCTATTTTGAAAAGTGGCAAAGAAGGCAATAGCTAGAAACCTATTGCCAGTGACTAAATTTTCAGATAAACATCGAATCAAATGAGAAAGCCAATTACAATATCTTCTGACGAAAATGGTAGTATCATGAACATTACATTTTTTGTAGATTTAACCTACAAAATTATTTTTGCATTAATTAATGCCAACCACTGCATAAAATTTTAGTTTTACCAAAAGTTAATCTAACCAAGTGAAATGCATTAGCAATGGAAAGGATACATTCATAATAATTAAATACTCTATAAATATAACATGTATAACTATGTCTACCTAGAGGGAAAGATTGAAAGAATCTCACTTTATCAAGAATCATCTCAGCCAGATGCTTGATTCTCAATATTCTACTAACCATCGGTGCAAAATTCCTATGCCATTCAATGTCATGCATTTTGTCAAACTCAATTCCATCATCAATGAGTATTGCAAGAATCGATGTCATGCATTTTGTCAAACTCAATTCCATCATCAATGAGTATTGCAGCGATTCTTGCAGCTTTGAAGCATATTGAGCTTATGGATTGCAATCCATTGCCCTTGCGGTATTTTTGAATGCCATCCAAGGATAACTTAGATCCATACAGTCAGCAATATCCCTTATACATTCCAAATAGATTACATTCAAATATAGATTTAGTAACAGATTCAAATTTACAGATTCAGATTAATAACAGATTCAATTTCAGATTAAATTTTACTAAAAAATTCAGATTTAATTTTAATAATAGATTCAGATTTAATTTAATTTTAATAACAAATTCAGATCAAACAAAACAAATTTAAGAACAAACAAAACAAATTTGTTTGGTGCAAAGATTCAGATTTACAGATTCAGATCAAGCATATTTAGATCAAACAAAACAAAACAGATTCAGATTTACAGATTCAGATCAAACAAAACAAACACAGAGGCCAAAACAAATTCAAGAACAAATTTGTATGGGAACTGTTACAGATTCAATTCCAAAACAAATTTAAGAACAAATTTAATTTCATTCTAAAACAAACAGATCAAATTTAAGAACAAATTGCTTAAGAACAAATTTAATTCCAAAACAAACACACAGATTACAGATTCAAATTCAATTTCAATAAAAAATTAGATCTGTTGGTCCAAAAAAAAAATCAGATTTATTTCCAAAGAAACACACAGATTCGATCGGTGCAGAGATGAAAGATCAGGGAGAGAGGGAGAGAGAGAGAGAGAAAGAGAGAGAGGCTTACTTGTGAGTCGATCGGTGCAAAGATGCAAAAGAGAGTGAGACTGATGAGATGAGAGAGTGAGGGAGATAGTTCAGAGAGATATCTGATATATATATATATATATATATGTTGTAAAAAAAATCAACGATTGGGGCGAGAGAGAGAGAGACAGAGATTGAGAGAGAGTGGCTTACCTGTTGTAAAAAAAATCAACGATCGGTGCGATGAGATGAACAACGAGAGAGTGATCGGTGCAAAAGATGAAGATGAAGATGAACAACGAAACGAGAGAGTGAAAGAGACAATGATGAGAGATGAGATGAGACTGAGAGAGTGAGGGAGATAGCGATTAGGGTTTTTGTTTTGTTTGTTATAGATGAGATGAGTGAGATAGTGAGATGGACGGTTAGATTTGAAGGAGGGAAAAAAAATTAATTAATTTAATGCGGGTGGGTTGGGCGGGTGCGGTTCAAACCCGCAACCCGCCCACAACTCGAAATTTATATAAAATCCAAACCGCACCCTACCCTAATGTGTTTGCGAAACTGCCCACACGCGTGCGATTCGGATCGAGTAGGGCAGTTTGTGCAGGTCGGATAACCCTACGCCCAGCCCTACTAAACACCACCTACATCACCAAACAGTGTTAAACTTTTCAATTAATCATCTTGTATTAATTGATTCATTCAATTATACAGGGCAAATTATCAACGCCTCTACAGATTCCCTTTAAATTTAGAAAATTACAAATTATCCTCTGATATATATATTTACATAATAAATTATTTATTACGTAAATATAAATCTCATGAGGTAATTTATTATGTAAATATAAATCTTAAGGAGTAGAATGTAATTTCGCAAACCTTAAGAGAAAAGCGTATTTTAATCAAATCTTGAGGGATATTGGTAATTTGCTCAATTATAAAGTACAAAAATGATATCTTCATCTAATTTAAGAGCTTTAAAAGAGCACTAATACTGTGAAAAAAAAAAAAAAATTAAATTTAAAATATCACATCACATGAGACCTACACACCAATTAGAACTATTAGAATTCTTAATTTAAAGCTCTCAATTTTTTTTCTTATAAATAATTATCATGCCAGTAAGGTTTCGTTTAACAATTTAATATTTTAATTTAAAAATTAAAAAGTCATTAAAAAAAATTAAAAAGTCAAAAATTCATTTTTCTCTCTACTTTTTATATATATCTTTTTATAAAAAATTAAAAAATCATTCTAAACATACTAATTTTTTTACCCAATATATTAGCCAAAAAATTAAAAAATTACTAAAATAGAATGTTCCCCCTAAGTTAGTTCTCTTGGAAAAATGCTTCAGAGCTTGAAATTCTGAGGCTCAATTGGCCCAAGCTCAAAACGACATCGTTTTGATTTTTTTGATTTATTTATTTTTCCTCTCTTTTATCTATGAAACAGAGGGAGGAAGAGAGAAAGAGAGTGTTACGACCCAAACCCGGTACCCAAGGGCTCGGTGTCGTAACAAGATAAAAATAAAAATTTCAAATAATTTTGTAGTCGCAGCGCAAGCGGATAAATTAAATAAATTAAAATAAAATAATTGGGTACCAAAACATAGTGCTTATTTAAAAGGAAACAAAACATAGTCATTTGAACTTTATTGTATTACAAGAGTTCAAAACAAAATAGACAGAAAAAAAAGATTTAAAAAAAAAACAACACAGCGATTCATGTTCCATCTTAATCCCGCTAAACCTCGTCACCTGAAAGGGTAACAGCTATAAGCACATAGCAGAGTAAGAAATATTATACTATGAGTATTAGGGTACAAAATGGCCATGGATAGTTATTTAAGCTAAAACATTTAAACAATTTAAGTTGAATACACAAATAAATTAAGTGGCAGAAATTGAAATAAATCACTATAACCACGGTACAGAACAGGGGTCACCAAAGTGACAATCACTACAGGGGTCGATGGATCCATGACAAATAGGGGACCACAAAGTGGTCAAACGGGGGCCAATGGTTATTTAAGTCTCCCAAGGCATGGGACTCCCGTGGTAGTACTTATAGAAAATAATTGTTTACAAGATCATGGTCAAATATTCTTTAAAATTTAAACAAACATATCCATGGGTTTCATTTTAAACAAATAAAGTTCAGAAAATAATCCACGTAATTGAAATATTAACCTAACTATAAAACATAATTTATATAAAATAAATTGTGGTAACTCAAAACATTCATAAATTATATTATGGTAACTTAAGACATGTAGAAAATATACTATAATAACTCAAGGTATAATAAAACTCACATAAAAATTACCCCTAAATTATTCTGAGCTTGCTCCCGTTTCTAAGACTTTCTTTATAACTTCAACTCCTTAATTGCTTCAGATTTTGTTTGGTTTCATGCTACAGCACACCAACTCCTATTTATACATGCAAAAGTGTAAGGCCCAAGCCAATTATCACCCACGTGGACAATTCCTCTCATGCCACCCAATCTTTCATCTCTCTAAGTTTGACACCTAATTGACACTTGTTTCACCCCTTAGTTTTTCTTTTCTTTTCTTTTTTTCCATCTCCATGCTTTTACCAAGGGCAATGGCAGCCACGTTGCTTTCCTTCCTGCCACGTTTGTTTGGTATTTAAGGGGTGAAGCCACCTGTCCCATATCAGGAGTCACCTAAATTAATTTGGCTTTATAAAATTGTTATCACTCCTTTGGTGATTCATAATGATTCCTAAAATTACGTATAATTATAAGTTAGGTTCACGTCTAAAAACCTCACTACCAAATTATAAAACATCACTTACCGCTTAAAAATATTTAATGTGTGGTGTCTCACAAACCATTCAATTGATAAATTCTCAATTTCCTATTTATTTATTATTTATTGATTGATTTATTTATTTTAGAGTTCTATTTATTGCAATTTTAAAAGAAAAATTTTCGGGTGTCATATTTCTCCTCTAATTAAAAGAAGTTTGTCCTCAAACTTGACGTACCTTGGTTTCCGAATAGGTGTGGATATTTGGCCCGCATTTGGCTTTTAGTTTCCCACGTTGCTTCTTCGACACGATGGTTTTTCCATAAGACTTTTACGAGAGGTATAGTCTTATTTCAAAGGACCTGGTTACGATGATCAAGAATCTGTACAGGTTGCTCTTCATAGGAGAGGTCTTCTTGAATTTCCAGATTCTCATGATCGACAACATGCTCTGGATCTCGAAGATATCGATGAAGCATCGAAACATGAAACACATTATGCACATTGGATAGTTCAGGTGGAAGTGCAAGGCGATATGCCACAGAACCAATCCTTTCGAGTATCTCGAATGGGCCGATGTAACGTGGGTTTAACTTTCCTTGCTTCCCAAATCAGATAACCCCTCTCGTTGGTGAGATCTTTAGGAACACATGATCGCCCACTTGAAATTCTAAGTCTCGTCTTCGTGTATCTACATAGCTTTTCTGGCGACTCTGAGCAGTGCGAATTCGTTGCTGGATGAGTTGGATTTTATCGCTTGTCATTTGCATGATCTCGGGGCCTAATAATTTTCTGTCTCCGACTTCTATCCAACACAGAGGTGATCGACATCTCCTTCCATATAGTGCCTCGTACGGTGCCATTCCAATACTTGTATGGTAGCTATTATTATACGCGAACTCTACCAAAGGTAGATGATCATCCCAGTTACCTTTGAGGTCTAACACACACAAACGTAACATATTTTCCAAAGTCTGGATCGTCCTTTCAGATTGCCCATCAGTTTGGGGGTGATAAGCCGTGCTAAACTTCAGAGTGGTTCCCAAAGCTTCTTGCAATTTGTTCCAGAAATGAGACACGAAGCGGGGGTCTCTATTGGATACAATTGAAACTGGGGTGCCGTGTAAGCGAATGATTTCCTTAATATATAGAGTGGCGAACTTAGAAAGAGAGTACCTGATTCTGATTGGTAGAAAATGCGCCGACTTCGTCAATCGATCCACGATAACCCATATTGCATTGTTCTTCGAGGCTGATTGCGGTAGTCCGACCACGAAGTCCATAGTAATGTGTTCCCACTTCTATTTAGGAATAGGGAGTGATTGCAACATTCCTATAGGTCTCTGATGTTTTGCTTTAACTTGTTGACAACGCAGGCATTTGGAGACATGGCTTGCTATGTCTTTCTTCATTCCTGTCCACCAGAAGTGTTCCTTCAGATCGTGATACATCTTCGTATTGCCAGGATAGATCGCAAACCTCGAGCTATGAGCTTCTACCAAGATCTTTTTCTTGAGTTCTGAAAGGTCGGGTACGCAAATTCGATTCCGAAATTTTAGCATTCCATTGCTTATCGTGAAATCAGGATCGGGTGTGCTTCCTTGTTCCTCGTACCTTTTCTTCAAAAGTTTATCTTCACATTGGCGGGTTCTAATTTCTTCAATCAACTCGGGTTCCACGATTATGTTGGCGAGCAGTCCATGGATCTTGCGGAAAATAAGGGTACATGCCAAACTTTTGGTCGTTTTTTGACTTAATGCGTCTGCTACTACGTTAGCTTTGCCGGGATGGTGATGGATCTCTATATCATAGTCCTTCATAAATTCTAGCCATCGTCGTTGCCTTATATTCAATTTCTTCTGTGTAAACAGATATTTGAAACTCTTGTGATCAGTGTAAATTTCACAGGTTGCACTATAAAGATAATGACGCTAGATCTTGAGAGCGAAGATCACCGTAGCCAACTCTAGATCATGAGTTGGGTAGTTTCTTTCGTGAGTCTTTAGTTGGCGGGAGGCATAAGCAATGACCTTCCCATTTTGCATAAGAACGCAACCCAAACCATTGTATGAGGCATCGCTATAAATTACAAACCCTTCTACTTCCGCGGGGAGTGCTAGTATAGGAGCCGTCACGAGTCTGTTCTTCAATTCTTGGAGGCAACGTTCTTGCTTGTCCGTCCATTCAAAGGGTCTGTTCTTCTGAGTTAGCTGGGTCAAGGGTGAAGCTATTTTCGAGAAATCTTGCACAAAGCGCCGATAATAGCCGGCTAGGCCCAAAAAGCTTCGAATCTCAGACACGTTAGTAGGTCGTGGCCAATCCATGATTGCTGCAACCTTTTGGGGATCAACTGAGATGCCATCTTTGTTAATGACGTGACCGAGAAAGCATACACTAGTGATCCATAATTCGCATTTCTTCAATTTGACATAAAGCTTGTGATCACATAGTGTTTGTAGAACTCTTCGTAGGTGGTCCTCATAATCTTCTGGCGATTTGGAGTATATAAGAATGTCGTCAATAAAGACAATGACGAACTCGTCAAGATAGGGTCTGAACACTCGATTCATGAGGTCTATGAAGGCCGCTGAAGCATTTGTGACGCCAAATGGCATGACGAGAAACTCGTAGTGCCCGTAACGAGTTCTGAAGGCAGTCTTTTCAATACTTTCTGTTTTGACTTTTAGTTGATGGTAACCAGAACACAAGTCAATTTTTGAGAATACTTGGGCGCTTTGCAGTTGATCAAACAAGTCGTCAATTCGTGGTAGAGGGTACCGATTCTTGATGGTGACTTTGTTCAGCTCCTGGTAGTCGATGCATAGCCTCATTGTACCATCATTTTTCTTTACAAACAGTACCAGAGCTCCCCATGGTGAGGTACTTGATCGGATGAAGCCTTTGTCCAGTAGTTCTTGGAGTTGGGTTTTTAGTTCTTTCAATTCTGTCATGGACATGCGGTAAGGAGTCTTTGAGATTGGTTGTGCGCCAGGTTGGGTTTCAATGGTGAATTCAATTTCTCGATCAACTAGGGTACCAGGCAGGTCTTCAAGAAATACATCCGGGAATTCTCGAACCACAGGGATTGCATCAAGTGTGGGGGTCTCTTGTTGGGTATCAATCACATAACAGATACAACTACAACAACCCTTTCTTAGCAGTCGTTGGGCTGTCATGAAGGATATAATACATGGAGGGGGAGAGGCTCTAGTTCCTTCGAAGATAAGCTCGAGTTGGTTTGGTGACCGGAGGAAGACCTTTTTGGCTTCACAATCGATGGAGGCACGGTTGGCAGCTAACCAATCCATTCCTAAGATCACATCAAAGGTACTAATATAGAGGGGAATCAAATCAACATGTAAGGTTTCACCTTTTAAGGATATAGTACAAGATTTGTACACATTAGTACTAAGGGCAGAATTACCAGAAGGAAAAGACACATATAATACATATCCTAAGGGTTCGGGTGTTGATGCCAACTTGGAAGCAAAGTGTGGTGCAACAAAAGAATAAGTTGAGCCAGAGTCAAAGAGAACATGGGCTAAGTGACCACAAACAGAAAGTGTACCTGACACGACGTTCTCTGTAACTTCTGGATTTCCAGGTACTAAGGCAAATGCTCTTCCTTGGCCTTTTTGGTCCTTTCTCACTCCTCCAGGTACCGCGGGTTTTCGAACTAGTTCAAAGGGGCTGACGAGCTTTGGACAATTTCTCAGCAAATGTCCAACTTGGCCACATTTAAAGTATGCTCCCGTATCTCGATGGCACTGTCCCCAATGAGTTCTTCCACAGGTAGTGCAAGCTAGAACGGTGTCACATCTGGAATTTGTAGGACCTTGATTGCTTGAACCGGTTGAATTGGTTATGCCTGCATTTATTTTCTTGGGAGGCGTGGCACCGAGCCTTCTGTTATCTCTTTCCCACAATCGCTTCTTCTGGCTTGGTTCCCCGGAACGCAAGGTTTTAATCCCTTTTTATGCAATGTATGCTCGATCTACCACCTCCGCATAGGTTGGTAGCTTCAAAACCTCCAACCTGTCTTTAATTTCAGGATCCAATCCCGCTTCAAATTTTCTGGTTTTTCGAGCTTCAGTGGGGATGACGCATGTTGCGAATCGAGCCAGTTGCGTGAATTTGCTTTCATATTCGGCCACTGTCATGGTTCCTTGCCTTAAATTTATGAATTCCAACGCCTTTTGTTCCCGCAGCGAATCTGGAAAGTATTTTTCATAGAATACCTCCAAGAATCTGGCCCAAGTCACAATATCTTCTTTTGCCAAGGTAAGTAGCCACCAATCTTGTGCATCATCTTTGAAGGTGAATATGGCGAAAGTCACCTTCTGTCTTTCTGAGCAAGGCAGCGCGGAAAATTTTCTCCATATCTCTGACCCAAGCTTCTGCCACCAATGGGTTTGTACTGGTAGGTTTCAAGTCCTAGAACTGTTTTATAGTAGTTGGCTCTTCTCGTCGTTCAGGCAATCCGTTGTTAACGTTGGTTTGTAGGGCTCGCAGAAAACTAGTAACTGCTCTTTCCATGATTTGCTCCACTTGGTCAACACGATTGGCCGATGATTCAGTTCCATTTCCATCATTATCCATCACTACAAGGTGAAAATGGTTAGTGGACTTTTTTTTTTTTTTTTTTGAATCAATTATTATCGCAATATTATATCTATGATTCATAACGACATATACATACATTACTTACATAATACCGGTTTTACTTATATAAGAAAAAGATACAAGTACAACATACTTAGATAACGGTTAGATGTTAGTGTCTAATCCTACTGATACAAAATTGGATTAGGCTAATCATCGTCAGGTCATAAAAGGATCATCTAGAAGGGGCTATTAGGCCACCACCATGAGAACTGACTCTGGAATACTGGCCCATGGAATAACTCTGCAAACTCACTCTGCATGAGGGATTCGAACTCCCACCCACTGTGCTCTATCCCAAAACAACTCCATACCACCTGAACTATGTAAATAGGAGCACCGTGATCATAGCCCCAAAATTCTCGTCCGGTAATTCGTACCGGTACGTCCAAGTATGATGCACTATTAGTGAAGTCTATAACTAAGGTATGGACAATATGCTGTGGAGGGGGTGTCGTGGTGCGGATATAGCTGCTAGGATATGCGTGTCCCCTCCGTTCCGCAAAGCCTAGGGGTAGAGGTGCGACCAGAAAATGCGGCTGCTCTAAGTCCAGAGCAAGGCCAATGACGTAGGTCGGCCCTATATATCTCTCACAAGTGCTGCCTCGGCTAAGTCTCCAAAATAAGAAATTCTCATCGGGGTCGGCTTGCAAATACACGGGTCGTCCCATGAGTCGGTCTAGCGCGGGGTAGGCTTGCCTAACAAGACTCTCTAAATCACCCCAGCCCTCTAATAAGTTTGGGACAAGATGAACTCCTGGGGGCTCGAACCAAAACAACTCCATGAGATTGGCCATTTCTTACAACACAGAAAAACTTAGCCTAGACATCGTAACATGGTTTACTTGTGTTAGACATATCACCTAATATCAAATAACACAAAAAAAATTTTTTTGAATATATTATATACATATATAATTTTTTTTATTTTTTTTTCAAAATATATATATATATATATATATTTGCAATTTTGATAATGTGAATTTCAACTAATGTAAATAAAATTAATGTGAATAATCGTACAGGAAATTTAAAAAAAACACGTATACAATTTTATTTTATACACATTTTTTTTTTTGTAAAAATTTTCAATTCAAATAATGTGAAAATTATACAGAAAAATTCAAAAACTTAACACTATTTTTTAAAAAAAAAAAAAAAAAAAACCATTGCTCTGATACCACTTTTGTCACGACCCAAACCCGGTACCCAAGGGCTCGGTGTCGTAACAAGATAAAAATAAAAATTTCAAATAATTTTGTAATCGCAGCGCAAGCGAATAAATTAAATAAATTAAAATAAAATAATTGGGTACTAACTGTTTATTTAAAAGGAAACGAAACATAGTCATTTGAACTTTATTGTATTACAAGAGTTCAAAACAAAATAGACAGAAAAAAAAAAAGATTTGAAAAAAAAACAACACAGCGATTCATGTTCCATCTTGATCCCGCTAAACCTCGTCACCTGAAAGGGTAACAGCTATAAGCACATAGCAGAGTGAGAAATATTATACTATGAGTATTAGGGTACAAAATGGTCATGAATAGTTATTTAAGCTAAAACATTTACACAATTTGAGTTGAATACACAAATAAATTAAGTGGCAGAAATAGAAATAAATCCCTATAACCACGGTACAGAACAGGGGTCACCAAAGTGACAATCACTACAGGGGTCGATGGATCCATGACAAATAGGGGACCACAAAATGGTCAAACGGGGGCCAATAGTTATTTAAGTCCCCCAAGGCATGGGACTCCTGTGGTAGTACTTATAGAAAATAATTGTTTACAAGATCATGGTCAAATATTCTTTAAAATTTAAACAAACATATCCATGGGTTTCATTTTAAACAAATAAAGTTCAGAAAATAATCCACGTAATCGAAATATTAACCTAACCATAAAACATAATTTATATAAAATAAATTGTGGTAACTCAAAACATTCGTAAATTATATTATGATAACTTAAGACATATAGAAAATATACTATAATAACTCAAGGTATAATAAAACTCACCTAAAAATTACCCCTAAATTATTGTAAGCTTGCTCTCGTTTCTAAGACTTTCTCTATAACATGAACTCCTTAATTGCTTCAGATTTTGTTTGGTTTCATGCTACAGCACACCAACTCCTATTTATACATGCAAAAGTGTAAGGCCCAAGCCAATTATCACCCACTTGGACAATTCCTCTCATGCCACCCAATCTTTCATCTCTCTAAGTTTGACACCTAATTGACACTTGTTTCACCCCTTAGTTTTTCTTTTCTTTTTTTTTTTTCATCTCCATGCTTTTACCAAGGGCAATGGCAGCCATGTTGCTTTCCTTCCTGCCACGTTTTATTGGTATTTGAGGAGTGAAGCCACCTGTCCCATATCAGGAGTCACCTAAATTAATTTGGCTTTATAAAATTGTTATCACTCCTTTGGTGATTCATAATGATTCCTAAAATTACGTATAATTATAAGTTAGGTTCACGTCTAAAAACCTCACTACCAAATTATAAAACATCACTTACCACTTAAAAATATTTAATGTGTGGTGTCTCACAAACCATTTAATTGATAAATTCTCAATTTCCTATTTATTTATTATTAATTGATTGATTTATTTATTTTAGAGTTCTATTTATTGCAATTTTAAAAGAAAAATTTTCGGGTGTCACAAAGAGAAAGAGAGAAGAGAAAGGAAGAGAGAAGAAAAGAAGAGAGAAGCACCATCACCTGCCATCCTTGCCATCACTGGCCATCCTCTACACACAGATCTAGATCGATCTGTATCTCTCTCTCTCTCTCTCTCTCTCTCTCTCTCTGTTCTGTGTATCTCTCTCTCATTTGTGAGTTTGATTTGTGGTTTTAATTTTTGGTTTGATTTTTGGGATTGATTTGTATTGATTTTGATTTGTGGGTTTGATTTTTAGGGTTGATTTGTATTAGTTTCGATTTTTGATGTTTGATGTTTGATTTTTTTTTTTTTTTTCTGTGGAAGAAGAAGAAGAAAGAAAAAGAAACTAAAAAAGAATAGATGCAGATAGAGGAAGAAGAAAAGAAAAAAAGGGGGGGTTGATTTGTATTGGTTTTGATGGTTGATTTTTTTATTTTTTTTTTAATTTTTCCTCTCCTCTCTCTTTTTTTGATTCCATGGAAGAAGAAAAGAAAAAGAAAAAAACCGAAGAAGAACATATTTAGACAAAGGAGAAAGGAAAAAAAAAAAAGGTGCTCGAGCCATTCGAGCCTCAGAGGATTCGGGCTACCTAGCAGAGCTGGTTCTCTTGCACCATTATCCAAAAACACTAAAACCATCTCCAACCGTTCACCAAATCCAGCATCAAATTCAAATTTGGTGGAAAAGATGTGTTTTTTGTGCTCCAACGGTTGCACCAAAACTGTATCAATCTGAGAAAATATCAAACGTTTCACCAAACTAAGGATAGCTTACCCCTTTCGGCAATTTACTGTGCATAACCGTTGAGTTAGACCCACCGGACGACCGAATGGATGTCTCCCCGGATAACTGCTTTAAGGCAAAAATTTGTAAAAATTTACATTAACAAGTCGACCACCTCAACATTTTTTTTAACTCCATTTCCATTTTCCCTGAATCCATTTCCATCCTGTTCTCTTTCTCAATTCTCGTCTTTGATCCACTATATACCTCCAATTTCAATTCCATTTCCAATTCCATGAGTATTGGTTAAACACCTAAGAGCTCAGTCCCAAATAAAAGATGAAGTCCATATTTCCATCTCTATATTTTTATGTTCTTCTTGTTGTTTTCAATTCTGACTGGAATTAGTTTGATAGTGATATGTTGATTTGGAATTTAACAACAATCTTTATACATCCCACATTTTACAAATCTCTCTCTAACTACCAAACCACTCAATCTTTTTTAATTCCTCAATCTTTCAATTTTGTGTTCTTGTTAACGGCATATGTATATATACGTATTCTTAACTAACAGTTGTTCAATCTTTTTCAATTCCTCAATCTTCCAATCTTCTTGGCTAACAATTTAATTATGTAAAGATATATAATTTGTATATATACGTATTCTGAAGAATTCTCACTGTGGATATTCTGAAAAATTCTTGTTTGAATTGAGGAAACAGAAATGAAGGCAAAAAAATAATAATAATAATTTTGCTCTTGCCGGTTGACCGGCTGGTCGACCCCCCGGACGTCTTGTGGTTTGATGAAAGCTCCGTTGGAGTGTCTAATATCAAATAGAGGAATTGGTCATATTTTTACTCGGATTTGATGAAATGTTTGGTGAACCGTTGGAGATGCTCTAACATGAATCTATTTTTACATCTAACTTCATAATATATATATATATAATCAACCTCTTTCATAAATATAAAAAATAAAACTACATCTTAGAGTGACCCTGTGCAAAACCTCAATTATAAAACACCCACATTTGATCCTCAAAAAAATCTCAGCTTCCAAATTGAGGCGAGCTAGCTATAGTCTAGGAATCTGAAGGGGAAAAAAAAAAAATTAAAGCAAAAAAATTCCATAAACCATTATCAAAATTTTTCAAAGAATATAATAATGAAAAAAAATACATTTGAACAAGGAAATCAAAGTAAAAAAATAATTTTTCAACACACTACATAGCCTTAGGGTCGCTTACCTCGCGACTTAGATGGTAACAGTACCATTACCCAATATATATCCATATGAACATAACTCATGTCATCCAAATATTTCAATTCTTATTTCAATATTTTTGTCTCCATGACCCTTTATGTACAACGACCCTTATGGTCCTTAAAAACATTTCGATTCTAAGACTCCGAAACATTTCGGCCATTGTGGCCCCATATCCTACATTTGGTTATATGATAAACAAAAAGAAGTATTTTCTTATAGTGTTTTATTGCCATTCCATCATCATCATCATCACCATCATAAAATTTGAAAGACTCAACTTAAATAAATTTTCATAGAAAAATTGATGCTTCATTATACAAATGAAACCCTTTATTTAAACTCGATTTTTGACCTCATCAAATTTATAGATTTTTCAATACATGTTAATATCATGATAACACATGTAATTTAATTCATTTTCAAACTTTGTATTTTGAATAGAGGTAATGTTTTCCATGGTAAGATATATTCACCTCCAAAATAGCAAAAAGTATAGATTTGAAACTCTACGAGTTAATTTCCAAGAGGTGTAGAGATGCATCCCTCCAATCTTAGCAATTAGTAAATAAGATCTAAAATTAGGGAAATACTTTCAATGAAAACCACAATATCCATCAAATTAATAATTTTTATACATGTAAAAACATCCATAGAAACTAAGAGCATGTTTGGTATGATGAAATGAAATGAAATAGGAATGGAATGAGAGTGAGAATGGAATACAAGGTTGAATGGAATGAAATGTACATTCTCATTCTATTGTTTGGTTGCCAACATGGAATGATATAGGAATATGATGATAATTCTCCTTCTTATGTTTGGTTATGCCTATTATCTCATAGAATGGAATAAGTTTTTATTATTTATTAATTTTTTTTAACAAGCTAGTAACAAATAAATTTAAAATATATATAGATCATGATAATGTTAATAGTTGTGAGAGTGATGGTGTGAGTTGTAGTGATAGTGGTGGTAGCATCAGTGGTAGTGATAACAATGATAGTAGAATGGTGGTAGTAGGTTGTTGTGGCCTTAGTAGAGGTGGTAAGGTGGTATTATGGTTGAAATGGTGGTGGCAGTGACGACAACCAACTGTAGTAGAGTGGTGGTTCTCGTGATTAGAGGTGTGCACGGTGCGGTTCGGACAGTTTGAGAGTAAAATTACAAATCAAATGGCGGATTAACGAATTGACAAATTGCGATTTGGGCGATTTTTGGCGGATTGGAGGATTGAAGAATATTCTAACTAATTATCATATATTTGCATAATATATAACACTAATTTGTATAATATTTTTTAGATATATAACACAAAATAATTTTACATAATATGTTTCATATATAACCACTAATTTGTAATAAATTTCATATCTTAAATCTCTCTCACACTCATTTTTACATTGATATTTCATTGGAAGTTAAAAAATATATATGTATTAACTATAGCGGAGCAGAGCGGTTCGGTTCGGTTCAGTTTAAAATTTAAATCACGGCTAGCTGTTAGAACGGTGCAGATTAATGCAGATCGGTGTGGTTTTAGCAAATTGGGCGGTATTTTGCACAGCCCTACTCGTGATGGTGGTGGTGGTGGTGTGATGCTTATGAAAGTGTGGTAGTAGTAGTGGTTGCGGCGGCAGAGGTAGTAATAGTAGTAGGAGCAGTGGTAGTATGGTGGTGTGGTGGTTGAGGTGGCGACCGTGGTGATGGTGATGGTGATAGTGGTGTTGTGGTGGTAGTAACGGTGGCAATAGTAGGAAAATGGAATGGTGACAATAGCTAAATAATAATATATTTTTAAGTGTCAAATTTTTTTTTTATTAATTTCATGATAGAATGGAATAATCATTCCTTAAATTGGAAGAATGATTGGGCATTCCCACATTTCGTTGCAATAGTCATTCCTATTCTCACTTGGATAAGGCGTACCAAATAAGAAAAAGGGAATGCAAACCTGTAACGGATATTCCATTGCAACCTATTCCATCATACCAAATGTGCTCTTTATTTGGCATAAACTAAGCAAGTGCCCTTATTTGGGTTATATTATCTCTCTACTTTTCTGCAGATCTTTTCATAAAAGGTCAAAAAAGATATTTATTTAGATCATTTCAAATAACTCCTAAAGTGTTATTTGACAACACAACTTTTTAATCTAAAAATCAAAAAATCACTAAAAAACCATAAAGCCTACCATTTCACCCTATAAACTTATCTACAAAATTCAAATCACATGGTGTCTGCAATAGGTTTGGTAAAATGACCTTTTTACCTCTCATTTATGTCAAAACTTACAATTGATGAATTGATTTAAGCAAAGTTCAACTGCAACACTTCAACAGACTTGTTACATCAAATAAGATGAACAAACAGAGGGATGGGCTTCATTTAACAAAGCCACACAACACCAATAGAGAAACTCTGGCTCTGTTTGGTAGAGTTCCGAAACTTTAGTTTTACTTTTTGTTTTGAATATGATGTTTATTTATAGTTTTTAAAAATTAATTCCACACTCACTTTTAAAAACTCTGTTTAAGGCGAAAAAATTTGAACTAATTGGTCGTCCCCCTGGACATCCAGTCGGTTGACTGGAATAGTGCACAATTTTTTTTATTATTTTATTTTAACAATTGCCACCTATTATTTTGTATATTTTAAATAAAAAAATTCAGAATTTTTTTTTTTTTTGAGTTGTGTATTTGGTTATGAGTTGTAAGTTTTTGTATCAAATATTATATGTCACATCAAAAATTTCTCACTCAATTCAAAACTCTTTTCAAAACTCATTCACCAAACAAATTTTCTACACTCAAGTCATAATTCCAAAACTCACAAACTCAAAACATAACTCTATTCTCAGATCATATTTAGAAAACTCTACCAAACGCTACCTATATATTTCATTACTCAAAATTTCCAATCACATAATAAGGGCTATTTTGGAAAGATAGTTATAATCAACTTTTTGGTTAAAAATTACTTATAAACAATTTTTTTGTAAGAGAGGAAGTAGGTTATAATCTGATAAGTGGATTATAACCCACTTTTCAAAAGGGGCCTAAATAGTTCTTTTTATTAATGAGTAATTGTTAAGTCAAACTAACAAATAATACTATTTTTTTCTTGAAAAATACCTACATTAACTTTTATAAAGTTAAACACTTTATTTATTTATTTTTATTTCACCTTTCTTATTTTTTATTTTCTCTCAATTAGTAATACTATTTTGTCCAACCATTGCACCACTCTCGATCACTACCACTGTTATTATTGTCTATGTCTAAAAGTGTTTGGCATGTCACCAAGAAGCACTATGAGAATTAACACTTTTAGCAACAAAAAAATTGGTCGCTAAAAGTCTATTTTTGGTCGGCAAAAGTTATCCGCGACCAATTTTTTTTGTCGCTAGTTTGGTTGCCAATTGAGGGTCGCGGAAAGTAATTCGCGACCAAAATTTTCGTTGGTCGGGAAAAGTTGCATTTGCCGACTAAATTTTTGGTCGCTAAATATTTATTTACTGCGACTAATCCATTTTGTCGCTAATACACTTTGGTCGCGAAAAGTCGCCTTTTGCCGACCAAATTTCTTAGTCGCCAATTGTCACATTCCACAACCAAAATTAGTTTGGTCGCCAATTGTGACATTTCGCGACCAAAAATTTTAGTCGCCTATTGTGACATTCTGCGACCAAAAATAGTTTGGTCGCCAATTGTGACATTTCGCGACTAAAAATTTTGATCGCCAATTGTGACATTCTGCAACCAAAATTAATTTGGTCGCCAATTGTGACATTTCGTGACCAAAAATTTTGGTCGCCAATTGTGACATTCTGCGACCAAAATAAGTTTAGTCGCCAATTGCGACATTTCGCAACCAAAATTTTTAGTTGGCAATTGTGACATTTCGCGACCAAAAATTTTGGTCGCCAATTGTGACATTCTACGACCAAAATTAGTTTGGTCGCCAATTGTTAGATTCCGCGACTAAAAATTTTGGTCACCAATTGTGACATTCTGCGACCAAAACTAGTTTGGTCGCCAATTGTCACATTTTGCGACCAACATCCAACAAAATAAACCTGTAATTTATAATAATCCATCCAATTTAGTCAATACAATCTGTAATTTGCAAAAATCATTCAAACCAACAAATAAATTGAATCATCAACATTCAACAAAATACATATAACAACCATTTCTGAACCTGTTTAATTAAAGTCAGCAACTATTATAAGTTTACATCCACAAATAATTCCAAACTACATATTTCATCTAGCATAAAATTTTAAAACATAACAATTACTTGTTATTATGTTTTAAATTTTTATCCATGCGCATCTATCAAAAAATATACACACTAGTAATATACCCAAATATTTTCCATACACATCCATCCTAAAATATAACTACTAATCTATCCAAAAATATATAATCCTTCAAAAATGCTTATAGTGCCAATTTGTCCTGTACAATTTAGCTTCGTGCACGAGGTCATCCATCTGTACCAAAGAAAATGAGAAATAATGTCAGGCAACTTTTTGTTGAAAATATTTGCACATTAATTTATTGTAAAGTTGGACAAAAAATGAAAAAATTTCAGTAGAAAGTAAAGGAAACATTAACAAATTAAATGACTATCAATACCATTTTGTAAATAAAACATCATTCATATGTATATATCAATTCTAACTATTGTTCAACTTTACAATAGTTAAACATCATTAACATCATCTTCTAACCTGTTACAGGTGTTCATAACAATGAGGGCCATTACAATTGTGCAATTGAATCACACTGCCAAAGCAGTTGTAATGGGTAACAATATTATGTAATAGTGTTACATAATAGTTTCAGCCCATTTTTAAAACCTTGCTCCCCTTTATCCCGCCATCTCCTTTCATCTCACCTAGACCCGTTACAATACTCACTTTGCTCACCCACCACCCCTATAATCCTTTTTCACTTCCACAACCATCTCCTGTCAACCCCTCTCCCCAACTTACCCCACCCCGTCTCCCCTCACCCACTAGCCTTGCCATTCCCTCACCCCTCACCCACCATTCTATACAAACCCAATAGCACCCACTACCATCACACATTCTAGTCCTGAAAATCAATTCGATCAAAATACCTCTTCGAATTTGAATAACTCCAGCGTATTGTTTCCTAAAACTTGTTCATTTATATATACAATGTTATATGTGTATAATATGATTAAATTATAAATTCAGATATAACTTACAAAATAAATTATAATGTTAGGGTGTATAGGCTAATAATTTATTTGGTTAACATGTAATTAGAATAAAAAATATTTTTCTTTATATAACAGAAGAGAGAGAATGAGAAGAAAGTAGATAGGTATTACGATTACGGAGTTAGTGTTGCAATTTAGTCTAAAAGCACATGAGGAGTCTATGGTTTTTTTAATTGACAGGTAGTGAAGTGCTCCAAGGCCAAACCCTCAAGGGATAAAGAGGATTTCCCCTTAAATTAAAATCATGTTTGATAGCTGATTTACCAAGTGCTATACATTTCTATGAGATAATAGAGAAGAAGCTTGTTTATCTACGACGTAAAAATAAAAACAAACCCTTACCACATCTCAAATCTATTGAAAATATATTATTAAATGCAACCTTGGATGAGGTGCCTGTAAGGGTCTCCTACAAAAGAAAGTTCGATAGAATTTTCCAAAGTGATAGGGAATGAGAAGCCATTTCAATGTTTATATACTGCAGCAAAAATATTGAATGAAGCTTTACAATAAACAAGCTTCTAGTTGTAACAGAAGTCCCAAGAACCTAACGCTATAGACACCGACTAGTTTGCCTTCAATATTTTTAAGATCTGATGCAAATCTGATGCAATTCGGTCCATGTAATTTCTAAAGCTAAAAGATTTCAAATAACTAGCTAAATTATAAGCAGCTCTAAAAATATAATAATGAAAATTACAATACTAGTCTTTACTAGCAATTCAGTAGATTGTGGGTTTCTTTCTTTCCATAACATCATCCTAAAATTATGAGTCAACTTAATGTTCCATTCATCAAAGCCATAGATAGAAGGTTTCATAAATGCCATACCACTAGGAAACCAGGAACACCCAACAAGGAAAAAACTTGACAGGGCTAATAAAATACTCATTTGTTTGTTTAATTTACCTATACTATATTGTAAAATGCACTTACCCCCACATATATATGTATGTATGATATATGTACACCATTCTAATTCTTTCTTATTTTGTGTTTATTGTACTTGCCTGCAGTAGATATGCGAGAATGTTTTCCTCGCATTTTGTAACTCAAGTCACTAGTGCAAATCAGAGACTTAATTAGAAGCCACATGGAAGTATTAATTTACTTAAGCATTTCCCCAAATCTGGAAGCTATTGTTATTGATGCTAAAGGTAACAAGGAATTTATATGAACTACTTTTTCTTGTAGATCTCTTATAATACACAAATTTATCTCGTTATGAAGCTTCTTGGTAGTTAAGGACATATTACAGGTTGAAATTGTTCTCCTTTGTTTCCGTAGCATTTTATTTTATAACATTTCCTTTAGCATGGAGTCGTCGATTAGTTAAAAATGATCAGAATACATCTGATTATGATCCTCACATAAATTAGTGCCTATTTCAGATGTTTTGTAAACAAAAGGAGTCATGGTCCAAATACGTACAGTAGCCATCATTATGAAGACATGGGCATCAACCCAACTTGGAACATTTTTTTTTTCAAAGCACTGTTCTTGAATGCATGCCCTATGGGTGAGACACATCGCTGTGAACTTTATTGATGGGCATAAACTTAAGATCAACATAGTTTATATTGCCCCCAAATGGCCCGTTTTCGCCGTTTTCCTCACACTTTTTTGTCTAACTCTTTAACCATGCGTCTAATTAATGCGCTGCTTCCACATATTACATTTTTTTAATGTAGGCCGAGGTGTCTATTATGATATGGAAGCTGTTTCGGTGCTGTTTCCAATGTTTGGCCCCGAATGGGCTGTTTTCCCCTTTTTGCCTCACAATTTGTTCTCTAATATTCTCATAACACGTTTATTTGCCTTGACTTTGAACATAAATGTAATGCAATTTGGTTAACACACTTACCCATTACCATAAGTAGCTATGGTGGGGACTTTGATGGATTGAGCTTTTCCAAAACTTGCGCCAACGTGCTCTGAAGTCCAAAAATCTGCATCTGCATCTCCTCACGTAGTCTTGCATTATCTGCCTCTTTTATTTATTGCTCCTCTTCCTTTTTTTTCTGCTCCTCACGGTCACTCTGCTGCTCCGCACGCAACATCTCCAACTCGAATGTAAGCCTTTTCAAATGCTCCTCACGTGCTTGTGATGCCACATTCGACCCAACATCACAAGACGAGGGCTTTGGTCCGACCCCAAAACCTCTCAAGTATCCCTTCTTCTTCCCCAACACCACTCTTGATATATCCTCTTGTGTCATCGGCGTTCCAGACGCAATAGACTCATCCCGCACCATTGTCATTTGCTCTTATAATTGTGACATATAACTATTGTTAATATAAATCAAACACAGTAGTTACTATAAGTGTCCAAATGATTGGAATAGTTACATGTAAATCACAGCATATAGGATCAATCCATTCTTTGGTCTTCTTGTTCTGATGAGTGTCCTTGTAGAAATTGCAAATATCTGGCAACAAGCCACCGTTTTCCTTCACTTGTGATATGCCAAACACCGATGTCAACACTAACATATTAAATGTGTGGATAAAGTTAATAAAATCAATGACACACATCTCATCGCAATGCTCATCGCCGCCGGAAAAGATCGCGACCCACTACTGTGATTGTAGGGTAGCTTGCTCCTATTTAGTTTGCCGGCATCGTAGCGACGCTACATAATCCAAATTATAAGGGTTTGTTACATATATAGTTAAACAATGATAAAGAGTACTAAGTAATAACTAAATCATAACATACCTTGTTTTTAGGATCCAACCATACTTCGTCAATCAAATACTTCCAATCATCGGATTGTACTCCTTTGTATGGATGAGCATAGGGATCAATTCTCGCATCCACAAGCTTCTCCCATTTCTTCTTCATTCTGCACTTCCAACCTTTATATAACACATAACACTTCTTCTCCACAACTTTTTGGGATAGTGAATTCTCCTTGTAATTATCCCCAATCTCAAATTTATCCTACAATCAATACAAACACAATAAGTAACTTAACTTATGTAATGTGAAAGCTGCAAATATGTTAACAGTGCGAAAACCTTAAAATGGTGTCATTATACTAGTTTAAATGAGGGAGCTATGACCAAGACTCCCTATAATCTTTCCATGATATATGATCCATCACTTTCATAGTTCAATCTGTGAAGAAAGAATTTGCTGACCAACTTATTCATGAATCATGTTGGTACATGAATTGGGGCAATGAAGACTAATTTGTATTAACTGCATCAATGATCGAAGGTCATCATACCCGGTGCAGAAGATGTACTTAGTTGGCAAGTATGAAAATCGTCATTAGAGGGCAAAGGAAGCTGCTTCTTTCGCTATACTAGACAAGGTGCCTTTCGTGACAGAACATGCAAAATCATCATATCTTCTTAGTTTATTGTCTTGTTTGAATTTCTTTCATTGCATCATTTATGTGCATTTGGTAACATGAATCCTTCGCAATAGATTTTTCAAGTGAACCTTCAAAATTAGAGATTTTCAAAAGGATATAATTTCTTTTGGTTTGCGAATTTTTATTATTACTGTGGATTTTGAAAACCAGTGCATTTAGAACTGTAAAGCGGTATGTGGCTGTTTTGGATGTCTATTGATTCATGTTAAATGGATGATCTAGCTTGGTCTCTTTTCTTTCCTTTGAACTCTTATTTTTCTTACTTGACTTGCTAACTTTGGCCTAAACTTGGTTGGGCCCTTCTGGAGCTTCCCCTAATTTATATAAAAATTGATGTTCCACTGGAAGTCAAATCTCCTAGCTTTGTAAATATGGAAAGGTTCTTTTGCTGCATGCTTTCTCTTTGTTAGATATCTGTGTGGGTTTATCCAACATGTTCCCAGTACTATTGGAGGTGTTTCATTTTCGTCACTTGACAAGGATATAGCTTAAACACCCATAAGGCAATTAGATGATCTTGGGTTTTCTTGGAGCAGGATCAGTATGTCGTCAGAGAGTGTATTGTCTGATATTCATTTAGGGGTCACTCACTGCATTTAGGAATCCCACCTAACTTTGGAGCTAGTTTTATGCACTCTAATGCTGATTAAATTGTTGTTGATCATATCAAATGCATTAATTTAATTTTCCTCTTTATACTGTTAATGTTTTTCATGGTGATGCTAATTAATGGTGACATTATACTTGTACTGGTCGATAATATAGCATATGTGAAATACTGCAGAAGAAGAAAAGATCCCTTTCCAAACTATCGAAGCCACCAGCTGGAGTCCCAAATGGAAATTGTAATCACCTAAGTGCTGTTAGCAAGCTACATGAGTATTGGCTCAATGGCCAGAATGCTGTCATTATCGATGACCAGGTGATGCAATCTGATCAGATATGACATCATTACTCTATTTTTTTTGATAAGTTTGTTAATTTTACTGATTCTTGGAAGGAATAGAGCTCACAATATCAAATAAAGCATTTAGGAAATTATTATATGCACATTATAAAAGCACTGTTTCCATCATCCACACAGACTATGAAAGCAATTTAATCATACCCGACAAACTGTACACAACAGCCTTTTGTTCTTTGGATCGATCAAATTCAACCGTTAACGCCTTGAATGGGGCACATCCTCCTAATCTGAAGTCCGATCTCATTCGATCCTGGGGTCGCTAGCACACCTTCAAATGCATTGAATGTCTCCGTGATTGGAATGTACAGCTTGTTTCCATTATTGTTGGCAATTCTTTTTGCTGTTGCTTTTCCAACTGTTGGTCCCCGCACACGCTTTGATGAAGATGCACCTGGTAATTGATAATATTATTAATGTATTTACAAATTACAAAATATTAACAATATATATAAATTGAAGACAGATCTCAAACATATTTAATTACCTGCGCCACTTGGTTGACTTTGAGGAGATGGTGGATTCGTTTCAAACGGAGATGCTTCACAACTCTCAGATGCAGCTGGTGCATTACTTTCAGACGGAGATGGTGCAATGATCTCGAGATCGACAATGCAGCTTGTTCGCACGAAGATGGTACAATAGTCCGAGATCCATCTACGCAACACCTTCGTGAGTAGGTGTAGGTGTATCGGTTTGCGATGAGTATGCTTCAATTAATGCCCTCTTTGGTGGTGGTAAACGGCGCATCTTTTTCGCAAGAGCCATTCTACTACAATTTAACATAATCAAAGGCCAAAGAGCACAATGAGCACGAATTTTTAATGCGTATAGACATATACATCAAGACTGATAATTAACAAACATTTCCATTCATATTCTTAACTCAATTCTGTTACTATCTTGACATGGAATGACATTTGAATACTAAAGGACAAATTAATGTACTAGCAATTTTATTAGTTTTCTATTTTAGAATCTTGGTTGATAAAGGAAGTCTCTAAAATCTATATAAAGTCATGTAAAACAGGATTTATCAAAACTTTAATCAGAATATCATGGATAAACCTTCTGATTTTGAGGCATAAACTTCATTGAACCTGCCAAACAACAAAAGAAAGAAGAGTGGAAAAATATTCAAGCAAATTCAGCACAACCTGGGAGAACTGTAATCGAATTTTGCTAGTGATTCAAGAAATCACATATTCATCTTCAAGATTCAGAATTGTTGTATATCCCCTCCATTACAATATCCTCGATAAGCAAACCAGCGGTAAATACAGAATCAATATTCCATATACAGAATTGGCAAATTGTTTCCACTACCCATTATCTCAATGACATTACATATGAATACGAGTAGCCTAATTTTCAATATCACATGCCACAATTACAAAAAGACAACAACCCACCAAACAACATCAAATGAATTTTCCCAGATTGATGTGCGTTTGACAAATTTATGACTTAATGTGCAAAAATTACCAGTAAACTGAAGAAACAAATAACATCATGTGTCAGGGAACTCACAACAAACAATTTGCAGGTGAGTAAATAAAACACTGATCAGTTGAAGAAGTACACAAATCACTTGCACCACAAAGAATTAGATGACAAAGAAAAAATGTATTCTTTTCCCCACATGCCCTCTATTACTCTGTCAGTCCTGACAATAGGAAAATAAAGGGCAAAAAACAGATAGAACCCAAAACAGTGATAGATCTTGTCGGTTATATACTAAAACCACACAGAGATGAACATTCCAGATTCCAGTAAAGAAAGGAACAAAATGGAGAAAAGTCTACTTGAGATATACGCAAATAAAGGCAAAAAGGGGGTGGGGGATGAAAATGATAAAAGTTGAATCTTTTTTGTCAAAAGAAGATCGTCCATATATCTATCTTACCCTTTTAGATGTGGGTCCTTTGCCATTGCCCCCATTTTTAACCATAGACAAATTGTCATGAGGAAAATAGAGACTAATATATATGTTCTTGGGTCTTCAGTACTGTAATAACAACATCCTCAGAAACAAGTAGACTGGTGTTTAGGGCTTTGAAACTAATGAGAGAGAAAGGAAAAAAGGGTGAAAGTAAATTTTACCAGTAAAATCAAACCCATAAAGCTCTAGAAATCAAACTAGTTTAAGAAATCAACACGAAATTATTTAGTATAAATCATATAAAACCCTATAGCAAGAGTTGATAGTTGGGGAAATAGAGGAAGGGAGAGAGAGAGAAGAGAGCGAGATAGAGAGCGCAACCGACACATAGAGGAAGAGAGAGAACCTGTGATCTGCGGCGGTGGCGGTGGTGATTTGCGGCTGAGGCGGTGGCGATGTCCAATGTACGGTGAGCTACGGTGGTGAGGGACTGTGTTGAGATGAGGTGGGGTGAGGTTTGGTGGTGATGTGTGAGAGAAGAGGACTTTTGTGTTTGTTTAAACAGAGAATATAGAAGAGGGCGCGAATATTAAAAGTAATTTCCCTCTCAAATTTTAGACCTGTAACGACTAAATTGGTTATTTATCGGCAAATAACCCATATATAACGACTACAACTTCTTGTACCCATAACTTAGTGAATTTTTTATTTGTTTTATTTTAGTATTCGGTGAATTTTTTAAATATTTTTTTTATAAATATTATACTTTTAAAGTGTATTTATGTTTGGTATATTGAAAAATTTAAAAAAACGTTAAAATATAACATTTAGTGAAAATAAAAAAAATACGGAAAATAAAAAAATTCAATTTTTCTAAAAAGTGAATACTGAAAATCCAAACCAAACAAGTTAATAATATCTTTAGTAAAATTATATAAAATTGACAAGTAAGGTAGTTTTTCTTTTTAAATTTTTTTTACGAAACTAATTTTTAGTCTTAAAAAATAAATTTGAATCAAGTATTAGAAAATCAAACCAAACATGGCCACCCCTTCAACTTCGGAAAGAGTTTTGATTTTGTTAGCATAAGTTTTGTGCTCTATAACATTTAGAGCTCTCATGGCAACAGAATCTAACCTCACTTTTTTCTCTTTTTTTTTTTTTTTTTGGTAGTGGATAAGAGGTGATGGTGGTGGTGGTGGTGGTGGTTGTGGTAGTGATGGCGAAGGAGATTAGTGATGAAATTGTGGTAGTGGTAGAGGCGATGGAGTGGCGGTGGTAGAGGAGAGGTAATAGTAGTAGTGGTGGTGGTAGTGGTAGTGAAGTGGTAATGATGGTGGCAGTAATGGTAGTCGTAGAGGTGGAGTGATGACAATGGTAATAATACTGGTAGTGGAATGACATTTGTACGTAGTAGTAGTGAATGTGGTAGAGGAAATGGGTGGTGAGAGAGATAAGTAAGAGACAGATAGAGAAGAGATAGAGAGAGAGAGAGAGAGAGAGAGAGAGAGAAAGAGAGAGACAGAGACAAAGACAGAGATAGAGACAGAGTGGTGAGTGAGAGAGAGACAAAGTGGTCGCTAAAAGTGCATTTTCTTGTAATGAAGAGCTCGGTAAATAGAGAAGAGGGGAATGAGAGAGTGAGCAAGGTGAACACAATGGGGGAGAGAGACAGACAGACAGACAATCACACAGAGAAAAAGAGAGAGAGAAGAGTAAGAGACAGACAGACAGACATAGAGAGAGAGAAGAGTGATGGGCGAGAGAGAGATAGAGAGAGAAACAGAAAGAAAAAGAGAGAAAGAGACAGAAAGAGAAAGAGATAGAGACATAGACAGAGAGAAACAAGAGATGAGTAAGAGATAGACAAAGAGAGAGAAAAAAAGAAAAAAGAGATGATGGAGAGAAAGACATAGAAAAAGAGAGAGATAGAGAGAGAAGAAAGATGAGCGAGAAATTGTTAAAATAATAATTTTTTTTATAGTTAATGACTTCTTTTTTTTTTTTTGATTCTTTTTTTTTTAAGTAATTAAAGTTGAAAATTTATTTGTTTCATTTTTATTTTAATGAATAAAAAATTATTCTTATTTTTTTACTTTGGTAGAAGTAGGGGTAATATTTTATAAATTGGTTTTTGTTTATTTTTAGAAAACATAAATTACAAATGCGTTTGGTTTGAACAAAATGTTTAAAAAAAATGAAAATATAAACTAAAAAACATGTTTGTCTAGGCCTAAAATATTTATATTAATTTTTTTTTTTATTTATGACAATGGGATCATACACATTATAATTGAAAAAACAAATTATTGGAAAAAAAATAATTGAAAAAAATATTTGAAAAGAGATGAGAGAAATAGAGAAGAAAGATAGAGAATGAGTGAGAGACAGAGAAAGAGAGACCCATTTCATTTTTTGACTTTTTCCTCTTTCAACAATGGGCTCAGAGAAAGAGATGAGTGTGATTGAGAGAAATGAACGATTGAGAGAAAAGAGAGATGAGTGAGAGACAGAGAGAAAGAAAAAAAGCGAGAGATAGACAGACAGAGAGAGAGAGACAACAAAAAGAAATGAACAAGAGATAGAGAAAGAGACATAGAGAGAGAAAGAGAGAGAGAAGAGTGATGAGTGAAAGAGAGACAGAGAGATAGACAAATAGAGAGAGAGACACAGAGAGAGAAGAGATAAAGACATAGACAGAGACAGAGAAAAACAAGAGATGAGTGAGAGATAGACAAAGAGAGAGAAAGAAAGCGAAAAGAGATGATCGAGAGAAAGACATAGAAAAAGAAAGAGATAGAGAGAAAAGAAAGATGAGTAGGAAAGACAGAGAGAGAGAGAGATAGAGAGAAGAGAGATGAATGAGAGAGATAGAGAAAGAAAAAAATAAGAGAGATAGAGAGAAGAGAGATGAGCGAGAGACAAAGACAAACAGATAGAGAAGAGTGATGAGTGAGAGAGAGACAAAGAGAGAAAGAGATAGAGAGTGGGAGTTAGAAAAAGAGACAGAAAGAGAGGAGGGATGAATGAGATAGATAGAGAAAAGAGAGATGAGCGAGAGAGACATAAAGAGAAAAGAGATGAACGAGAGAGACAGATAGAAATAAGATAGATGAGCAATAGAGACAGGGAGAAAAGAGAGATGAGAGAAGAGAGATGAGCAAGAGAGATAGAGAAAAGAGAGCTAAACGAAAGAGATAAAGAGAAAAAGAGATGAGATAAGAGATAGATGAGTGAGAGACACAGAAGAGAGAGAGACAGACAGAGAGAGAAGAGTGATGAGTAAGAGAGAGAAAGAGATAGAGAGAGGAAGATAAAACAATGGGTGATAAGAGACAGACAAAGAGAGAGAAAGAGAAAAAGAGCGAAAAGAGATAAACGAGAGAGATAAAGGGAGAGATGAGCGAGAGAGATAAAGAGAAGAGAGATAGAGAAAAGAAAGATGAGCGAGAGACATAGAGAGAGACAGAAAGACAGAGAAGAGTGATGAGTGAGAGAGAGAAAGAGAAGAGAGACAAAGACAAAAATAGAGACATAGAGAGAGACAGACAAACAGAGAAGAGTGATGAGTGAGAGAGAGAGAAAGAGAAGAGAGACAGAGATAGAGACACAGAGAGAAAGAGAGTGATAGATAGATAGAAAGAGAGAGAAAGAGTGATGAGTGAAAGTAAATTTTTATTTTTTCTTTCAGCGACTAAATTATTTTAGTTGCCAAAACCATCTATACAACGACTAAAATATTTTTTAGTCACTGAAATTAAGGTTTTGCCGACCAAACTTTTGGTCGCGAAGATAAAAAATAATTTTTTATTTTTCTTTCAGCGACTAAAATATTTTAGTTGCCAAAACTATATATACGGCGACCAAAATAATTTTTAGTCGCTGAAATTAAAGTTTTGCCGACCAAACTTTTGGTCGCGAAAGATAAACAATAATTTTTTATTTTTCTTTCAGCGACGAAAGTATTTTAGTTGCCAAAACTATTTATACCGCGACCAAAATAATTTTTAGTCGCTGAAATTAAGGTTTTGCCGACCAAACTTTTGCTCACGAAAGATAAAAATTAATTGTTTATTTTTCTTTCAGCGACGAAAGTATTTTAGTTGCCAAAACTATTTATACCGCGACCAAAATAATTTTTAGTCGTTGAAATTAAGGTTTTGCCGACCAAACTTTTGGTCGCGAAAGATAAAAAATAATTTTTTATTTTTCTTTTAGCGATGAAAGTATTTTAGTTGCCAAAACTATTTATACCACGACCAAAATAATTTTTAGTCGCTGAAATTAAGGTTTTGCCGACCAAACCTTTGGTCGTGAAAGATAAAAAATAATTTTTTATTTTTCTTTTAGCGACTAAAATATTTTAGTTGCCAAAACTATATATACGGCGACCAAAATATTTTTTAGTCGCTGAAATTAAAGTTTTGCCGACCAAACGTTTGGTCGCGAAAGATACAAAATAATTTTTTATTTTTCTTTTAGCGACTAAAATATTTTAGTTGCCAAAACTATATATACGGCGACCAAAATATTTTTTAGTCGCTGAAATTAAAGTTTTGCCGACCAAACTTTTGGTCGTGAAAGATAAAAAATAAATTTTTATTTTTTTTCAGCGACTAAATTATTTTAGTTGCCAAAACTATATATACAGCGACAAAAATATTTTTTTAGTCACCAATTGTGGCAAATTTAGCGACTAAATTTTTTTTAGTTGCCAATTGTGATATTTTTAGAGACTAAATTTTTTTTTAGTTGCCAAAAATTAATATACCCCGACTAAAAAAATTTAGTAGGTAAATATTATACTTTTACCGACTAACATAATTTTTGGTCGCCAATTCTACAAATTTTGGCAACCAAAATATTTTTAGTCGGCAAAAGTGGTCGCCAATTGTGTATTTTCTTGTAGTGAAGGATTGAAAAATATTGCTGTGGTGTAGGTGGTGGGCAGATGAAAAATGAGTGGTATGATAATTATATTTTGATATTTGAGGATATTTGGCTAATTTTTTTTTCCGGTTAAATCAGTTGCAAGAAATATTTTAATAAAAGGATATTTGTAATTCTTAAAAATTAAAAAGGAAGAATCTGTATTTTTGTCAAATTTTAGGGAATGTATTTGCAATTTATAGTAGGTTTTGGTTTGAAAGGCACAGCATTTGTATAAAATTATTTTTATAAACTTTGATAATACCAACTTGTTATAAAAAAAATTAAAAAAAAAAATTTAAAAGAAAAAATGTCAAAAATTATACTAATAAATTTACCCACAATGATATAGTAGGGAAATTGGATCTATGTCATTAGGTATATAATAAATTAAAAGTTGATGTATGCCTATTATGGCACATCATTGGTCAAATAGTGAAACTTTTTTAAGATCTCAAACATTTTTTATAAAACGAAAAAACAATCAAATTTATATGAATATATTTGTGCCACCTCATTAAATATGGATTCATTTTCCACAAGTTACTGCAATAGGTTTTTTAATTTAAAATGAATGGACACATCTATACCAACTCTTATATGAGTATTATATATATATATATATATATATATTTTTTTTTTGTATCATCATTTAATCGTGAGAATCATGTTAATTAATTACTTCTATGTGGAAGTGAAATAAACTTATGTAAATTTGTGTTTAACTTATAAATTTTTATAAGATCATTTATTTAATTTCGTAAAAACTTATATAATTTTATGATAAAATTACATATTGTGTGTATTGCAGGCATTTGTTTTTGTTTCTTTGCCCTTCTGTTTTACTGTGGCGGTTCCAACCTCTTCTTGAAGAGGCGCGAAACTTAAACGACGCCGTACTGTGTCCGAAGTGAGAATCAGGGTGTGGGGGTCGGCATCCGGCATGTATAGTGAATCTTGGGTTGTCTGATTCGTGAATCTCGTGAGTAATAAAACTCATTGACAATTTTTTAATTTTTTTATTGTATGTGTGTGCCAAGGATCCAATTTGAGAGTTCACCTTATGCTCAACTCAAGTTCAACTTTTATTAAGTGTGTTAGGTTATGTGATTAAAGGGTGTGGCTTGATGTTTTAATTTATACTTCTATAATAGGCTGAAAGACCCCACCCTATGGCTCCCAATTATTAAAAAAAACAAAAGAAGAAGAAATTGTCAAATTTAAGAGCTCTTTTGGCAGCACCATAAATTAGTTACTTATTGGCTTATTAGCTTAAGATGTCACATTATTTTTTTATTTTTTTTACACGTATTTTTGTAATAAACACAAAAATCAACTTATACGTTATACCCAAAATAATCCTTAAGCAACTTTCAATATTTCAAGGGTGGAGATACTATCATTTCATCATTAGGAGGTTTACAACTATTGAAAGTCTTGAGGTCAGTCAAAATGGGATGTCTACCGGTAGTGTAATTATTTGGGAGAAGGATTCCTTTTGATCCAAAATTTAGATTGGAGGAGGTTTTTCAGGCCGGTGGGGCCAACCACAGGCCCCGTTTCGATTATTTGAACCGTTTATTTTATTGGACACTTTATGTATTTTATTCATAAAAAAATAAAATTAAATCGATCCAATAACTGTAACTTATTCAATTTATTATTTTTGTCATCAAAAAAATATATGGTTCATTTCTTAAAAACATAATTGTCATCTATTTTTTCAGTGAAAAATATAATAAATTAAACAAGTTACAATTACCGGATTAACTTAATTTTTTTTATGAATGAAATACACAAAAATGTCTGATAACATAAATGGTTCAGATCATCGAAACGAAACCTGTGACAGCCCCCTCCAGTCCAAATTTTGGGCCGGAAGGAATCCCCCTCCATTTTTTTTTTAATATATGTATAGTGTAAGTTTTTTATGTGTCAGAGTTGCACAAAATAATTTCAATCTGTAAGTGTAATTATTTTTTTACTGTCTCATTTATCTACAATTTCTATTGCGTCCGGATCCTCTAGAGTAACTCTCTAGAGTGATCCTCTAGAGTAAATGATCGGACGGCTGTGGTCACCCCTCACCAAAACGACGTCGTTTTGATTTTGATTTTTTTTTTTTTTTTTTTGGGACAGATCGGGAAGGAGGAAGGTTGGGTTAGAGAGAGAATCTCCTCCTTCTCTCTAGAACCAGAGGTTGTTCCACATCAACAGCCTTTCTTCCTCCCTTGTGGGTTCTTCAACATTTATAACACTCTGATCCTCCTCCGTTTTGGTTTCTTCAACATTTTCAACAGCAGGTTTATTGTTTTGGTTTGTTTATTGTTTATAACACTCTGAGCCGTCGTTTTGATCTGTTTAATGTTTGTAAACAAACCTCTAGGAGATCCTCACCATTGATCTGTTTATTGTTTCTTGATAAAGATTATAGTTGGGTTGTTGGAGCAAAATCTTGGACAATAAACCCAGAATCTTGAGTCTTTGAATAAATCAAAATCTCTCTCTACCAAACTGAGTGAAACCCAAAATTTTGAAATAAATCAAAATCTTTGAATAAATCAAATTCTTGAGTCTTTGAATAAATCAAAATTAAGGCTTTGAATAAATAAATCAAACTGAGTGAAACCCAGAATTTTGAAATAAATCAAAATCTTGAGTCTTTGAATAAATCAAATTCTGGGTTTCAAAAAAATTCAAAGACTCAAAGACTCAAAAAAATTCAAAGACTCAAGATTCTGGGTAGATCTGTCCTCTCTCTCGATCAAACAATAAATAAATCAATCTCTTGGACAAGGGTTGCCTCTGGTTTTCCTTAATCTCTATTTGTTTTTGGAGCAAAATCTCTATTTCCTCAACTCTCTCTCCTCCCTCTCGGATCTGCAAACTGCAAAATCTGTCCTTAAATTTTTTTTTTTTTTGTTGAAATTACTAACCAAAATCTCTATTTGTTTTTTTTTGCCAATTTGGGGCATCCTCTGTTTTTTGGTAGAGAGAATATGAAAGAGAAGAGGAAGAGAATGGAGAGGGGCTGTTTTTTTCATCATCATCATCATCAAGATGTTACTGCCATTTCCAAGAATTAAGGAAACCCAACTGAGTGAAACACAGAATCTTTAGTCTTTGAATTTTTTTGAAACCCAGAATTTGAATCTTGAGTCTTTGAATCTTGAGTCTTGAGTCATGTTTTTGAATCTTGAGCTTTGAAACCGAGAACAGATCTACCTCTCTCTCTACCAAACTGAGTGAAACCCAGAATTTTGATTTTTGAATTTTTTTTTTCAATTTACTCACCAAAACGACGTCGTTTTGGTGAGTTTAAATCTCAACCTTTAGTTTTGTGAGTGGGACACGTGTCGAGCTCCTCTGCTTTACTTTAGGAGATCACTCTAGAGGGATCACTCTAGAGGATCCGCTCGCATTTCTATTAGCCGTGTCAGAGTAATTCTATGCGGTTTTTATGATTTGTTTGGATGAATGTAGATTTGAAATGTATAGATTTTGTAAGGACACAAATATTCTCCACACGTTAACAACTTGTGATTAAGCTCGATTCCTTGTGAACCACACTGTTTACTTTGCAAAACAATTCAAGTGGACCTATCGATAAGTGTGTGCTGGAGAGCCCGGATCCTCTGCCGTACTATCGTGTAGCGCTTCCTGCGGTATAAACAAAATGATGCCTTTTTTGCGTCAAATTCAAATTTTTTTCCTTCTCCCGTTTTTCCTTCTTTTCCACTTTCTCATTGTCTTAAACCCTAATCTATCAAATAGAGAGCGACAGAAGTTGAGTGAAATCAAAGGGCGGTGGCGAACGAAGGTTGAAGAGGCGACGACAAACCGGCGGGGCTGCAACGACAAGAGGAAACGGCTATGAAATCTGGGTGCCTGCGACGAGGTTTGATAAATTAGCCTCCGACCTTCTCTTTCCCTCTCCCTCCCTCTCTCATATATCCTTTGGATCCCACGTTTCTGAACTTGCGCTCCTCTTTGCAAACACATTCTGCTTCATTCTCTGGATTTCTGAGAAACTTTCAGATCCAGGTTTCTCTTAATTTTGTTTGGTTTACTTTTAATCTCTTAAATTAAAGGTGATGATCACTGGTCCTAGAGCAATCAGCTTATTGGTTATACATGATGGTAGTTAGCTGGCAAAAGTCTTGATGATTCACCTTTATTAATTGATATGAATGAGGGTTTAGAATTAAAAAGGTTGTTGGGTTGATGGTCCTCTGCTTGAGCATTATTGAGGCTGTTTGTGAATATGTTTACCATCTAATACTAGAATTAGATATTAGCTGAATGTAGAAGCTTGAACATATTCAATTAGGAAATAAAAAGGGCTGATAATCTTGAAACCTATCACACTTTAAATATTTTTTTTCCCCTAAGTCAAAATGATCTTTCTGCAACTGTAACCGTAATTTGCTAAGTTTTAAAATTAATTTAATTAAAATTAGGTTGACATTATCAGTATTCATTTTATTGATCAAACCATTCTGCACATTACCATAACTGCTTCCTTGTGTGGATGTGTTTATGTGTGGGACTGTAGCTCATTTGTCTGTCTTCTTTTTGGAATTAAAAAGGTCGCTGGGTTGATGGCCCTCTTCTTCTTCTTCTTCTTCTTCTTCTTCTTCTTCTTCTTCTTCTATTTTTTTGTCTAGAAGTCTCAAAATGAGGGTATCAATCCTTTATGAATAGTCTTTTAAATGCATTGCTACTTTTTTTTTTGAGTAGCTAAGCGATGTGTGTACCTTAACAATCTAACCAAGCTTTTGTTTTCCATGCTTTGTATGTATTGTGACAATAGAAATTTCAATCTTGTACTACTTGGGTTGCTGTCTATACAACATATTTTGTTTTGGGGATCATTTCAATTGAAAGGTTCATAATTTTGCTGATTATTTGCTTTCTATTTGGGGGGTATAAATTGATAACATTTCACATTCTAACTTACCATTGATTTATATCTCTAGCTGAAATATCTATTTATGGCTTAAATGGTGTTGTTTGATACAAATTACAATTGACTTCTTTAACTTCTTATATGCTTGCAGTTTGGTTGATCCAACAATGATATGGGTGAATAATGGTGATGATGTGAGCTTCACAGATGGGAGTTGACAAATGGCAGTACTTGATAGTGCATGGGGATTAAAGTTCATTTTGTTTTTGATGGGAGTCAACATTTAAATTTTTTTTGTTCAATTTTTTTTTTCTTTTTTGTTTGGAGGGAATGACATTTGTTTCTAATTTTTTCTAGAAATGTTATTGGAATAAAAAATCTTATTATCGAATTTATGTTGTGACCAAATTTTGTGTTTGTTACTGCCTTTTGCTTTTGTTCCCCTGTGAACCAACCCAATGGCAACCAGGACTATATGTACTGAATTGGGTAAATTGTCCCTTATTTGTTTGGCATACTTCACTTCGTGAATCTACTTTCTGTGTGGGATGTATTACCATTGTATTATAGGTTGTCCTTACAATGATATGTAACAAATCTTGTTCTACAAATCTTATTTAGTCACAATCAAAATTGCATAAAAATATATGACAGATTAAAATTTTCTTTTGTCAAACAATCTCCTAGGACTTATTTGATATATACAAAAATGACTTTATCAATCTCTTAAAAGACTGATCAGATCTATACAACCATCCTCAAATTTACAATTCGATTAATACAATAGAAGCAGAAAAATGAGAAAAATAAAAACTATGAAAATGATATTTCTCAAAATTGCTTTGTTTCACATGAAATATCATTAGAAGATTGTTTCAACTAGGTAGAGTTAGTAACTTGAACAAAACATGCTCGGAGATCGATGCTTGATCATGAAATGAATTGATGACGATGAATTGTAGTTTATATGAGAAGCAACAATCCATATGCAGATGGTCCATTTCGTTGCTATCATGAAGCCGTCAAGACTCTAGAGAGAAAAGAAAGAGGGTTTTCATGGCCGCATAAAGTATGTTCCACTATCAAATTACCTTGGTCGGGCACATGTATTCAATGATCGAAGTGAAGACGAGTCAAAAAATGAAAATTTTCAATTATCAACGACAATTATTATTTTGCTTAGTACACTTCAAAAAAACATATATTGGCATGTCAGCATGTTTGTATCAAATCACACCCATCTCTTAGTGAATTTATCTTACCAAGTCAAAAATTAGAGCAACACAACCATAACCACAGAAGTGAAACTATCGTACCCAATTTGCATTTGATAATACAGTAATACTAGTTATATTGGATATTTCATTATATTATTTATATGTGACCATGATAATATCTCACTTCTATCCAAAACATTTGATTCATAAATTCAAAGTATATATAATGGCAGTAAAATCTCTTGATATCGAGGTCAAGAATTCCCTATTATGTCAAAATTGAATTAACAGAACTTCATTCTTATGGGACCTCAATCCCTGCAATATTTTGAAAACAGCACAACATGTAAAATAGTTCAACAAAAGAATTATACATCATCTGCGTTGCGAAACATTGTTTTGTTTGTCATGAAGATGAAATGATAATTTGAATATTAATCATATATACATATCTGATATAATTTTGACCAAGAAGTGTAAAATTAACATAAATTCTCCTAATATCTTAATCATATATACATGTCTGATATAGCTTTGAACAAAAAGAATTCCACAACATAATTTTGTGAAATCTCTTCAGAATTCAAGAAGCCCTTAGAAGGAAAATCAAACAACAAAATACAAATCTAATATAAAAAATTAATCAAATAGATACAAAGTTTTAATTCATTAGTAACAAAGAAAAAATATAGAACTGAACTCCTTATGAACATAAGAACTACCTCATCAAATTCAAGATTGTTCAAGTATTATTCAATTTGTTGTACTAATGAGTTCAGATATTCACATTTGGACTGATGAATCCAGCCAAAAGTTCTTATATATCAAACCCATATTCTTAAAGATACAAAACTCTAAACTGTTGGAATTGTGATTTTTTATAGGCTTATTTTGGGCCAACTTTGTAACAACATCGACCTATGATTAGTTGATAAACCATGATTAAATATGCCTAATAGTAATTAAGATGAAACTTTGAATTAATTACATGTGTGTTACATTCTTTGTGTTTATATTTGTTCATGGTAGGGATATCTATTTGTGTTTCTGTTTGTTCTGCGAATTGAAGGCCTTATCGGCATCTGATCACGAAATTGACTTTGGATATGTGTTATTTGGAATTTTTAGAATTTTATGATAGGTTTAATTGAAATTTGATTCAGAACGAATTAAGAATAATTAATGTCAATTTGATTAGTGTAAGTTTAATTAATTCCCTAATCAAGCCTATATAAGGCTTACACACCAAGAGGGTTTGAGATCAAAACTTGAGGTTGGAAGGAATTTGCTAGAGAATTAAAGGGAATTGGCTTGGAAGCTCAAAGACATAGCAATCTAGAATTCAATTGAGGATCTTAGGTGAGTATATGATTCCTAATCTTTGTATTTAAGTTGTTAATGAAGAGAATTCAAGAAGTTTTGGTGACGTAAGAGAATTAAGCTAGAATTAAGGAAATATAAGTCATACCATGCATGCATGTGCATTTCATAGGGTTTTGATATTGTTTGCAAAAGAATTCTTTCATGCCTGTAATAATTCTAGCTTGGTTTTAAGAATTCATCACATTTTCTACCAATTGATCTTAATTGATCATGTTTTGGAAAGGTTGAGTTCACAGTAATGCATACATGTTATGTTCTTTAAACTTTAAGTTTGATTTTGCTCAAAGATCATTCTTTTGGGCTTTGATGTTGCGACATGGTTTTGAATTCCCAATGTTTTCCAAGTTTACATATGTTTCCTTAAGCTTTTTGCCCAAAAGAACATAATTTGTTAGTTTGAATTCGAGTTTTGAAGCTTAGAAGCAAATCTGGAAATTCTAGAATTCTACTTCTTCGCTCGAGCGACTGATTCTGTGCTCGAGTGACCATTCTTTATTTTGCACTTTCACTAGAGCGACCAAAAGTTGGCTCGAACGTAAATTTCATGCTCCCAGAAGTTTACACATTTTGCAGATCGCTCAAGCGACCAGAGTTGCGCTCGAGCAAGGACCTCAGTCTCACCCTCGAGCAATCGTTGAGCGTGTGTCGAGCGGAAAAACCGCTCGAGCGACGAAAGTTGCGCTTGACCCTCCGCTCGAGCAAGGGAAGCTACGCTCGAGCGAGGATCCTGTTTTCAGTAAATTTGACTGAGTGTTAAACATCATGTTTTGGCATCTTTATAACATCTTAGGCATTCTTAAGCCCTAATTAAAACATAATAATGAGGATAAGACTTAGAAACACGCTAAGAACGAAACGAAATAAATTAAGTACTATCTGAATGTGTGTTTCAAATATGTGTGTCTGTTATGTTTGTGTGGGTCACGCATCACAAGTTAACTAATTTGTCTACTCTATCTGTCTGTTTTGGAGCTATCTGTGAGTAATAACTCGGTAAAGCTATGTTCAACTTTATTTATTTTCTGTAAGATGAAATAAGATCTGTTTTCTGAAATGTTATGTTCTGTACAATGAATGATTGCCCAATTTCTAACAAGTATTGGTGGCATCCTTAGCATATATGTTGGCTGTTACCCGTACTGGAGGCTCCATCATAGAGCTTAACATATCTGTTATCTGTTAACCGGATCTGAAGGTTACTTTATGGAACTGGTTACTAATAACCACCATTTGTTCTGTATTTGTTCTGCATCTGTTCTGTATCTATTCTGCATCTGTTTTGTATCTGTTTTGTGAACACTAATGGATGTATCACGTATGATTAAGCATGAATTCTGATTTCTGTTTCTGATATGAACTCTAATTTCTGAGTTTGTTATGGACATCATTCAATTAAAACCTTTTACTCTATTATTATTCACTGGGCTTCCGCTCACTCTATTACTTATGTATGTAGGTGATAAGGCGCGTGGCTAGGCTCAATGATGATCACCTAGAGCTTTGTTTTGTCGGCCAACCCTTGTGCCTCCTGAGGAGGTTCCGAAAGTCATGTGGTCATGTTTTGCGATTATGTATAAGACTTTGTTTTCTTTTTCGAACATGAATAAGCTTCTGTTTATCTGTATTTTGGACTAAGTCCCCTTTTAACTTTATCAGTATAAATGGGTGACGTAAGACTACTGTATTTATGACGTCACGTGTATGTATATAAAGTTTTGAAATTTATGTCCCATATATGTCTACACAGCTCAATGGACTATGTATATTTTATATCTGCTTCCGTTAGCCCCTTGATTATGTGTTATTCTGTACAAAGGCCTTTGGTAATCCAAGGATTGCTGGCCGGTTACGACGCTAAACCTATAGGGTCGGGTTTGGATTGTGACAAACTTTGAGCCCAATTTTGAGTAGGGCCCACACTTCTTTTGGGGTGGGTCCAAAAAGGTGACGTGTTCCTTGTCACATGGCAAGTCACACGATGCAAACGGTTCATCAAAACCATCTATGAGTGAATGAGAAGTTAACGTCGTTTTCGAGTTCATGAAATGGACAATTGAAGAGTAAAATGTAGGTTTCCTTGAAATGGATTGTCCCACATGGAAACTTAAAGAAAACTTATACGTGTATATAAGTTCTAGGTGGGAATACTTGAGTTGGGCCCCAAGGAGGACTCCAAATTTGTAGAAGAAATGAGTTATGGACAAAGTGGGTTTTGGCTCAAACCACCACACATGCACGCGCACCGCTGCCGCCACCCGTTCGACCATTTGACCGAGCAAAGCCGTGCCGAGTGCGGGTATAGGTCAGTTTGGTCCTAATTTTAATTTTTTGAACAAAATTTATTTGAATTTTTCCAAATTCTTGCAGGAAAATTTTTTAAATTTCTGAACAAAATTAATTTAATTTTACACCAAATTTTTCTGTCCAAACAGTGCCTCTTCTAGTCAATTTCCAATTTTTTCAAACTATTTTAACATAACTGCACCGAACAGATTCAAACTTGTTTCAACAAGTTCAATTCAAACCTTACCTGTTCGGTTCAAACCTTTCCTTTCACCGCTTTCACGTAATCCTCCAACTTTGCATACCAAATAGTTGCAATTCGACAAGGTCCAAATAAAAATGACAAATTTTTGAAGTCCGGTGAGGCCCATCTACCACAGGATATCGATGAACAACCACAGATGAACCATGGGATCTCTAGAGCCATCAAACCGATCTATGTGGCATTTTAAACCTCGCAAGGTTATCGCCAAAGTCAAGATATCTATCTTCGATGTTGGGGATAGAGTTCACACCTTGTGCCCGTTTGAAACGCTTCTCTAGCTTGTTGACCTTAAGTACAGTTGGGTCAACTTCGAATTCAAACGGAGGCTCGGTTTGGTATACTGGTGCCTTAGAGGCTTGCGATGGGACTGGATCTACCAGATTGCCCAAATTCTCTTGGACATTGGCAGTGATTCCGAGTGTTGGGATACCTACAGGAGGTGCATGGGAAGCAGAACCCGCTGTCGGCTGTGATTGTTGTTGCTACAGCTTGTTTATTACTTCGACTTGATGGGCTGTAACTTCAGCTTGGCGGGCAACATCTTACTGTATGGTTTCCACTGTTTGTTGGAGATAACGAATCAAGTCCTCTATACTGACTGTAGGGTACTGAGTCATCTGAATAGGCGAGTAATCTCTTGCTGGCCTAGATATAGAAGATTGAGCCTCACTAGATGTAGGTGATTGTTGAACAAGTGAATTGTGCCTAACTTTCCTCCGTATAGTAATCGGCGTGAGTGAAGCAAACACAGGTTGTCCCCTAACAAGATCTCCGGATCTGTAAAGTCTCCTTACACAAGTCCAGAGTGCTGAGGGTATATCCGAACTGTCTGAAGCAATTGTGATAAACTACCTTGTAAAAAGAAATAAAGCAAAAGGAAAGCAAAAATCAAAAACCACACAACACCTCAACTCAGATATGAACAACACACAGATGTAATCTAAAACTGTAGGATTGCACTCAACACTGAATTCTGCCCCCCAAATCTGATACCCAAACTTGTAACTGATATGCACGTTCTAGTAGAGTTTCACTCTAAAAGCACATACCAGTCAAGTGAGAGCCAAAACACCCCTATGAGGGGGTAGGGCTACCATATCCTAGTTTCGTCAAGAACTAGGGTTCACTATCCAAACAAAGCGGTTTCACACAATCCCTGAATTTGAGTGAGCAACCTGTTCTAGTTTGGATAAGTCACTATGGCTTTCGATATGCAACTAGGTCAAATGGTCAAAAATGGTACCTCGGCAAGATTACCTAATATACCTCTCACACCTAATACCGAAAAGTGAAAGGCAGATCAAGCGGTACAGCGGTAATCCAAATCCAAGGGTTGTGTTTCCATCATGGCAGAGCCCGTGATCGGCCAGCATTTTGGCAAGCTTTTTCAAGCAAGCCTTCGGCAAACCGTCCAGAAATAGTAGATGGCAAACATAATGACTTAAGCGCACCAATGCAAATGCAATGTAAAGAAACATATAAGTGTAGATAAAATCTCATATCATGAGTTCGAGTCAAGTTCTCTAAATCTCCAACAGAGTCGCCAGAAACTGTAGCTCGACTTTTTCATGCCCCCTTTCGGAAGTTCGAAATAAGCCCTACAATTTGGATTACCGTGGTTCTGAATCTAATCTCACAAGTGCAATGTGAAATTGATAAACACCAAAGAGTCCAAATCAGGTAAATCTTTTTGGAAAATCTATTTTGAATCAAATTGCCAAAAATAGACTGCTTTGCCAGATACAGAGTCGCCACCTAAATATTTTTTGGAAATCTAGAAAACCCATGACTTGTGCCAAAGGCCACGTGTCCATCATCACTAAAGTTGCCTCGGCTCGGAAACTTGCGTACGAAGGGGGAAGGTCATGAATACATTCGAGCACCCCTGCTTGCCCGATCAAAATTCGCCCTCTACTAATCATGATATGAATCTTATTTACATTATATGCTCTTGTTCCGATTATTAGGCTAGCATTTGCTATGTGACACGCATATCCAAGTATAGACTAAATTGTAAGAATTGGAACATTTCAAGTCATGTTTATTTTGCAAAATTGTTTGATTTTGCCACTTAACAAAGTAGTCTTAAAGTTTGTGGTTTTGCCACTTGACAAAGTGGGCTTAAACGTACATTCATTGAATCATTCCAATTCAAGCAACAAGTCTTCATCCACAAGTACTCAAACATTTTAACAAGTAAGCACTTAGCCTCATGGTATGCATGTTAATCACGGCAGTCACTTACACCCATGCAAGTATGCTAAAGCATTAAAAACTCAGCTAGTACTCCAAGCTAAGATAAAACAAAAGAGTTAGAAAAATGCATGATTCCTAACTATGCCAACTGTCTAATGCAACACATACAATGTGCAATTACTAGGCTCGGCTACTAATATGTCGTGTGACTTAATTCAAGACATGCGGTCTAAGCACGTATTAAACGAAGTATTGAAAGGACAATGCAGTTAGAATGATGCGACGAGCCTCGGTGCATACACTATAAGATGAATGGATGCAAGCATGCGATATGCTAATTGAAACATGATGCCCCTAATCTAACCATCATAAGCTGGTAAATAAAAGGAAGAAAAACGTGGGATTGGAAGACACGCACGTTATCACAACATTAATGCCCTCGCACAAGAAGGTCTGAATGAACTAAGCTAATTAACTAACTAATTAAAGCGAAGCTAATTAAACTAATTATTATAGACCGAAATAAATAACTAGCCAAACTAATTAACTAATTATTACAACAAAATATGAATCAACTAACTACGAAATGAAATCGAATAACTAATTAACTAACTAATTTAGTTACAACAAATATCAAAATTAATTAGCTACAACTAATTAATTACAACAAAACTATGATTAAATACTAATCAAACTAAACAAGTAGTCCCGGGAATGGAGGGATGTATGCATGCTCAATTTCCACCCGAAAAGCATCCACTATTTTGCTTCCAATTGTCTCTGTTGCAGAACCCTTGCATTGGTTTTTTCTTTTCCAGATCAACTCTACTCTGCTTCACAAGCATTCTGCTCAAAATTCACTGGTGGTAAGCAAGTCGGTGAGGGGTTGCCATCGATGGCTTGTTCCTCCTTGCTGCAATAGAGGACAAACAGAGCAAAGAGAGGGTATTCTCACAGGTTGTTTGTATCATGTATCCCTCATTATCATTAAAACATCTCAAAGAAGTAATATACTTGGTTCTAAAACCATCAATCAAGCAATTTCATTGCATGATGGCTAAAGAACCAAGATGTACAAGTTCAATAAATGCACAAACAAGACCAAAAGCCTTCACTCTATCATGCATGATCAAAGACAACGGAGACCTAGGAAACTTGGCACATTTCATTACTTTGAGTATGAAATGCCCCAATTTTCTTTATGTTCAATTAATGTCCAATTGAACACATCAAAACATAATCAAATTCTTATCTTGCACATTTTAGTTTTCATTTTTGTTTACTCATTTTAATTACCCTTCCATTTCTTAACCAATTAAATCCATTGGTGAGTTAAGTCCTCTAAAAGAGAAGAGAGTGTCAAACAAGGGGTAGTTTAAGGGAAGAGAGAGGTATCATGCTGTTGATAATGAACCCCCAAAAGAGGATTAAACCATTAAGCATGGCCCTTAATCTCAAGCCTAAACAACCCTAAGGTTGAAATAACCCTCAAAGAAAACAAAGAGTGAAGAAATGAAAGAGGTTGCAAAGATTATAATTACTGAAATTAAGTGAGAAAAGTACTAAAACAATGCAATCAACTCAAACAAGTGGTGTCTAAAGGCCTAAATCACCAAGCTTGTAAGGATACTTACACTACAACTATGCAAAACAAGACTCAAATGCAACAACCAATCCAAAACAGAGTTAAAATAATCCAAATCAAAGACTAAAATATGTTGGAATTATGCTACAAAAGGCTAGAAAAATAAGCTAACACATAGAGCTATCTAGACTAGCAAACAAGACACAAGGAAGGGAGGCTAACCCTCTAAATTTAGACTTCAAAATATGATTTTTACCACTGAAATTACTCTGAAATTCAATGTTCAAAAGCCCAAAAAAAAGATGGTTTGAAAGTGGAAAACAAAGGTGGAAAGGAATTACAAACAAGAAATAAAGAATGTGAGCTACCCCCTAACCTTAAATGGCATAAAACCACCAATTTTAGCCAACCAAAACAGAGTTTTTTATAGCCTAAAACAGCCCAAAAACTGTGGGAAAAGGATCGAAAAGCAAGTATGCAAAGTAAAGTAAAAAAAACAAGTATTATACCTCTTGAAGTAAAGATCAACTCTAGGCAACAATTCAAGTCAAAACCAACTTCAAGAGTTCCAAGAAGGCCTCAAGGAACCTCAGCTCAAAGGTAATCAACTTTGATTATGGAGGTGTAAGCAAAGGTGTAGTGTAAGTAGGCTAATGTATACAAATTTGCAAGAGAGAGAGAGAGAGAGAGAGATTTTTGTTCCAAAAATTCCAACCCTCAAAAATGGGAGAGGAGACCCCCTATAAATAGAAAAACATGCATTTGGCTGAGATACATCCCTCCATACACGTGTAGAGAGATGCAACCAATTGTGGTAATAGCTGGAACAACTGCCAACAAAATATCTGAAAAGAGATACTGATGGCCGGCAGGCCACACCATTGGACGGCAAAGCACAAGAGTGGCCGGCAAGGCACAATTGGTGGCCGGCAGCCCACCAGAGGGTGCCTGTAGGTCCCAGGGTCTCGAGGTTTAAAGCACTAAAGTTTGGTCCAAAACATGGCATAGAAAAGATAAGGTTTAAAGGCTCAAAGATAGAGCATTCTGCTGAGGACTTCGGGCATTAAAACGAGCACATGCAGTCATAATTATCGAGTGCACAAGCGATGACGTCCAAGTCTTAAGGACGGTAAAAAATTGGGTGTCTACAATTGTTCCTCTTTGAAAGAACTCGGAAGTCATGAAATGACGTGAGTGAATGTCAAAGCCCGAAGACGACCCATTTTGACAAGGTCAAAGACTTGGACAAACAAACAAACAAGACCATAAACGGTTGCGCCCACAGGCTGCCTATGTATCCCTTTGCAAGGAATCAAACCAGCGTAGTTCTGGAGAAAAATGCAAAATGATATGCATAATGCAACTTTGAAAACTGGACTAACACGCTTCGCGAAGCTGGCTATTTTGAAAAGTCATGATCATGTGAGATGATGCAATAGGCAATAATAAATGCGATAAGCAAGATAACAACATATGAATGAGCAGCTTCAAACTTAAAACCAACACAGGTTTTCATACAAGAGATAAAACACACTCTAACTTTGACAAAATAAGAAGCGAGGAAAGAAAACACCACTTTAGGCTGTATTTCACGCACCCTGAGAAAATCGCTCGAGGCCGTATTTCACACGTCCCGAGAAATTGAAAACTACCTAGGGCCATGTTTCACGCGTCTTGAGAAACAAGGAAGACCGCTCGGGTCATTGTTTCACGTGTCTCGAGACACAACACAAAAATCACTTGGGCTCGTGCTTCACACATCCCAAGAAACTAGAAACCACTCAAGATCGCATTTCACGTGTCCCGAGACACAACACAAAAATCGCTCGGGCTCGTGTTTCGCACATCCCGAGATGAAATCTGCCTAGGGCCGCGTTTAACGCGTCCTGAGATAAACAACCCCCTCGGAGCCGTGTGTCACTCATCCCGAGATGAAATTCGCCCAGGGCCGCGTTTCACGCGTCCTGAGATAAACAACCGCCGGTCAGATTCATACGCCCCGAGTAAACCCGCCCGTACACGTTTTACGCATCTTAAGAAACAACCACTTGGGCGTGCACTTTGTACATCTGGAGGTAAAACCTGGCCAGGGCTGCGTTTTACGTGTCTTGAGAAATAACCACTCGGGCACGTACTTCGTACGTCCTGAGGTAAAACCCGCCCAGGGCCGCGTTTCACGCGTCCTAAAAAATAACCAATGGGGCACGTACTTTGTACGTTTCGAGGTAAAACCCGCTTAGGGCCACATTTCACGCTTCTTGAGAAACAACTACTTGAGCGCGTACTTCGTACGTCTCGAGATAAAACCCGCCCAGGGCTACGTTGCACACGTCCTGAGAAACAACCACTCAGGCGCACACTTTGTACGTCCCGAGATAAAACCTGTTCAAGGCCGCGTTTCACGCATCCTGAGAAACAACGAAGAAAGGTGTGAAATAGATGAATGAAGTGAATAAGTGCGATAGATGCACAAAGTGAACAAGTGCGATGATGCACAAAGTAAACAAGTGCGATAGATGCACAAAGTGAACAAGTGCAATAGATGCACAAAGTGAACTTCAACTGGAACTCCTCTGAATGAACCATACATACAATATCATTTGCCTGTGTAAGAAACAAACTTAACAAGTGCAATACAGAAAGAATGCATGTTCTATGCAAGACAAACAATTGAGATACAATATTAATTAATAGCATATTCTATGCGTGAAACGAGATGCATATTCTACCCATGACTCATAACATGATGCAAGACGCGCATACAGGATACATATGTGGAGTGAAATGCATATTTTATGGCAAGAAAGTGAAATGCATATTCTATGCAACAATGCGAAATGAAAGAAGAATGAAGGCAAAACGAATAAAGGCGACATACGATGGCACCTTCCAATTTACCTCTCAGAGGAATTACAATATGTTTAAAAAGGATACACCTCATACATGTTGACAAGCAATGAACATTATTACGCTTAAAAAAACAGTTTTGAGCTTTCATAGAGACAATCTGAACCCAATAGCAAACTTTCCTTGCAATCCTTGGGAAACAAAGATACAAAACAACATCAAGAGTCAGAGAGAAGCCACCGGCCACCTGCCAGCCAGTGGAGGGGGTTGCCAGCCATGTGCCGGCCACCCGTGGCAATTTCGGCATTTTTTTGGTCTTTTCGGCTTGGATCTTTAAATATAGGCCACAACTCTTCATTTCCTTACAATCCCATATCCGAAAATCCTCTTTCTTTCTCTAGGTGCTCCTTCTCTCTAAATCCACACTTTCTACCCGTTTTCCAACACCCCATACGAAATTGATTCACTAAACCCTCTTTGTTTCCTCTATTTTGAACCGATTAAAATTTGATTTTAGTGTTTTTTCTTGGAGTTTCACCACTTGAGGCTTGTTTCCTTCAAGTTTTTCTCGAGTTTTGTGCCTTTTCCCGGGCTTTGACTTTTCTTTCCATTTTCTCTTTCCTAGGGTTGACTTTTTCTAAGTTTACCATTTTTCCTCTGTTTTCTTCATTTTTCAACCATTTTCTCATCTTCTTTCTAGATGGTAGATGATATTCCACATGACGGAGATCTCTTCAAGATTCCACCCCAGTTATCACCTCCGGCGGAGATGAAGGCTGAGCTTGAGCCCGAGATATTACCGTCGGGAGTACGCCTCTTCAATCTGGCGACATACCATCCTCAGATACACGTACTACCACTCGGGGGTATTAGGCATTTCAGAGAGTTCGCGCAATGCACGCCGGAGGACCTCTTGCTGTAGGAGCTAGATTCCCATTTGTCCCACGACACCACCGAGGTATACACTGGATTCTCATGCTTTCTTCACTTTACATTGCATTTCTTGCTTTAACTGTATTCCTTGCTTCAACTGTATGGTTACACTGCATTTCTTGCCTCTTGCTGCATTTCTTGCCTTAATCACACTCTTGCACTGTATTTCTTACACTACCCTTCATCTACCTGTTCTCATATCACTGTATATCACTGTTCTGATCATAGGAGGACTCTTGCTCTATTAGGGGCTATGGAGCTACGCTGAGGACTAGTATCCGAGCTCTCGCCACAGACACGCTACATTATCAACGAGGCTAGCTTCAACTTGTTCTACACTGGGCTATCACGCCACATCATGAGCCGACCACTTCTTGGCGTATTGATGAAGCGGTGGTGGGATACCACCAACTCCTTTCACTTCTCCACCGTCGGGGAGATGACGATGACTCCCTATGACTTCTCCATGCTCACAGGCGTAGGAGTAAGAGGTGATCCGATCCCTTATAACATGGATATGGGCGAATGGGAGGCCGCTTGGCTATACTTGTTAGGAGCATGCCCACCTTTCTTCAAACCAGCCATTGTCCGATACAGTTGGTTCACCGAGCACTTCCGTGGAAGAGAGCCACAGACCCTAGAGGAGATTAAGCATTACGCCGGGGGCTTTTTGATGTTCTTTTTCGGTACCATCTTGTTTACAAACAAGTGGAATACCGTAGGGCTGTATCTACTGAGCGCTCTAGTGACCTTACCTCAGGTCCGGCTCTATGACTGGAGAGGAGCTGGTATTGTCACACTATATGGCTACATGAGCTCGACATCTCGTAGGAGGAGAGATAGGGTCGGAGGCTATTGGAGAGCCTGGGAGGTATGCTTTACATTTTTGCTTTATATTTTCTATCTTCTCTTTCTATGCTTTCCACTTCGCACTTTTTGTACACTGTGTATTGCATTCTTTACATCTATACACTACGCCGCAGATTCAGACATTCTGCGATCCTCTCGATTCATTAATCGTATTTATGCATTCTACATTCTACATTCTCGGTATCTGTACTTTTTATGCACTGTACTGTTACCTTCTGCTTTCTACATTCTACACTCTGTATTCTCTATGTCTGTACTTTATATACTCACTGTTGCCTTTTCCTTGGAGCTCTGGGTATATACATATTTCTCGACCCTTGCTCCGGAGCCGGAGGTGGAGATTCCTTCCATTGTGCCGTACCCTTATCGGTATGATGGGAGATGCTTGCATAGGACCCGAAAAACCTTTTAATTCTTTTGCAGGTACTTTGACGCAATGACTGCGGGAGAGGTAACCCGAAACTCACAGTTATTTTTGTTTTATTAACAACTGACAACGACTAACAATCTGTGTGTTCCTTGTTTACAGATCACCTAGTAGCCTTAGACGACAATGCTGGCTGGAGTGAGAGACTAGTACGCCGGAGCATGAGGGGCCTCCTGTTTTCAGCTTCTGCTAGAGGGCCCAGTTTGCTGAACCTGGTTTCTAGGCAAATAGTTCATGCACCAAACTATGGGTTTGCCTGAGCCGGTAGTTCCCGTGACGCCTCCAGCATCTATGAGGACTACATAGAGCCTCTCCTTCCAGGAGATGATTCAGTTCACCAGGGGCTTGGACGCTAACTACTTCTTCAAGGAAGGAGATCACTTGATATTTATCCAGAAATATCTCGCACAAGCAAAGCAGCAGGTGCCCTCATGGCAGGTAAGACTCAAGCGACGAGAGCCAAGACTAGAGGGATTCCTTCCGCTGGACAGGCTACCGGTTGGCTAGAGATCCCGACCATGCTGACATGTTGGAGGCCGATCAGAACGTCCTACCAAATTTCGATCGAACCGACAGAGGCCGGGCATAGATATGTCCGAGCTCGCGACGCACTTTCGGTATGTACCACATCTTCTCCAGTTTTTCATTTTCTTTATGATATTTGTTCATTCTGGATACGAATCATTCCCAATGCATTCGCAGGCACCCTCGGAGTACACTGAGGGACTGCTCGAGCTACGGGCTTCATTCGAGAGCATGATACTGAGGATGGAGGCGCTACTCAGTCTCCACGGCATCCAGGTATTTTCCCCTATTTTCCGCCGCATTTAAGCATTTTTCACACTATTGTGCACATCATTCTCACTAAAACATTGCTATTCATATCACAGCATGCATTCTACCCTTTGTCACATTACACAGATATGCTGCACTAACATGCCATACTGTATTTGTACTGTATCTGGCTCATTGCATTCCATCATTTTCATCATACTACTTCTGCAACTATACATTATCTGATATGTCGATATTGTATCTTCTCAGGTTCCATCCATACCAAGAGCACCAATGGCAGTGACTGCACCTGCACCATTATCACCTTCTCCAACAGCATAGAGAAGGGAGAGACAAGCCCCAGTGCACAGTCGAGAGGAGCGTCGTGGTGGAGACTGGAGGAGCCCCTCGGAGCCAGTGTTGAATGATGACGATACTGAAACCAATGGCTCTGAGAAGGCAGTGAGTGTAACAACCCTCGTACTGATTATCGATTAATTACTGATTAAGCATCGACATCATCAACCGAGAACTCGATTGATAATTGAATTGATTGAAATACTGAACTGACCGACTGAAATCCGGAACCGAATCGATTGACCGTAACTGCTTAAATGCATATTTCCATCTGTTAGTTGTTTATCGATCCGTTCATGCTCGGTAATTTAAATTGCTAATTGAAGGCCTTATCGGCGGCCGAATCTGAAATTGACTGATATTTTAGGATCATTAAAATTAATGTGAATTTATGATGGATTTAATTGGAAATTGATTTGGCATGATTAAATTAGATTAAAATAAGTTAAATCAAAGAGTTGCCTTATTTACGGAATTGCCATTAAAGTGGGGCCTTTGTTTATTATATGTTGAGCCTTATTACATGCAACCAAAACATTTCTATCAGCCATTTTGTGAAGAGAGAACCGACTAGAGAGAGAGGAATGAGAGAATTGTGAAATCAACTAGGAAATTGGCTTGTATACTTGAAGAAATTGAAGGGTAATTGCTTAATTGAGCTTCTAATCTTGTGAATGAAGACCTAAGGTAGTGTAGTTACCCCTTTGTTTGTGAATTAAACTTGTTCTTGCATGGTTTATGTCAAGTTTGGTGGATTAAGCCATGAAATAGCTTCACATGTTGAAAACATAACATAATTCATGCATGCATGGCCATTTTGGTGCATTTTGAAGTTGAATTCATGGTAAATTGTACATGCATGCTCATATTGTTATTAAAGTACATGTTTTCATTTTGTTTCCCAACTATTGAGCTCATTAGAGCAAGCTTTGAAGCTTCAATTTGGTTTAAAATTCATGCATGGCATGTTTGAAGATTGTTCTTGAAATGGGTTTGAAAAATGGATTTATTTGACTCACCTTTGGGGCTTGAATTCATAAATTGAGCTTTTGAACTTGTTGTACATTGAGTTTGGATGTGTTTTCGAATTTGGACCCAAGAGGTCGAGTTTTGAGTGAAAGAATGCTTGGTTTGAGCTTAGGAGGCAACTGAAATTCCAGATTTGGCTTCTTCGCCGAGCTTAGATTCCTCGCCGAGCTACTAACGCTTTCTCGAGCTACGCCGAGCGAAGGATTGGTGGCTCGGCGTAAAATCGAGCATCCAAGATTTTTATCGTTTCATCGTGCCGCCGAAGGATTTCGCCGGCGAAGCCTGATTTTGGAAGCTCGCTCGAGCGAAGGAAGGCTCGCTCGAGCGAGGCCCTTATTTTCAGCAAATTTTGTAAAGTACTTTCTAAGTGCATCTTTGCATCCTCATCCCATTCTAGGCATTCTTAGGCCTAGTTTAAGGCATCTTAATGAGGATATAGATGTAGAACACACTGAGGCAAATTAGGGTAAGTTATTGATCTTCCCCCAACTGTATAGCTTAGTGTGTGTTCATCCTGTATACTGTGTAGGGTTGGCTTACCGAGGAGACGCTCTAGCATACTGTAGCCCAGAACTCTGTGAGTAACAACTGTGTAAAGATATGTCCAAAAATGATTATCTTCTGAACTGTTTACTTTATTGAACTGCTTACCGTATTGAAATTTGTTTATTTTATCGAATCAGGCAGTTCTTGAATCGACGTTTCTTGAATTGACATCGTTCTCGACTGATATCTGTTCTAATCAATTGACCTTTGACATCTATCAATTGAACTGCCCACCGAACCTTTGTATACTAAATGAACGTATGAGTTATATTCTGAACTGTACTATGGCATCCTTGGCACCTACTGTTTACTGATTTGGAGCAAAGTGCTACACTGGGAGCCACCTCTAGAATCTACGGAGCTAAGTGCTACAGTGGGAGCCACCTCTTGAATCCACATACTATGACAGAGAGATCTCTGTCGGTTCCCAAGTTGGGAACCACTCACATTTCTTGTTGTGATGGCCACTCGGTCTTACCGATATGGAGCAAAGTGCTACATCTGAGCCACCTCTAGAATCTACTTGAGCTAAGTGCTACGGTGGGAGCCACCTCTTGAATCCCCAGATATCGATAAGGAGCAAAGTGCTACTCGAGCCACCTCTAGAATCTACGGAACTAAGTGCTACAAAGGGAGCCACCTCTTGAATCCACAAGCATCTTGCATCGTTCTCTGAATTGGTCATATTCATCGTTATCTTATCGCCATCGATGGCCATCATTTATCGTTTGATGCGTTAAGACCCGTCTTCTAAGACCTCTGGTTCTTATCTTTATACGCCAAGGGATGTACCACATATCACTATTTTAATCGAATGATTGTTATGGCTCGAAATATGAGCCACAAACCTAATGATCATAGTCAAATATGAGCCACAAACCGAATGACCGATAACCGATCGAATGACTGGTTTTAATCTCGAAAGGACATTTATTCTTAACCCCTTTAAGCATTATATTATTCAGGGCTTTAGCTCACCGCCATATACATATGTAGGTGTCTGTGCACCGCATCGCTAGAAGCGTCGAGTTACTTGCTTTTGTCAAGCCACCTATGTGCCTCACTGTGAGGTTCGAGCCTACCTTGCCAAGGCTTAGGGGTGTTTTAGTATTTCCCTCTGCATCGTCTTCTTGTTTTGTAATAACCGAATCGAATGTATAGACCTAATGTTTACCACTTTGCTGAGTAGGATTAAGTCCCTATATTGAGTGGTTGTAAATATTGTATATATCGCTTATCGATCGTTAATATGCATATGTATGGAAATTCTTTTTGCATACGACTATCATGACTCATTGGACATTGTTTATTTATCGCATTGGCTTCCGCCAGCTCAGACTGCTTTTATCAGATATCATAGTGCCTTCTAATCACGACCATCGGCGACATCGGTACTAAACCCATAGGGCGGGTTTGGTCGTGATGGATGAGTCCACACCGAGTCCTCTCGAGTGGAGATGATGGTGGCTCGAGATCTAGAGGTGATGTTGAGTCAGGCTCTGGAGCAGAGAGCGGCGATGATTCCGGTTCTGGCTCGGCATCTGAGTCAGACAGCGGCGCTAATGGGGACAACTTTGAGTCTCCACCCAGAAAGAGGACGAAGAAAGCCTCTCGAGCTTAAGATGACTGGAGCTAGTTTATTTGTACTTTTTCTTAGCTTCTTTTTGTTAGTAGTATTAGCACATGTATGGCTTTAGAAAATTCTATTTTGCTTTAAAACCTGTACTCCTCTTTTGAAAAAAGCCATGATTGGAATAAAAATGGCGTAGTTTTTTTTTTTTTTTGAAAAGTGTGTTATCATTTTTGCATCATGAGCACCATATCGCATGAAATGGACATGTAATCGAAATGGCCAAGAGCACTTGGTTGAAACAAAATGCATAATCGGGTAATGAACCGACCAACAACCAAAATACACAATGCAATATATAACTTGATAAACAACATAACAACTCGATAGACAAAACAACTTAAATACAACTCAACCAACTTGCTAAAACCAAAAAGGCTCAAAACAAGACTTTAAAATACACAAAGAGCAAAACAAAACACAAGCCTTAAGCATTTTTCAACACACAGGTGGACGGCATGACAGAAAAGAAGGCTGCCAACCACATAAGGAGCTTGTCGACCATCTGCCGACCATAGATGAACTTTGCCGACCACCAACAGTGGCCTGCCAGCCATAAAAGTGGCTTACCAGCCACCAATGTACAGAACCTCTAGATTGTTGACAGTTGGCTTCCACTCACTACCTTATCTTCTACAAAAGCTTCAACTTCGTTATTTCTTCTCTAGAACTCATTTTAGCTATTGTTTTTGCCACAAATGGAGACATTTCTTGCCCAAAACCTTGCGGATTAGATTGCAACTTTGGACGGCTCAAAAAAGGTGAATTTCTAGGGTTTTGGCTTAAATGCACTTTTTCCATTGAGTCGGACTCCACTTTGTTTTTCATTCCTTCATACCGCGGCTAGATGCTGGAAACCGATTACACACGACTTTAGCTTCGGGGGACAAGAAATATGCCCGACGATTTAAGAATTTTAGGCATTAATGGAATCCCAGCACGATAAGGAGATCGTGCCCCAGCTCGTTTCGGTTATGCCAAAGCTTTGGGACGGATGTGTGAGCTCACTATACACGAGGCTCAATCTCTGGCCCGCAACGGAGAACTAGACATTTCCAGTTTGATTCATCGATTTTCCGACGCCAGTGACAGCGGCGATCGTCTTTGGCGGGGTTTTCAGCAGCATGCCTTCTACTTATGCATGCTAGCTCATTTCCTTCTTTCCCTTAGTTTTGCTAAATCTAGCATTCGCTTAATCGAAGTGGCACAAGGCATGAAAGAATACAGGAGTTGTATTGGCTTGACACTGGCCGAGACTTTGATGGGCCTAGATGCCTTCCATCGACGGGAGACTACCAGATTCGTGGGAAGTCCACTACTTCTTCAGGTAATGTTTCCCATCCTTTCTAATATGTGTTTCTCACATCTCTCGGCACTCATGCTCTATTTTTCTATAAAAGCCTTTTCTCACTTTTCTCTCAACATACATCTCTCTATTCTTTAATCTCTCTTTTCTTTCATCCTTTCCTAGGTGTGGCTCATGGACAAGCTGAAGATAGTGGATTCTTGCTCTGCATACTCAGCTCGAGCGTACTTCTTCTGCCACCAACTAGTGGATTTCCCGAATGAAGGGTAGTGGTACAAGTAGATGTGTAGCAGGTTTGCTGCTAACATAGCCTGGCGTTGCCCTTGGCTTAATCTGACCAAGATGAGCTACAATATAGCTCGGCAGCCTGACATTCAACTGATCGACCTTACACACTGTGTATTCTAGCTTCCATTCCGGTTCAAACGTCAGTTCAGGCATGACTAGACCCACCTAGAGGAAGGGGTAGAGTACCCGACTTCATTCCCCATTGGAGGTTCACATTTGGCTAGGTACCTCACTAGTTAGAGGACGAGAGAGCTTCCAGCCCCTTTCCCTAGTTTCAGTTGCACCCTTTCTGGTGAGTGTTTGGCTTAGCTTGAAGATGAGGTACAAACCAGGCCTACTTTGGCATCAGAAGCGTCCACAAGCGCAGGCGAGGGACGCAGGAATACCTGACTATCTATGCCCCTAGTTTATTGCTTTAATCTTTCTTTTCAAGTTTTATGATGTAATAAAAGCAACTTGATTTGTATCAGAGAGTTGAAATTAAAGTTGTGAGCACTGAAAATTTTCCTTTTGGTCCAAAAATAGTCTAAGTTGTAAAAGGTAAAATTTGAACAAAATCAACTTTTATCAAAACTTTCCAAAACCATTTTTGAAAAGGATCACTACTTGACACGCACGGAATCATTCCTCGAGATGTACAACCCCGAATCAAAGATCACAAATTGTCCCTTGACTGAATAACGTTGCTTAGCACTGTAACCAGTTCTTAGAATAAAGATCACAACCAAACTCTCAGATAAAGAACAGACAAAGATGACTTGATCAAACACATGGATAAGACAGTTGAGTTGGAGATGTTTATGACCGGACTTCGAGATGAAGTTGCCAACATATCCCGAAGATGGGAATCTGGCCTTACGTAGTTTAGTTTAGGTTCACTCGAGTATTAACACTCTCCTTTTACGCTCTAACTTTTGCCAAGGCCACCCTTTAGGATTTTCAATCTTGCGAGCTCAGTTTTTCTTTATTTCTAATTTTTTGTGCTCTAACTTTTGCCTAGGTCACCCTTCCGAGTTTTTGGCTAAGCGAGCCTCTCAAGGATAGTATTTCTTCAACTTGTCCATATTGATCGGTTGTGAAAATTCTAAGCCATCCAGGTTCAAGAGAATAACAACTCCACCTGACCAGATAGTTTTGATGATATAAGGACCAGTCCAATTGGGTCTGAATTTGCCCCTAGGGTCATGGATGTGAGCTCGGTTGTCTTTTAGCACCATATCTCTTTTTTTAAGATTCTGGGTCTTAACTTTCTTATTAAAAGCCCTAGCAATCCTGCGTTGATAACCCTAAACATGGTACAATGCTTTCAGCCTTCTCTCATCAAACAACATCCATTCTTCGAACCTGCTCTATTGCCAGTCTACCTCTACTATTTGACACTCAGCCATAACTCACAGTGACGGGACTTCTATTTCGATTGGCAAAATAACTTTTTTCCCATAGACAAGAGAATAAGGAGTTCCCCCTGTAGACGTCTGGATTGAAGCTCAATAGCCCCAAAGTGCGAATGAAAATTTATCTAGCCAATCCTTGTAAGTATCAATTATCTTCTGCAAAATATGCTTGATGTTCTTGTTGGAGACCTTAACAGCTCCGTTGGTTTGCGGCCAGTGTGTAGATGACTTATGGAAAGCCACATTGTATTTCTCTAACAAGTCGATCACTTCTTTCTTAAAGTGGGAACCATTATCTGAAATGATATCATTTGGGACTCCATATCGACAAATGATGTTGTTTTGGATGAACTTAGCCACATGCACTGCTTTCAACACTGCGTAGGACTGAGCTTCCACCCACTTTGTGAAGTAATCAATTGTCACTAGAATGTATTCATACCCATTCGACCCTTTCGGCATTACTGCGCCGATGACATCGATTCCCCAGACTGAGAAAGGCAGTGGTGAAGTCATGTCGTACAGTTTCGACGGCGGGATGGTCATGAGATTAGCATGAATTTGGCATTTGTGGCGTCGTCGAACAAAACCGATACAATCCTCTTCCATAGTAGACCAGTAGTAACGTTGCCTGAGAATCTTCTGGGCTAACATTACTCCGTTCATGTGCACTTCACACTCTCCTCCATAGATAGCCTCAATCAGGCGCTTTGATTCCTCTACTTCGACACATAACTTGTGTATTCCCAGATGACCTCTATAGTTTACCTGCACAGATGATAAATTGAATGGCCATTCGCCGTATTGCCCTCTTATCTTTGGCATTTGCCCCAGGTGGATAAATCTCCTTTTCTAAGAAGTTCAAGATATCGTAGTACCAAGGGTTTTGATCTTACGCTTCATCTATTACGGTGATAGTCTCATAGGCCGGCGTGTACTTCTGCTCAATGATGATCGGACGCTTCCAGACTCCAAGCGGGATGTCTATCATGGAAGATAGAGTTGATAAGGCGTCAGTGAACTTGTTGTTCTCTCTCAGTAGATGCGTGAAAGTCAGTTTTTCAAACATAGGGATCAGAACGTCCAAGGTTTGGTGATAAATATTCATCTTTTTTTCTTTGACCTTCTAGTCTCCATTTGCTTGAGAAACAACTAGGTTCGAGTCGCCAATGATGTCCAACCTTTTTGCCCTTAGTTGTCACAACCCAAACCCGCCCCTATAGGTTTAGTATCGTAACCGGCCAATAATCCTTGGATTACCAAAGGCCTCTTGGCATAATGACATATAACAGGGGCTGCGGAAGCAATTAATCAAGACATACATAGTCCATAGAGCTATGCTGACATACATGGAGCAGATAACTTAAAACTTTTTATAACAGTAATACAAACTTTACACATCACTTCCAGATACACATTACTAGACACCTCGCCCAAACAAAACATAGTATAAACATAGCCTAACATAATTGCCAAAAACAGCCATGAAACTTGACTTCAATCGGAACCTCCTCGAGAGGCGCAATGGTTGGCTGACAAAACTGAAGTGTAGGCCATCAACTCTAGGCCTGATCTCGTGCTTGCTCACCTACATACATCATATAAATAGTGAGCTAATGCCCAGTGAATAATAACAGAGTAAAAACTTTGATAAATGATGCCCATAACATGTCTCAAATTCGTAACAGAACAGAATCATAATTATGTCCATATTCAAATCATGTGTGGTACATCCCTTAGCACAAACATGTCTCTTGGGTCAAGCTTATCAAGTTCCATGAAGGAACCTTCGGTACCGGGTAACATATCTCATACATAGGCCACGGTATTGTTTCCCCCGGGCGAGGGCCTGTGCCGTGGTATTTTTTCCCCCAGGCGAAGGCCTGGGCCACGGTATTAACCTCTGGGCTAGGGCCTCATGACCATAAGCCATAGTATTATGTCCGCTGGGCGAGGGCCTCTGCTAAGGATGCCATAATTACATTTCAAAGAAAAATGGACAATCATTTATTCATATAAAACATAGCATTTCAGAAACTCATCATCTCATATCATCAGAAAATAATTAAAGTTAAAAATAACTTTACAAAGTTATTACTCACAAACAATTGGTCACTCCAACTAGACGACAAAATGGCACTTCACTTATCCTGAGGTGCGTGACCTACACGAACACACATACAATTACCCACTTGAAACAAACGCTCGAGTTATACATAACTTACTTCGCTTGTTCTTAGTATGTGTTTAGCCACTAACCTCATTATGGAGTCTTAATCATGGCCTAGGAATGCCTAGGATGGAATAAGAATGCAAAAATGCACTTGAAAATATTTTCCAAAACTTACTGAAAATAGGGTCCACGCTCGAGCGTGTCTTTCCCCGCTTGAGCGGACATACAGGATGTGAAGGCTCGTTCGAGCGTGTATCCTCTCGCTCGAGCAGACTGCAAATTTTAACAAAAGTACTGTATGCATGAATTTCACGCTCGACAGACGCTCGACCTCCACTCGAGCGTGAGACTCAGACCTTCGCTCGAGCATGAAGTCCCTCGCTCGAGCGAACTGCAAAACATATGAACTTTTGAGTATATGCATTTCACACCGAGCGTGACTCTAGCCGCTCGAGCGGAAGTGCACTCACTCAAAGTGCTCGCTCGAGCGTGAAATCCCCCGCTTGAGCGTAGATCAAATTTCTGGAATTTCCAGTTTTGATCTTGAAGTTCAAACTCAAGCATTAAAGCGTCAAACTTCACTTTTCTGGGCCAAAACTTAAGAAAACACTTAGATACTCATAAAACAACATGTTTAAAGGATCATTTCAACAAATCATGGCCCAATGACATGCCAATTAAACAAAAATTTAACATGAACTCAAGGATATTTTATGATTATGACATGCATGGATTTCCTTGGAGCCAAACACTTCAAAACATGATCAAACATGATGAATTGATGGAAAACATGGTAAAGTCTCAAAATGTAAATGAGATGAACACATGCATAGAAGTTTTCTTGACAATTAAACTCAAAACATGGAAATTTATGCATGCATGCATGGGACAATTTGACTTCCTTCAATTCTAGCCAAGCCTTACATGAATTCATCTAATTTGTTTGAAATCTTGTAAAATCTAGTTCAATTAGACAACCAAGAGCTTGATGTCTTACCTAGTGACGTGAATTCTTAAGGGTTGAAGTTAAAGTTCTCTAATTCTTCATAATTCACCAATAATTCTAGCAATTCCAAGGTTGAATTCCACCATTTTCTTCCTACCCTCCTCTCTCTCACGTTTTCTCTCTTCTTGAAGACTCAAGTGTGGTCAAAATGAGATAAAAGAGGTGAGTGGGGCTCAATAAAGGCCTAATATAGACTTAGATATAGCATAGCTAATTAAGGTCAAATCAATAGCATTAATTTAATCTAATTTTATTGTCTCAAATCAGATTTCAATTAAATCTACCATAAAATCCTATAAATTCTAATTAACACATAATTTAGATCAATTTCCATATCAGTTGCCGATAAGGCCTTCAATTCACAACCGAAACTAAGACATGAACAGATCTTCCTACGCAAAACAGATATAAACATAGACAATGCAACGCACACACATGAAAATTAATTCAGAATTCCTCTTTAATTATTGTTAGGCGTAATTAATCATGGATTAATGTTAATCGTGAGTCGGGGTTGTTAAATTCTTCCCCTCCTTAAAAGAGTTTGGTCCTCCAAATTCGAATTACCTTTGTTCTGGAGCAACATTGGGTCCAATGGGAACAAATATGGATATCTCTTCATCAGGTCTTCTTCGGTTTCCCATGTAGCATAAGTTCCTCCATGACTCTGCCAATCAACTATTACCAGTGGTATTTCCTTGTTCCTCAATCTTTTGATCCGACGGTTCACAATCTGAATAGGTCTCTCTTCGTAAGTGTAATCATCATTCAAAAGCACATATGTTGGTTCAGTGACATGGAGTGGGTCTCTCAAATATTCTCGAAATAATGATTCGTGAAATAAATTGTGCATATGCCCCATTACCGGAGGTAAGGCTACCCGATATGTTACCGGGTTGATCTTTTCAAGAATTTCATATGGCCCAACATACCTTGGCGCCAATTTGCCTTTAACACCAAACTGTGTTTGACCCTTCATAGGGGTCACTTTGATAAACACGTGGTCCCAACTTCGTATTCTCTATCTCTTCTTCGGATATCAGCATAACTCTTTTGCTGACTCTGTGCAGTTTTCAAACGCTTTTGGATCAGTTTCACTTTCTCAGTTGTTTCCTGCACAAGTTTTGGCCCTAACAAGGGTCTATCACCTACTTCAGCCCAACATATCAGAGATCAGCATTTTCTTCTATACAAAGCTTCGTAAGGAGCCATTCCAATGCTAGAATGGTAACTGTTATTATATACAAACTCAACCAATGGAAAATAAGTTTCCTAGTTTCCCTGGAAATCTAACACACACATTCTGAGCATATCTTCCAAGGTCTGATTTGTTCGCCCCGTTTGACCATCTGTCTGAAGGTGATAGGCACTGCTTAGCCTCAATTCTATTCCCAAGGCCTGTTGTAAACTTTGCCAGAACCTTGATGTGAACTTTGAATCTCTGTCAAATATAATGGATAACAGTACACCGTGTAGTCTCACAATTTCATTCACATACATGCTAGCCAATTTATCCGCATTATAAATAGTCATAATAGGTAGAAAATGGGCAGACTTAGTTAAACGATCAACTATAACCCAGATAGAATCCATACCTCGAGAAGAATGAGGCAATCTCACAATGAAATCCATGGTAATGTGCTCTCATTTCCACTCTGGTATTGGAAGCGATTGTAACAAACCGGCGGGTCGCTGATGTTCAGCTTTAGCTATTTGGCCATGTAAACATTTAGCCACAAAATCCACAATGTCCTTTTTCATTCCCAGCTAGAAGAAGTTTTGTTTCAAATCATGATACATTTTCGTGTTCCCCGAATGCATGGCAAACTTAGTGCTGTGAGCTTCGATCATAACACGTTTTCTCAAGTCATAACAATCAGGTACACAAAGACGATTCTGAAACTTCAGTACGTTGTTCTCAAACACAAATCCCGGCCTCAGTTTTGGATCAAGTTCTTCTATAACTTTTTTCAAGTATTCATCTTCAAGTTACTTTTCTTTGATCTCTTAAACAATTGCAGGTTGAGCAGAAATGGCAGCTAAAATCCCACATTGCTCTTGTAAAACAATTTCTATCACATTCTTTTCCAGATCATCTAGCAATTCTTTTTGACTGGACAGCAAACATGACAAATTTCCAATCGACTTTTGGCTCAAAGCGTCAGCTACAGTATTAGCTTTTTTCGGATGATATAGAATATGCAAATCATAGTCCTTGATCAATTCCAACCATCTCCTTTGTCTCATATTGAGTTCTTTCTGAGTAAAGAAATATTTGAGGCTTTTGTGGTCTATATACACTTCACAAGTTGCTCTATACAGATAATATAGCCAAATTTTCAATGCAAACACTACAGCTGCCAATTCAAGATCATGTGTTGGGTAATTCTTCTCGTGTGGACGAAGTTGCCAAAAGGCATAAGCAATTACTTTCCCATTTTGCATTAGCACACAGCCCAAACCTTTGTAGGAAGCATCACTGTAAATCTGAAACCCATCAGTATCATTAGGCAAAGTCAAGATCGGTACAGTCACTAGTCTGGTCTTCAACTCTTGAAAGGCTAACTCTTGTTGCTCATTCCAGTCAAATGGCACATTTTTCTAAGTTAACTGGGTCAATGGCATGGCAAGTTTTGAAAAGTCTTTCACAAATATCCTATAGTAACCTGCAAGTCCCAGAAAACTTCTAACCTCTGTCACATTTGTCGGTTTTGGCCAGTCCACGATAGCCTCAATCTTCTAAGGGTCAACAGAGACACCGTCTTTATTGATTACATGCCCCAAAAATGCTATACTGTCAAGCCAGAATTCACATTTGGACAATTTAGCATACAATCTTTTTTCTCTCAAAATCTGCAAGGTAGTTCTCAGATGGTTCTCATGATCTTCCCTATTTTTAAAATAGATCAAAATGTCATCAATAAACACAACAATGAATTCATCGAGATATTGTTTGAAAACCCTATTCATTAGGTCCATAAAAGCTGCAGGTGCATTTGTTACTCCAAAAGGCATTACCAGAAATTCGTAATGTCCATATCTAGTTCTGAATGCAGTTTTCTCTACGTCTTCTACTTTAACCTTTAACTAATGATAACCGGACCTAAGATCAATTTTAGAGAACACTTTGGCTCCTTGGAGTTGATCAAACAAATCATCTATTCGGGGTAAAGGATATTTGTTCTTAATGGTCACCTTGTTCAACTCCCGATAGTCAATACATAGTCTCAAAGATTCGTCTTTCTTTTTGACAAATAACACTGGAGCACCCCAAGGCGAAGTACTTGGACGAATAAATTTCTTGTCTAAGAGTTCTTGAAGTTGGACTTTTAATTCCTTCAGTTCAGAAGTCGACATCCTATACGGAGTCTTGGAGATAGGTTGTGTTCCAGGCATTACATCAATGGTAAACTCAATTTCCCTATCAATTAAATCCCCGAACATCAGGGAAGTCACAAACTACAAGAATGGTATCAACACTGGCACTATCCAAAGGCACAGTCAACACGCTACACAAATTGCCCTGACACCCTTTTCTTAACAGCTTTTTGGCTTTCATAAAGGAAATCAAGTATGGCAGAGGGACTACCCCATTTCCAGTGAAAGTGAGCTTGGACATATCGGGTGGATGAAATATGACAGATTTATTCACACAATCAATTGTGGCACAGTATTTAGTCAACCAATCCATACCCAGAATACAATCAAAATAATCGATGTTCAAGGGTACTAAATCAACATACAATGTCATTTCGCCAATCATAAGATCACATGCCGGATAGACATAAGCACATATCATGGAACTCCCAGACGGTGTAGTTACAGATAACACACAGTTCATAGGTTCTAATGGTCTAGTTAATTTCCGAGAAAAAGCATGCGATACGAATGAATGTGTAGAACCAAAATCAATCAGTACGTACGCGTTGTGAGTACAGATAGAAATGGTACCTGACACTACTAATTCAGTGTTTTGTATATTGCTAGGCACTAAAGCGAATACTCTCCCTTGTCTCCGTGTTTCATTCCCATTGTTGCCCCTGGCGTTAGTTTTGTTGTTTGATTTGGCTCTCAAAACAGACCCACTGAACTTCTTTGTAGAGGGCGATCGCATCCCGGATCCCATCGATGTCTTTCATCATATGGCCCACCTTGCCACATCGGTAACAGACACCTGACGCACGATGGCATACCCCCCTATGTCTCATGCCACAATCTGCACAAATTGGTAAAGACCCACTACTCTAGTTGGAACTACTGGAGGATCCTGTGTTTTGCTTCTTTGAAAATGATCGGGCCTTTCTAAAATTAAACCCGGCCCTCTTGCCTTTCCATTCAGTTGGTGGATTTGTAGTTTGTTTCTTTGCTGCTATTGTGGCTTCAACCATTAATGCTCTGTCAAGCACCTCCACATAAGTCAGCAGTTTCAGGACACCCACTCGATCAAATATCTCCAGGTCCAGTCCTCCCTCAAACTTTCATGCTTTCTTGTAATCAGTGTCTACCATGTGTGGAGCAAAACGAACTAGTTCAATAAACTTAGCTTCATATTCGGCCACAAACATTCTACTTTGTTTGAGTTCTCGGAATTCCTAAATTTTTGGTCTCTGAAACATTGGGGAAAGTACTTGTTGTAGAATATCTCGTTGAATTGTGCCCACGTCATGTCCCCATTGTTATTTTGAACCAACAGCCACCATCTCCGGGCTTCATCCTTTAAAGTATAAGTAACCAAAAGGACTTTTTGAGTTGCAGAGCAAGGAAACACTTCGAATAGCTTTTCTATTTCTAATAACCAGGTTTCTACCTTCAATGGTTCGATACCACCCAAGAAGGTCAGCGGCTTCATTTTCATAAATTTTTTAGTCAAGTTGATGATGTCATTGTTGTCCAGTTCAGCTAGCATTGGTGGAAGCGGAGGAGGTAAAGGTTGTTGTCCTTGTTGTTGTGTCATAACTTCTGTTAATGCTGCAAGCATTTGTTCCATTCGGCTCATGCGAGCCTCTAAAGATTCACTTACATCATTTCCCCTCGCATTCTCCATGTTGCTATAAAGACACCAGATGATAATAAACATAGGAATATTCTCATTTGTTTCTTTCAATTTATTTACTTAGATTCACATTCAGATCACTCATCCATTTAGATTACCACACACTCACACATGCAGATGGAATGTCCCTAACTCTTACTAAGACATCCTAAGCTCATATGGACTTGTGTGTGTAGTAGAACACATGCTTTGATACCACTCTGTCACGACCCAAACCTGCCCTTATAGGCTTAGCATCGTAACCAGCCAGTAATCCTTGGATTACCAAAGGCCTCTTGGCATAATGACATATAACAGGGACTGCAGAAGCAATTAATCAAGACATACATAGTCCATAGAGCTGTGTTGACATATATGGAGCAGATAACTTAAAACTTTTTATAACAGTAATACAAACTTTACACATCACTTCCAGATACACATTACTAAACACCTTGCCCAAACAAAACATAGTATAAACATAGCCTAACATAATTGCCAAAAACAGCCATGAAACTTGACTTCAATCAAAACCTCCTCGGGAGGCGCAATCATTGGCTGACAAAACTGAAATGTAGGCCATCAACTCTAGGCCTGATCTCGTGCTTGCTCACCTACATACATCATATAAATAGTGACCTAAAGCCCAATGAATAATAACAGAGTAAAGACTTTGATGAATGATGCCCATAACATGTCTCAAATTCGTAACAGAACAGAATCATAATTATATCCATATTCAAATCATGTGTTGTACATCCCTTAGCACAAACATGTCTCTTGGGTCAAGCTTATCAAGTTCCATGAAGGAACCTCTGGTATCGGGTAACATATCTCATACAGAGGCCATGGTATTGTTTTCCCCGGGCGAGGGCCTGTGCCGTGGTATTCTTTCTCCCAGACGAAGGCCTAGGCCATGGTATTAACCCCCGGGCTAGGGCCTCATGACCAAGCCACAGTATTATGTCCGCTGGGCGAGGGCCTCTGCTAAGGATGCCACAATTACATTTCAAAGAAAATTGGACAATCATTAATTCATATAAAACATAGCATTTCAGAAACTCATCATCTCATATCATCAGAAAATAATTAAAGTTAAACATAACTTTATAAAGTTATTACTCACAAACAATTGGTTGCTCCAACTAGATGGCAAAATGGCACTTCACTTATCCTGAGGCGCGTGACCTACATGAACACACATATAATTACCCATGTGAAACACACACTCGAGTTATACATAACTTACTTCGCTTGTTCTTAGTGTGTGTTTAGCCACTAACCTCATTATGGAGTCTTAATCATGGCCTAGGAATGCCAAGGATGGAATGAGGATGTAAAAATGCACTTGAAAACATTTTCCAAAACTTACTAAAAATAGGGTCCATGCTCGAGCGGACATGCAGGATGTGAAGGCTCGTTCGAGCGTGTATCCTCTCGCTTGAGCGGACTGCAAATTTTAACAAAAGTACTGTATGCATGAATTTCATGCTCGACGGACGCTCGACCTTCGCCGTGAGACTTTCGAGCAAAGATGAAGTCCTCGCTCGAGCGAACTGCAAAACATATGAACTTCTGGGTATATGCATTTCACACTCGAGCGTGACTCTAGTCGCTCGAGTGGAAGTGCACGCACTCAAAGTGCTCGCTCGAGCGTGAAATCCCCCGCTCGAGCGTGGATCAAATTTCTAGAATTTCCAGATTTGATCTTCAAGTTCAAACTCAAGCATTAAAGCATCAAACTTCACTTTTCTGGGCCAAAACTTAAGAAAACACTTAGATACTCATAAAACAACATGTTTAAAGGATCATTTCAAGAAATTATGGCCCAATGACATGCCAATTGAACAAAACTTTAACATGAACTCAAGGATATTTTATGATTATGACATGCATGGATTTCCTTGGAGCCTTCAAAACATGATCAAACATGATGAATTGATGGAAAACATGGTAAAGTCTCCAAATGTAAATGAGATGAACACATGCATAGAAGTTTTCTTGACAATTAAACTCAAAACATGGAAATTTATGCATGCATGCATGGGACAATTTGACTTCCTTTAATTCTAGCCAAGCCTTACATGAATTCATCTAATTTGTTTGAAATCTTGTAAAATCTAGTTCAATTACACAACCAAGAGCTTGATGTCGTACCTAGTGAAGTGAATTCTCAAGGGTTGAAGTTAAAGTTCTCTAATTCTTCATAATTCACCAATAATTCTAGCAATTCCAAGGTTGAATTCCACCATTTTCTTCCTACCCTCCTCTCTCTCACGTTTTCTCTCTTCTTGAAGACTCAAGTGTGGTCCAAATGAGATAAAAGAGGTGAGTAGGGCTCAATAAAGGCCTAATATAGACTTAGATATAGCATAGCTAATTAGGGTCAAATCAATAGCACTAATTTAATCTAATTTTATTGTCTCAAATCAGATTTCAATTAAATCTACCATAAAATTCTATAAATTCTAATTAACACATAATTTAGATCAATTTCCGTATCGGTTGCCGATAAAGCCTTCAATTCACAACCAAAACTAAGATACGAACAGATCTTCCTACGCAAAACAGATGTAAACACAGACAATGCAACGCACACACATGAAAATTAATTCAGAATTCCTTCTCAATTACTGTTAAGCGTAATTAATCATGGATTAATGTTAATCGTGAGTCGAGGCTGTTACACTAGTTCCAGGGTAGCTTCCAAACCAACGATACACGCCCCATATTATTCTCCGTTATTGGATACCTTGAACCGGAGTTTGAAGGCTAAAGGTATATAGGAATTGTCAGGTACTATCAGCAATACATTTATTCCATAACCTTACTGTACAGGAAATAAATACACCTTCTCGTATAATCCTGTTGATCAAGTCTGCGCTCCTCTGTACGACGTCGCTTTATCACCTGAAAACACAAACGTGAGCTAGCCGACGGGTGTGTGCCGGAAACCTCTCCGATGCCTAAGTCAGTAAGCTTGACAAATAGACAAAAGCTCTGTGTATTCAGAAAACAAAGTTGTGTTACCTCCTCACAGGTGATGTAGGTGAGCTTTTATAGGTTTCGTGTGGCACAATCCTAGTAGGACTCTTACTCCTCCATGTAGAGTCCTCCTAGGATTCATACTCCTGAGAGATAATGCTTCTCTCAACACCCCCTCATCGCTAAACCAAGTGAGATGGTTTTACCACCCGAACTACTAATACCGGTAAAGCAAGACACATGTGATCTTCAACCGAACTATACTTAGTCCGGCTCTCCAATTACTGTTTTCACCTCGGTTCTCCTTCATCAACCGTGGTAAGGATAAACCGAGCTAAATATTAACAAGGCCCTTAGAGCAAACTAACCCCACTGCGCCGTAACCGGTATAACATGGTGCACGGTGACCTATATAACTTCCTTGCGACCGGAATAGCCTTACGTCTATCTGGGACCTGAGTAGCTTTATGTCTGTCTGGAATCGGAGTAGCTTTTTATGGCACTATTATTCAGCCTTCCAAACTGAGGCCCACAGCGGCCCCGCTCGGCCCAATTTATATATATAAATTACCCTCTCACTTACTAATTAGATGCTCTGTCAAAGTATATTGTCCAGATCTCTTCCTTGACTTGTAGAATGGCTTCATCTAGGAATAGGTATTCTACCGCTTCATCCCCTTCTATCGGATGATCTGCTAGGAATGCTGCTACTGCTCTCCTCTTGATCGACTTACGAGTTACATACTTCAAATCAAATTCGGAAAAAAGAAGCAGCCAACGAGCTAGCCTACCCGTAAGCGCTAGTTTCTCAAAGAGATATTTGATGGGATCTAATCTCAAAACCAGAATCACGGAATGAGCTAACAAGTAGTGCCTCAACTTCCTGGTGGCCCATACCAAGGCTAAGCAAGCTTTCTCCAATGGAGTGTAGCGGGTCTCATAATCCAGCATTTTCTTGCTCAAATAATAGATAGCTTTCTCCACTCTATCCTCAGATTCCTGAGCAAGCATGCATCCTATCGTTGTGTTCGTGACTGACAAATACAAAATCAAGGGCTTCCCCAGCTCTGGCATTGACAACACAGGTGGATTCTGAAGGTACTGCTTGATCTCTCAAGAGCAAATTGACATCGATCATCCCATCAGAATTTCTTTCCTTTCTTCATGAGACCAAAAAGTGGTTCACAAGTCAAGGTTAATTTAGAAATAAACCGTCTTATGAATTGCACTTTACCCAGAAAGCTTCGTACCTCCTTTTCAGTCCTTGGCAGTGGCATTTCTTAGATGGCCTTGATTTTGAAAGCATCAACTTCGATGCCCCTCTGTGTGATCAAGAAACCCAGCATTTTCCCTGCTGTTACGCCGAAAGTACACTTCTGCGGATTCAACCTCAATCTATATTCCCTGATCCGTTGGAAGAATTTCTTCAAGGCGGTGTAGTAGCCCTCTCTTTCTTTGGACTTGACAATCATGTCATCCACATACACTTCAACCTCTTTGTGGATCATATCATGTAGAATAGTGGTTGTAGCCCTTTGACACAAACTCTGATTCTGCCATCCTTCTTCGAGATTGGAATAATGTTGGCCAACCATGTTGGATATTTAGACATAAGTAAGAACCCTGCCTCAATCTATTTGGTAACTTCTTCCTTAATCGTCAAAGCCTAATCCGAACGTATTCTGCATAACTTTTGCTTGACGAGTCGGGCCTCAGGGTCGAAAGGGATCCGATGCTGTACAATCTCAGGATTGATTCCAGGCATGTCTTCGTAGGACCACACGAAAACATCTTTTAAATCTTTTAATAAAGTGACTAAGCACTCGCGCTCCTCCGAAGACAACATGGACCCGACCTGGACTAAACACAAATCCTTTTCAATACCCACAGTAAAAGCAATGATTTCATCAGTAAGGGGTTTTGCAAACCTCTCTTCCTCTCGATTAATCAAAATTTTCAAAACCAAAGGAATTCCTTCCTCTTCGTTTTCATTAAAATTTTGAAAGTCCTGATGAATCCAATAAACAAACAGCACAAAGAAATACTCAGAATCTGTAGTAGCATTCCGTAGACACCCCATATTTTACCGTCCTTAAGACTTGGGCGCCACTGATTGATCACTCGATGATGAAAGTTAGGCAATGCAAATGTTCGATTTCTTCAGCAAGAAGAGCTCTAAATCCCAACCTAACAACCTATTTTTGACCAAAACTATTTTGGACCAAAATTATTTTAGACTTTAAAACCCTTTCTTTCAAAATATTTTTGAAAATGTTTCTACGATGTTCCGAGGCTTGCATTTCGTTAAAAATTGCACTTTTCGGTAAACCGAGCAAGGACAAAGTGAAAATAAATGGAAGAGAGGTGAACTCTTTGAAAAATCTTTCAAACATCTCATTTAGAGGTTTGGAGTTGAAGAAAATAGGAGAGGAGAGAAGAAAACCCGTCGGGGGAAGGTTAGGCATCAAACTGTTAAGATAGAAATGAGCAACCTTCACTAAAATAGGCATATCTCTTTACACATTTAGAATTTAGATGTGAGGTAGCTACCATTGGAAAGTAGACTTCTGGGTAGACTCAAGAATGACCTAAAATCAAGTCCAGATGAGGGAGATATGCCCATTTGAAGTCGGGCCTGGAAGCATGGCCGGCAGGTGACCGGCAGCTACCATTTGTGGACGGTAAGCCACCATTTTTTGCCTGCCGGCCACCACTACTAGCTGGCTAGCCACCTGTGTAAAACCCAGATATTTTCAAGATAGGCACATGGTTTTCTATATATAGAGGACCTCCCTCTCATCTTTCAAGGTTAGAAACATTTAGGAGTGAGATTTTGGGAGCAAAAAAATCCTCTCTCTCTCTACAATTCTTTCTCTCTTTTACAACTTGCATAGCCTATGCCCAAACACTCTAAACCAAACCTAGAGAACTTCTTGCTGAGATGATTTGAGCTTGAATTTGAGCGCTTGAAGTACTTGAGAGTGTAAAATTGGTGGTTTATGCCTTAGGGGTTCATTCATCTTCAAGAGGTATAACTTATCTAGCCTTTACACCACTTGTTTTCCATCTTTTCTATTGTTTTTTAGGCTGTGTAAAACCTATATTTTTGGGCTGAAACTTGTGGTTTAAGGCCATTAAAGGTTGAGGGGTGGTTCACCCTTCTTTGTACCTTGTTTTAAAGGCCTTTACGCTTGTGTTTCTCACCCTTTTACTATCTTTTTCCAAGTTTTTAAACACTGATTTTCAGAGCTATTTCAGTGGCTAAAAACATGTTTTGAAGTCCAAATTTGGAGGGGTTAGCCTCCCCTACTTATGTCTTACTTACTAGCCTAGGTTGTGCCATGTTTTAGCATTTTAATCTTGCTTTTTCTAGCTTAATTCTAGCATATTTTAGGACTTGTTTTGGACTATTTTAGCACTATTTTGGGTTGTTGGTTGCATTTGAGCTTTATTTTGTATGCTTCTAGTGTAATATTCCTCATGAGTTTGGTGTTCTAGGCCTTAGACACCTCCTTCTTTGAGTTGATTGAATTTGTTTATGCTTTTTCTAACTTATTTTCGGTATTAATAATCTCTGCAACCTCCCTCCTTTCTTGGCTTTTTGTTTTGCTTTGAAAGTGCTTCAAGCTCCTTGTTTGCTTAAAGCATGAGATTGAGGTCTTGTGCTTAATGGTTTAATCCCTTTGGGATTCATTACCAACGGCATGAAGCTTCTCTCATGTCTAAAACAACTTGTAGTTTGATGCTCCTTTCCATTAGAGGACTTAAACTCATCCTTGGACTTAATTGGATTAAAGAATGGTTGGTAATTAAAATGGAATAAATAAAACTTGTAATTAAAAGTGAGCAAGATAATAATTTGGTTGTGTTCAATCGGACGTTAATTGAACACGTGAAAACTTGAACCATTTCATACTCATTAGTGATGAAATGATTCAAGTCTCCAAGGTCAACTTCTTCCCTTGATCATTCATGAAAGGGAGGAGGTTTGTGTCTTGTTTTGCACTTATTGAACTTCCACACTTGGTTTCACAAGCCATCATGCAATGAAATTGCATCCATTGATGGTTTGTGAACCAAAGCTTGCTACTTCATTGATTTTCCCATGAAAATGAGAGGTGGGTTGTGCAAACAAACCCTTGAAATACCCTGTATATGCTCTGTTTGTCCTCTGTTACAGCATAATGAACCTGTGCATCAGTGGCCGGCAGACCATCATCCGTGGCCGGCAACCTTCAACCTTGGCTGGCTGGTGGCCGGCAACCTTTGCCAGTGGTCAGCCAGCCACTGATGCAAATTTCAGCAGAGTATTGGTAAGGAAGAGCAGAGTGAAAAGCAATGTTGGTGTTCAACTGTGCAAACAGAGGCATTCGGGAGCAAAACGGTGGTCTTTTCAGTGTGGAATCCAAACATGCTTGTGCACATCTCTCATTTCCCAGGGCAGAGTAGTTGATTGCTTGGTTTAATTACAATTGTGTTGTAATTCGTTAATTAGTTAAGTAGTTAACTAGTTGTGTTGTAATTATTTAATTAGTTAATTATAATAGCTAATTAATTCACGTGTTGTAATTCTTTAATTAGTTTAATTAGCTTAGTTAGCTAGTTAGATTTATTCATTCGGACTCTCCTTCATGAGAGCGCAATGTAATAATGTGTATGTCTTCCAACCCTGCGTCTTTCTCTCTTTTATTTACCAGCTTATGATGGTTAGATTAGGGGCATCACGTTTCAATTAGCATATCGCATGCTTGCATCCATTCATTTTGTATTGCACGCACCGAGACTCGGCGCATCATTCTAACCGCATTGTCATTTCAATACTTCATTTAATATGTGCTTAGACCGCACGCCTTGAATTGAGTCATATGTCATAGTAATAGCCGAGCCTATTTAGATTACATTATTGCATGCGTTACATTAGCCATCTTGCATAGTTAGGAATCATACATTTTTCTAACTCTTTTGTTTTATCTTAGCTTGGAGTACTAGGTGAGTTTTTAGTGCTTTAGCATACTTACATGAGTGTGAGTGACTACCATGACTAGCATGCTTGCCATGAGGCTAAGTGCTTACTTGTTAAACTGTTTGTATGCTTGTGGATGAAGGCTTGTTACTTGATTGGAATGATTCAATTAATGTACGTTTAAACCCACTTTGTCAAGTGGCAAATTCACAAACCTTAAGCCTACTTTATTTAGTGGCAAAATCAAACTCTTTTTGGAAAACAAACATGAAATTGAATTGTTCCAATTTGAGCAAACTAGTCTATACCTTGTGTACGTGCATCACATAGTAATGCTAGCCTAATAACCAAAACAAGAGCATATAATGTTGATAAAAATCATATCATGATTAGTAGAGGCCGATCTTTGATCGGGCGAGCGGGGGTACTCAAATGCATCCATGACCTTCCCCTCTCATACCCAAGTTCCCGAGCCGAGGCAACTTTGGTAATAACAGACACGTGGCCTTTGGCATGAGTTATGGGTTTCCTAGATTTTCCAAAAATATTTAGGTGGCGACTCTGTATCTAGTAAAACAGTTCAATTTTGGCATTTTTGATTCAAAATCGATTTTCTAAAAAGATTTGTCAAATTTGGACTCTTCGGTGTTTATCAATTTCATATTGCACTTGTGAGATTAGATTCAAAACCACGGGAGTCCGAACTGTAGGGATTATTTCGAGCTTCCGAAAGGGGACGCGAAAAAGTCGAGCTACAGTTTCTCATTTATAAAGTCCAGCTCATCCAGCTCTTCGGTTACAACCAACTCAAAAGCAAAAGAAAAAGAGGACCTGGACAAGACCTCGACATCCAGGTTATCAGCCCCAGGAATACCGAACTCGAACTCAGAAGAATCGAAACTAATTCCGACTCCACAAACTCGGTGGAATCAGATTCTGGCTTACTACCCGACTCAGAACTACTAAACAGGTAGCCCTCCTCTAGCTACCAAACAAGAGATGGTGCTTCAGATGCATCCAAAATGCTGTTGGAAGGGTTCACACCCAATTCCTCCCCGATCATGGAGATAGTCAAGTTATCCCCCAAGCTCTCGGAGTCGGCCGGAGGATCTGAAAGGAGACATTTCAGTGCTGCTCCTACTCCGAGCTCACTATTGTCTGAATCACTTTCTATGCTCCATTTAGCTTTAGTAGTTGGTTCAGCCTTTTCCTCTGTATCACTGTCATGCAACCGTAAGTCAAAGAAAATTTCAAAGCTAGGAACACTTTGCTTCTCATAATTGAACTAGGGTTCGGGGAAGCTGCAAAATGGGAAGTCTTCTTCTTCTCTGACAAAATGGTCGTTCAGTGTTCCCCGGATCGACTTGTGAACAAGCTCATAGCGTTTCCCGATCTGCTTAGCTCTAGCTCTACCTGTCATCTCTTTTCTCTTCTTGACCCAATCCTCTTTGGTGGACACATAGCCAAGACCAAAAGTATGCGGATTATGTGGCACATCGGCCAATGTTGTGACGCCTTTTTGGCCACTTCTTTCCAACCTCATTCTTGGCACATGTTGGAGTTTGTTCATGAAATAGATTGATTGGACACTAACATATATGCCCTCATCTACTACCAAGATGGTTTGCACTGCTCGGGCCTCGGCCAAAGTAAACCCTGAGAGGAATACATCCTCCTCGCCATGAACAATTTCCAGCACAAGTGTAGTTACCTATGACGGAGGATGTATGGACGAATTCCCGAACACAATAGCCACCCCCTTTCCATGAGGGTATTTCAACATTTGGTGAAGGGTAGAAGAGACTGCTTTCACAAGGTACAGCTAGGGCCTCCCTAGCAATAAGTTGAAAGTGGCCGGTACATCCAGGATATGGAACTCAATATCTTGTTGAGTTGGGCCCACTTGAACTCTGATCTGTACCGTGCCCATAATTTCTCTGCTCGTATTGTCATACGCCCGAATCACTTAGGTTGTAGGCACGAAATCCGCTGGTTTCAGGCTAATGGCATAAGCTGTGCGAGATGGACAGACGTTGATAGCTGACCCGGTGTCGATCAATACCATTGGCACCCACTTTTCTCTGCACTCCACTGATATGTATAGAGGTTTATTGTGTGCTGAGCCTTCCAGAGGTAATTCTTTTCTAAGAAGGTTAGAGTTGGCATGGCGCCTCTTGGGAAGACTAATTCCACAAGCTGTTCAGGAGTCGTGTCAATGGACAATTTTGTTTTATCCATAGCTGATAGTACAACCTGTAGATACACTCGAGAAGCCATGAGCAGACCCCAGATTGAAATATCGGCTTGAATTTTCTTCAACTATTTCAGCACCGCTTCTTCTTCTAACTATTTTTCCTTCTGCTTCTCAACCTCTTTATCCTTCCCGGAGGCTTCAACTTAGTCCAAATGCGGCGGCTTAAAATACTGCCCACTTATCATCATATGGTCAATCTCTTTAGTGTACCATGTATTGTCTGGCAGATCTTTACCCCAATCTTCATCGATGTGGGCCAGATAGAGCAACCGACAGACAATCGTCCGGCTCCGTTCTGATCATTCTCTCATCACAAGTATCCCCCGCAGGGAGTTGAGCTTTTCCAGTTTCCCAGTTGTCTTGAACCCTTTCTTGTTCAAAATGCTTCAGTGCAACTTATTACTCTGAATCCACAGTACTAACAATGCCTAGTTCCTAAGTTGATTATTCCACACCGGTATTCTCCGGTCGTTTCCCCTTGTTCCAAGCCATTGCTGCGGTTCTCGCTTTCTGTTCTTCCAACTTCATCTCGGTTCTTTCCTCTCTGTCTGGTTCGTCACTAAGCCACCCAGAATTGTCGATTGACCCATTCAAATCAAACCAGCTAATGTGCACATCTCTTTGATCTTGTTCATCAAAGAATTGCAGGTTGTCTATGTCCTCCTCTAGCTCGGCCAGATCATCCAGTCCCTGACTTGGGCCATCCTTTTTAACCTCATTGACTTCCATTCCAACTAGCAACACCATTTCCAGCTTGGCTTGATTGATTGGCACAATGTAACAGCACGGGTCATACACCCCTTTTGAAAAGTCCTCAAAACTCTCTAGCGACGGACTAACACTTTCCTCCAAGGCCAACCTCCCTTCTTCCACCACTGTCACCACCACGGGTTCAGGTTGAGGTGTGGACGTGTCCATCATGCACAAATCTGTGCTTTCAGGAATGAACACCGTCGGTCTAGGTAGGTGGGAAGGGGTGATATATATGCTTGGGTCGTAGGAGATGGCCAATGTTTGGATTAGGTTTATATACGGGGGTAGAGGCAGTGACATTTGGTTTTTGGAGAGGTGTGATCACCTTATTATCAATGAGATCTTGTATCTCATAACACAGCCTGAAGCATTGGTCGGTGTCATGATCGTGCTGCTGGTGAAAAACACAGTATTTGGCTAGGTTGTGTTTAGGTGGGAGAGAATCCGGTAGTGGGCGAGGCTCTAACAGTCTAAGGTGTCCTTTCTTGATCAGCACCTTCATGGCTTGGGATAGAGACATGTGGAGTGGATTAAAGACCCTTTGGGATTGGGTCTGGTTGTTTGAGGTTTGTGGAGCTGTATTGGCATTTTGGCTATGGTGGTAACAACACTCAAATCAGACGGCCGCATAGTTGTGCTTCCACTAGTGGTTGTATTGGAACTGCACGCAAAAGGCCTCTTGGCCTACTCATTCTCATCAATTATTAACCCCTGTTTCATTGCATCTTCAATCTGAACCCCTATCTCATGGAGCTCAATGAATGTGAACAACGGCAAGACAATTATCTTCTGTAACAATTTCCCCTGCAGATTGTGGACCATAATCCTGATTTGATCTTTTTCTGATGGCCTAGTAGTCATCATCGATGCCTTGGCCCTCCACCTTGTTACAAAGTCTGAGAAACCCTCCTTTGGCTCCTGACAAGTTGCCTCAAGATCACGAGTTGTGACCTCGATTTGCGTATTTGTAAGAGTATTGTGTGATGAAGGCCTTGGTCATTTCCTCTCAGCTCCGTTTCATAGAATCTTCCAACTTTGCATACTAGATAGCTGCTATTCCTGACAAGGTCTGGCCGAAAAGTGACAGCTTTTGAAGTCTGGTAAGGCCCATCGGCCGCAGGATATCGGTGAGCAACCGCAGATGAACCATGAGATCTCCAGAGCCATCGAACCGATCTATGTGTGGCATTTTAAACCGGTCTGGCAAGGTTACTGCAAAGTCAGTATATCCATCTTTGATGTCGGGGATAGAGTTCACACCTTGTGCCCGTTTAAAAAGCTTCTTTAGCTTATTGACCGTAAGTATAGTAGGGCTAACTTCGAATTCAAACAGAGGCTCGGTTTGGTATACTGGTGCTTTGGAGGCTTGCGGTGGGATCGGGTCTACCGGATTGCCTAGATTCTCTTGGACATTAGTAGTGATTTCGGGTGCTGGGATACCTGCAGGAGGTGCAAGGGAAGCGGCCATTGCATTTGTGGTTCTTCTTCTTCTGACTGTTTATTGATCAGAGAAACTTAACGGCTTGCAGGCGACATCTTCTTTGCATAGTTTCCACTATTTGTTGGAGATGACGAATCAAGTCCTCCATACTGACTACAGGGTAATGAGTCATCTAAATAGGCTAGTGATCTCTTGCTGGCCTAGATGTAGAAGATTGAGCCTGACTAGATGCAGGTGATTGCTGAACTACTGAATTGTGCCTAACTCTCCTCTGTCTAGTAACCGGCGGGAGCGAAGCAAACACAGGTTGTCCCTTAACAAGATCTCCAGATCTGTAAAGTCTCCTTACACGAGTCTAGAGTGCTCAGGGGATATCCGAACTATTCAAAGCAATTGTGATAAACTTCCTTGCAAAAAGAAATAAAGCAAAAGGAAAGCAAAAATTAGAAACCGCACAGCACCTTAACTCAGATGTGAACAACACACAAATGTAATCAAAAGTTGTAGGACTGCACTCAACACTAAATTTTGCCCCCTAAATCTGATACCCAAACTTGCAACTGATACGCACATTCCTGTAGAGTTTCACTCTGAAAGCACATATCAGTTAAGTGAGAGCCAAAACACCCCTATGAGGGGGTAGGGTTACCCTGTCCTAGTTTCGTCAAGAACTAGGGTTCACTATCCAAACAAAGCGGTTTCACACAATCCCTAAATTTAGGTGAGCAACATGTCCTAGTTTGGAGCAATCACTATGATTTTCGATATGCAACTAGGTCAAATGGTCAAAAAGGATACCTCGGCAAAACTACCTAATATACCTCTCACACCTAACACTGAAAAGTGAAAGGCGGATCAAGCGGTACAACGGTAATCCAGATCCAAGGACTGTGTTTTCATCATGGCAGAGCTCGTAACCGGCCAGTCTTTTGGCAATCTTTTTCAAGCAAGCCTTCGGCAAACTGTCCAAGAATAGCAGATGGAAAACACAGTGACTTAAGCGCACCAATACAAATGCAATGCAAAGAAACATATAAGTGTAGATAAAATTTCATATCATGAGTTCAAGTCAAGTTCTCTAAATCCCCAGCAAAGTTGTCAAAAACTATAGCTCGACTTTTTCGCACCCCCTCTCGGAAGTTCGAAATAAGCCCTACAGTTCAGACTCCCGCAGTTCTAAATCTAATCTCACAAGTGCAATGTGAAATTGATAAACACCAAAGAGTCTAAATCCGGCAAATCTTTTTGGAAAATCGATTTTGAATCAAATTGCCAAAAATGGATTGCTTTGCCAGATACAGAGTCGCCATCTAAATATTTTTGAAAAATCTAGGAAACCCATGACTCGTGCCAAAGGCCACACGTTCATCATCACCAAAGTTGTCTCGGCTCGGGAACTTGGGCATGAGGGGGGAAGGTCATGAATACATTTGAGCACCTATGCTCGTCCGATTAAAGATCGGCCTCTACTAATCATGATATGAATCTTATTTACATTATATGCTCTTGTTCCGATTATTAGGCTAGCATTTACTATGTGATGCACACATCCAAGTATAGACTAAATTGTAAGAATTGGAACATTTCAAGTCATGTTTGTTTTGAAAAATTGTTTGATTTTGCCACTTAACAAAGTGGTCTTAAAGTTTGTGATTTTGCCACTTGACAAAGTGGGCTTAAACGTACATTCATTGAATCATTCAAGCAACAAGCCTTCATCCACAAGCACTCTAACATTTTAACAAGTAAGCACTTAGCCTCATGGCATGCATGCTAATCATGGCAGTCACTCACACTCATGCAAGTATGCTAAAGCAATAAAAACTTACCTTATACTCCAAGCTAAGATAAAACAAAAGAGTTAGAAAAATGCATGATTCCTAACTATGCCAAATGTCTAATGCAACACATACAATATGCAATTACTAGGCTCGACTACTAATATGTCATATGACTCAATTCAAGACATGCGGTCTAAGCACGTATTAAACGAAGTATTGAAATGACAATGCAGTTAGAAAGAAGCGCCGAGCCTGCTTCGATATATGCAATACAAGATGAATGGATGCAAGCATGCGATATGCTAATTGAAACGTGATGCCCCTAATCTAACCATCATAAGTTGGTAAATAAAAGGGAGAAAGACGTGAGATTGGAAGACGTGCACGTTATTACAACATTAATGCCCTCGCACAAGAGGGTTTGAATGAACTAAGCTAATTAACTAACTAATTAAAGCGAAGCTAATTAAACTAATTATTACAGAAGTAATCAAATAAATAACTAACTAAACTAATTAACTAATTATTACAACAAAATATGAATCAACTAACTATTCTAGTTAACTAACTAACTACGAAATGAAATCGAATAACTAATTAACTAACTAATTTAGTTACGACACATATCAAAATTAATTAGCTATAACTAATTAATTACAACAAAACTATGATTAAATACTAATCAAACTAAACAAGTAGTCCCGGGAATAGAGAGATGTATGCATGCTCGGTTTCCACCTGAAAAACATCCATTGTGTTGCTTCCGATTGTCTCTGTTGCACAACCCTTGCACTGGTTTTTTCTCTTCCAAATCAACTCTGCTCTGCTTCACAAGCATTCTGCTCAAAATTCACTGGTGGCCGGCAGGCCAGAAGTGAGGGGTTGCCGGCCACTGATGGCTTGTTCCTCCTTGCTGCAATAGAGGACAAATAGAGCAAAGAGAGGGTATTCTCACAGGTTGTTTGTATCGTGTATCCCTCATTATCATTAAAACATCTCAAACGAGTGATATACTTGGTTGCAAAACCATCAATCAAGCAATTTCATTGCATGATGGCTAAAGAACTAAGATGTACAAGTTCAATAAATGCACAAACAAGACCAAAAGCCTTCACCCTATCATGCATGATCAAAGACAACGGAGACCTAGGAAACTTGGCACATTTCCTCACTTTGAGTATGAAATGCCCCAATTTTCCTTATGTTCAATTAACGCCTGATTGAACATATCAAAACATAATCAAATTCTTATCTTGCACATTTTAGTTTTCATTTTTGTTTATTCATTTTAATGACCCTTTCATTCCTTAACCAATTAAATCCATTGGTGAGTTAAGTCCTTTAAAAGAGAAGGGAGTGTCAAACAATGGGTAGTTTAAGGCAAAAGAGAGGTGTCATGCCGTTGATAATGAACCCCCAAAAGAGGATTAAACCATTAAGCATGGCCCTCAATCTCAAGCTTAAACAACCCTAAGGCTGAAACAACCCTCAAAGAAAACAAAAAGTAAAGAAATGAGAGAGGTTGTAGAGATTATGCTTGCTGAACTTAAGTGAGAAAAGTACTAAAACACTGCAATCAACTCAAAGAAGTGGTGTCTAAAGGCATAAAACACCAAGCTTGTGAGGATACTTACACTACAACTATGCAAAATAAGACTCAAATGCAACAACCAACCCAAAACAGAGTTAAAAAAGTCTAAATCAAAGCCTAAAACATGCTAGAATTAAGCTATAAAAGGCTAGAAAAATAAGGTAACACATAGAGTTATCTAGGCTAGCAAACAAGACACAAGGAGGGGAAGCTAACCCCTCCAAATTTGGACTTCAAAACATGATTTTTACCTCTGAAATTCAATGTTCAAAAGCCCAAAAAAAGATGGCTTGAAAGTGGAAAACAAAGGTGGAAATGAATTACAAAAAAGGAATAAAGAAGGGTGACCCACCCCCTAACCTTAAATGGCATAAAACCACCAATTTTAGCCCACCAAAACAGAGTTTTTTATAGCCTAAAACAGCCCAAAAACTGTGGGAAAATGATGGAAAAACAAGTATGCAAAGTAAAGTAAAAAAATCAAGTATTATAGCTCTTGAAGCAAAGATCAATTCTAGGCAACAATTCAAGTCAAAACCAATTTCAAGAGCTCCAAGAAGGCCTCAAGGAACCTCAGCTCAAAGGTGATCAACTTTGATTAAGGAGGTATAAGCAAAGGTGTAGTGTAAGTAGGCTAATGTGTACAAATTTGCAAGAGAGAGAGATAAATGTAGAGAGAGAGAGATTTTTGTTCCAAAAATTCCAACCCTCAAAAATGGGGGAGGAGACCCCCTATATATAGAAAAACATGCATTTGGCTGAGATACATCCCTCCATACACGTGTAGGGAAATGCAGCCAATTGTGGTAACTGCTAAAACAGTTGTCAACAAAATATCTAAAAAGAGACACTGATGGTCGGCAACGCACAAAGGTGGTCGGCAGGGCACAATTGGTGGCCGACAGCCTACCAGAGAGAGCCTACAGGTCCCAAGGTCTCAAGGTTTGAAGCACTAAGGGTTTGGTCCAAAATAAGGCACATAAAAGATAGGGTTTAAAGGCTCAAATGCAGGGCATTTCGCCGAGGACTTCGGGCATTAAAATGAGCACATGCAGTCATAATCATCGAGTGCACAAGCGATGATGTCCAAGTCTTGAGGACGGTCAAAAATGGGGTGTCTACATTCTTCATACTAGTTTTTAGAGAAATTTTTGAGAGCATAGAACACATGTTCTAGTTCGCCGTACAGATTGTTTGGAGTGCTACTGCAATCTGTGCAGATCATTGTATCTTGGGAGATAGACGTCATTTATCCGTAAGCACCGAAGCGGGGTGAATCTGTCTTAAGGACAGAGTGTCACACATTTAACTTGATCATTTTTGTACTTATTCATCTGTAAATAAATTCTGTAAGTAATTTATTTTTATTTGTTTGATTTGGTTTTAAGTTATTTATTTTACACAAAAGATTGTTCCAACATAAATAACTTTAACAATTTTATTTCTTGTGTTGGTTTGAGGTTTTCAACAGGTTTCCATAATCATACAATCAAAAGGTTTTCAAAACATAATCATATAGTGTCACGCCCCAAGCTCCGTGACAACGCCACACACTCATTTAAGTGAGCATACAAGGCTAAGAGTCCAATACATAACCAATAATGTAAAATACTCAAATTAAATCCTTAATTATCATAATGCTAAAATCCATAAAAATTGATAATTCTTATCATATGAAATTGTCCACCAAGTCCACTAATAAAATCCACTAACAAAACAATAATCCAAGTACTTAAATCATAATCCTACTCTCGGCACTCTCACAAGTAAAAAAATCCTGCGCAGCTCTACTCCTCAAAATCTAAAAAAAAAAATAAGGGTAAGCTAGATAGCCCAGTAAATAACCAACCATCACTGCTAACTGGATCAAGTATACAAAAAAAATAGTTGATAACCAATAAATATATTTTTTTGCTACCATTCAATAAATGAACAATTATTATGTAAGATGGTTTCATAGCTGAAAATAAACAGTGTAGCAATACATTTTAATTGAAAAGACAATGAGGTAATTTGATGAAATTTCGTTGTTCAAAATTGATGGTTCGATATTCAATGGTTCAATGATGCGATTCACAAAACCCAAGTCTTGGTGACTACGGTCACTTAGCCTGTGACAAGGCCCAGAACTACACATAAGTCGGTGGTAAAGCCCCAAAAGAAACTAGTTTTTGTGCCAATAAATAACCCCTATTGGTTAGGGTCCAAATCATAGTCAAACTAGAGTGATGTTCAAAATTTAAACAATACACAACTTTTAAATAAAATATTCGATATTTTCAGAATAAACATTTAGTACAATTTTCATAATAGTTACATAAAATATTCAAATAATTTTCATAATAATATTCGATGCTATTTTATACTTGACCCATATTTTATTTTAAGAGAACATGAAGGCTATGAATAAATACTTATAATTTTAAACGATTCAATAGGAATACAAATGTACCAATAGTGATAGAGGGTTACTTACATCAAACGCTTGAAAATAATATTCCAACACCAACTCCAAACACCCAGCTCCACCACTTCAATCACATAAACCTAATAAATAAAACTTCAAATAAATTAATATTTTGATGTCTTTCACACATTAACAAGTACCCATTATATATATGCTTAAAATCTAAGAGACACCAAATCTATCCATCCAATTCAATAGCCAAACATACATTACCCAATGTACAAAACCCGAAAGTCAAAACACACCCACCCAAATTGCTCCACTCTTACATGTTGCACCCAAACATCCAATTCTCAAAATGAAACTAATAATTAGCAATACAGGAAAACTTTTACTTCCACCAATGGGTGTCGAAATATCACCAAATTTGAGCCTTTAATCTCTACGGCAGTCTCTCTTCCGAAACCTCTATAATATTGTGATACCACATAACGTGAAAACCCTTTCTTTCTTTCTTTTTTTTCCTTTTTAAAAAGGCTAAAAAAACCTAATTCTTAAGATTACTAAATTACCCATATAATTTATTTTAATTAATAATCTATTCAAAAATAATTCTATAAATAACTTGAGTTTTACATATAGTCAAAAAAAAGATCCAGATAAATTATTCTATCAAACAACACCATTCAAGCCAAAAAAATTGAAAAGCCAAAGCCCCAATTGAGAGCAAAAATGATCAGATTGATCACGAAAAACAACATGAAGCAGATCCGAAACAAGCAGATTTTCATCTATTTTCTCTCAATGGGGAAAAAAAGGAGAGAGGAGGAAGAGGTTGAGAAAGCGGAGAGAGAGAAGAGGAGGAGGAGGTTGAGAATCCATAACCATCGCCTCGCTTCCGCTGCCATCGCCGCTATCGCCCTCCTTTTCATTTCGTCTCTCTGTTCTTGCTCCATCAAGAGGGTTAGGGTTCTTAGCCTGAGAGAGAGAAGACAACGGGGAAAAGAAAAGAAAAAAAGGGAAGAAAAAAATAAATAAAAAATGACCAAAACAACATCGATTTGGCACTACAACACGAAAAATTGCAGAGAACCACTACTACAAAAATAGATAAAGATCACACTTTTTTTTGTGTGATGTATATTATTTAATCGCACCTTTTAAGTTTTATTAAAGTGTGATCTCTGACAGTGTGATTGAAAGGGGTCATTTTTAATCACACATTTTAAGTGTGATTAATAACATTTAGATCACACATTTTAAGTGTAATTAAAAATATTTAGATCACACTTTTTAAATGTGATTAATAATATTTAGATCACACCTTTTAATCGTCAAAAGCTCATTCGTGAAAAAAAAAAAAAAAAATTACACTCATTAGCTTCTCATTTCCTCTTATAGAGATTCAAACCATCAACTCCTCTCACACCATAAACCTTGTACCACACACTCTTTCCACTACGCCTCTATAATACCATATAATTATATATGCAACATATATTATTTATATAGTACATAGACCCGTATTAATATAAAAGTATATATATAAAGATAATTATTTTTTATTGAACATAATTTATGTAAAAATAAATTATTTACTAGAAAAAAAAAAAGAGAGACCACTTTTGACAACTAAACATAATTTTAGTGGCCAATTCTACACTTTTGGCTACTAATTATTTTTTAGTCGTTAAAAAATTTAATTCTCGGGCTAAAATTATCACTTTTTGTGACTAAACTTCTTTTTAGTCGCTAAAAAGCCTCACTTTTGGCTACTAACATCTTTTTAGTCGCCTAGTGTCTCACTTTTGGCTACTAAATTTTTTTTAGTCACCAAAAAGCCTTACTTTTGGCCATTAAAATTTTTTTAATCGGTAAAAGCCATATATGGGCAACCAAACATATTTTTGGTCGCCAAAACCTATACTTTTGGCTACTAAATTTTTTTAATCATCAAAAATCTTTACTTTTGGCTACTAATATTTTTTTAGTCGCCAAAACTTATACTTTCAGCGACCAAATGTGCTTTTTTAGTCGCTAAAGATGCTTTTTCTTATAGTGGAGTGCGATTAAATATATATATATATATATAATTACACTTATTTAAAAAGTGTGATTAAAAAGTAGTAATGTATATATAATCACATTTTAATTAGAAGGTGTGATTAAAAAATATATAAATAATCACACTTTAATTAGAATTTGTAATTAAAAAAAAATATAAATATAATCACACTTATTTGAAAAGTGTGATTAAAAAGCAGTAATGTATATATAATCACACTTTAATTAGAAGGTGTGATTAAAAAAATATATAAATAATCACACTTTAATTAGAATGTGTGATTAAAAAATATATATATAATCATACTTATTTAAAAAGTGTGATTAAAAAGTAGTAGTGTATATATAATCACACTTTAATTAGAATGTGTGATTAAAAATATATATATATATATATATATATATAATCACACTTAATTGAAAAGTAACATAAAAAATGAATATTATCACACTCAATCAAATTAAGTGTGATTAAAATATCAATTTAATTTTTTTTATCACACTTCCAATAAAAGTGAGATTTTTTTTTTTTTGTCAAAGTATGATGTTTAACTATTTTTATAGTAGTGAACCAGAACAGAGGATCTGAACTCGTGCTAGAGAAGCTCTCCGATGCATAAGTTAAACTTTAGGATCAAAACTAGGGAAAGCACGAGGTATTGAGCATTTAGATTAGAATTACATTTTCATTGTTGAGCTATGTAATCTTTTATATCTTTTCCAACTAGTAGGTTCTACTGAGTTTGTAATTCCTATGTATAATCTCAACCCACTAGTACTTTTCCTCCTAAAGGATAGACCTTATCCTTTAAGCACCCTAACCTTGTAGGTTTGTAATCAAAGTATATCCACTTCGTAGAAAATGGATCGAGTCAAGCTAATCAACTCACCTTGGTTGCACCTGCAACTGTTGCACAATTAGTGAATCCTCATTGGTCACCCATACATGTTCGGAAGCATTCGAGTTGCGGGCTAAGGATTTGTGTTGGATTTCATTCAAGCTTTAATACCAGCCAATTCTGCTCGGCCCAATATATCTGCCGGATGTTGATTACCTGTCCATTCGACCAAAGGCCAACTTAGGCCAGTTTTGCTAGGTCATAGACCTTAGACCATGCAAATTCTGCCCGTCCTACCATTCCGGTTGAAATCTCACTCTTAGATTTTATATTAGTTATTTAAAGAATAATATAAATATAAATTTAATAGTTTATTGTAGAGGCCGAATTAATTATATACTAAGGAAGGTCAAATTCATTTGAAGAAAATCAGGACAAAGATTATTCAGCCCTATCCAAAGGGGTCTTGAGGCCAAATATCTAAATTGGCCATACAAGGAGTCGAGTAGGAGCTGGCATACAACTGAAAGGCCGAATAAGCAATCATGTGCTAGATTAAGAATGGGCCCGACCCCTGGGACCGGATATTAGTATAAATAGAGGAACATCAACCAAAGAAAGGTATGTGAGAATAGATTAAATAACTTGAGATAGAAGTAAATTTGAGAGCATACTAACTTGTCTGTCAGAGTGTTAATTCCGACACCTCTGATCGGAGTGTTCATCCTTTTTTTAGGTGACAATCTGAGGATCAAGAACGTCCTATTGGATCTTGGAGTATTTCCAAACCCCATCTCCACATTTATCAATTTTAAGATTGAATTAAACATACTAAGAATTCTCTATTTTATTTACTAAAATATATTGAATAAAATGGCTTTATTTTTATCATCTACTAAGTTCAGTTGAAATAAGAATTTTCGATTTTATAGAAGAGTGCCTAATCTATATATCAAACTAGCTATTTTAGTTAATTTTTTAAAACTTTTTATAAAAAAAAATACAAAAGTAGAGAGAATAGCTGTTTTTTTTTTTTTTTAGGTGATCAAAAATGTTTGGTACCCCTTTTTTGGGAGTTCTATGACCCCCAATTTGATCTTGGCCCTTGATGTGTGTGTGGGGTCCACTCATGTATGTGTGGGCCCTATATTATGAGTGGTTGAGATGAGAAAGGGGATTGTGGGGGTCATGTATGTGTAGGGATCTCTATCACAATTGTTTAGGTGATCCCCAAAAGAAAAATGTTTGGGACCTCCTTTTTTTAGAGACCCCTATTACTCCCTTGGATCTCAATCATTAATGTATATGTAGAGCCTACTCATATATGTGTGAGGTTTATACCATTAATGATTGAGATTTAAAGGAGATTGTGGGAGTCTCCAAAAAAAGGAGACTCAATCATTATTGTTCCCAAAATCACTGGCCTCGTTTGGGGAGTGGCTATTTTAGCTAAAAAGTCAAAAAATTACTAAAAGTTGTCACATCATCTCTCTACTTTTCTGCACATCTTTTTATAAAAAGCCAAAAAATTACTAAAATAACTTTTTCCCAAAGCTTTCGTACAAGACAGGATTCACATATTTACTTTAGAGCAGATTTGGTTATTTGGGCTATTTAATAATTAATTTATTTACAAATTAAATACCTACACACATTTACATGTAAATATCAAGCAACTCAAATTTAAATTTTACTACCTTTATAAAAGAAAAAAGTTAATATCTTATCCTTTTTAAATGAAAACATTTCTTAACTAAACTCATGAAATTCAACTATTTAACTTTCATAGAAATTCAAATAAATTCATTTATAAATGATCAAATGTTAAATTCGTTAATTCATGAGATAAGACAATGTACAAAAAGTATAGTGCAAGTCAATATTGATTTAATTTTTATTGAATATTTTTTTAAAAAAATATAAATTAATTCGATTAATATAAAAATATACATATTTTGGAAATTTTAAAAATTAGTATTTCCTCAATTAGAAAAAGCAAAATCATATGGAAAATTATAAGTGTTTATGATTTATTTTTTTGGGTCTTTAAATTAAGAAAATAGATTTTGACAAAACAAGCCATGCATAAATCAATTGTAATGTACAAATTATTTAAATACAATAAATAATCCTTTGCTAAATCAAGAAAAATTATTAGTTGGTCTAAGAGTATCACATTACTATACTTTGGCAACCACAACTCATCATGTCCTCTTAAATTTTTTAATCGCTTAATATAAAATTATAAATCTCATTTTCTCCACCAATCACAATATATTTGAAGTACACATGACGCTATTCCTAAACTAACCAATACCTTCTCCTAAACAAAACATACCTCGGATCAATTTTCTTCTTATATTTACACATGTCAACAAGATCAACAGGCACATTGCTTTGCTTAGAGCTTGTAAGAACAGGGCAAATCCGAATCTTTGTAAATAAATAAATAAATACTGTTCAAAAAATAAACAAACAAAAACACGTGGCAAAGCTTAAAGCACAGCTCTTCTAATGAGGGGCAGTACAGTCATTTCAATATCTTGAAAATTTCGCGGGCAACACGGTTCCTTCGCATTCCGAAAGCCTATAATCGCTATCATCTGATAGAGAGTTGGTCATAATCGGCTCAAACTCTCTCAATTCAGTTACGGGGTGGAGGTGAGGGTGAGAGTGAGGGAGTTTTAGAGAGAGAGAAAGTCTTTCTCATCACGAAACAGAGATATACACAAACGCTCACATTTTGTGAAAGAAAGAGAGAGAGATCGTGGTGGCATCGGACGGGACTGAATTTTTTGAATTGGAAATGGAAAGCGGAATCAACAGTTTCTTGAGAGCGTCGAATGCAGAGTCCGTAAGGGAAGATGAAGATGAGCTTCTTTGGGCGGCTCTGTCGAGGTTGCCGTCACAGAAGCAAACGAACTTCACGTTGTTGCGACGGACGGTGTCGAAATTGGACGGTAGGGAAGAGAGGTCTAAGGCAATCGACGTCAAGAAACTAGATCGCTTTAATCGTGAACTCATTGTCAATAGGGCATTTGCAACCACAGAGTAAGACAATTACAAGCTTCTCTCCGCCATCAAAGAACGCCTCGATGGGTAATCGCAATACACGATCTCTCTCTCTCTCTACATATACATACATACATACATACATGTATACGTACATATATATGTGTGTGTGTGTGTGTGTGTGTGTGTGTGTGTGTGTGTGTGTGTGTGCGTGCACGCGCCTCTCAATGGACAAGAAACCAAAAATTGATTTACTGCAATTTTCCTCCATTTGTACGAAGTATGAACGACTAGAAATTTCTTCAATGCATGAGACATTAATCAATTATGGCAATATAGTTGTGAAGTCCATTGAATTATATGCAATTGTTATTTGGGTAATGCTAAGGATACCAAATTTTCTACCAAAACAAAGGGCCAAGGCCTTGTTTGGTTTGACTTTGGGAGATAAGTTTTCAAAAAATATTTTGGGAAGAGAGTTTAGAAATTTTGTAGTTTGTTTGGTTGTATATTTTGAAATAGTTTTGGAGTTTCGGAGTTTGGGACAGTACAGTCATTTCAACATCTTGAAAATTTCGCGGGGCAACCCTGTTCCTCCGCATTCCGAAAGCCTATAATTGCTGTCATTTGATAGAGAATTGGTCACAATCAGCTCAAACTTTCTCAATTCAGTTACGGAGTGGGGGTGAGGGTGAGAGTGAGAGAGTTTTAGAGAGAGATGAAGTCTTTCTCATCACGAAACAAAGATATACACAAATGCTCACATTTTGTGAGAGAGATCGTGGTAGCATTAGACGGGACTGAATTCTTCAAATTGGAAGTAGAAAGCGGAATCGACAGTTTCTCGAGAGCGTTGAATGCAGAGTCCGTGAAGAAAGATGAAGATGAGCTTCTTTGGGCGGCTCTGTCAAGGTTGCCGTCACAGAAGCAAACGAACTTCGCGTTGTTACGACAGACGATATCAAAATTGGACGGCGGGGAAGAGAGGTCCGAGGCAATCGACATCAGGAAACTAGACTGCTTCAATCGCAAACCCGTTGTCAAGAGAGCATTGGCAACCACAGAGCAAGACAATTACAAGCTTCTCTTCGCCATCAAAGAACGCCTCGATAGGTAATCGCAATACATGATCTCTTTCTCTCTCTGCATATACATACATGTATACGTACATATGTGTGTGTGTACGCGTGCGCCTCTCAATGGACAAGAAACCAAAAAATCCCGACCCCTGGGACCAGATATTAGTATAAATAGAGGAACATCAACCAAAGAAAGGTATGTGAGAATATATTAAATAACTTGAGGTAGAAGTAAACTTGAGAGCATACTAACTTGTCTGTCAGAGTGCTAATTCCGACACCCCAACCAAAGTGTTTATCATTTTTTAAGGTGACAATCTGAGGATCAATAATGTCCTATTGGATCTTGAAGTATTTCCAAACCCCGTATCCACATTTATCAATTTTAAGATTGAATTAAACATACTAAGAATTCTCTAGTTTATTTACTAAAATATGTTGAATAAAATGGCTTTGTTTTTATCATCTACTAAGTTAAGTTGAAATAAGAATTTTCAATTTTATAGAAGAGTGCCTAGTCTATATCAAACTAGCTATTTTAGTTAATTTTTTAAAATTTTTATTTTAAAAAAAATACAAAAGTATAGAGAATAGCTGTTTTTTTTTTTTTTTTTTACTATTTTAGGTGATCAAAAATGTTTGAAACCCCTTTTTTTGAGGTTCCATGACCCTCAATTTGATCTTGGCTCTTAATGTGTGTGTGAAGTCCACTCATGTATGTGTGAACTCTACATTATCAGTGGTTGAGATGAGAGTGGGAGTTGTGGGGGTCATGTATGTGTGGGGATCTCTATCACAATTGTTTAGGTGATCCGAAAAGAAAAATGCTTGGGATCCCTTTTTTTAGAGCCCCCCATTACGCCCTTGAATCTCAACCATTAATGTATGTGTGGGACCTACTCATATATATGTGGGGCCTATACCATTAATGATTAAAATTCAAAAAAAATTATGGAGGTCTCTAAAAAAAAGAGTCTCAATCATTAATGTTCCCAAAATCACTTAGTAAGTTTTCGTACAAGACAGGATTCACATATTTACTTTAGAGCAGATTTGGTTGTTAACAAAATCTCATTTAGGCTATTTAATAATTTATTTATTTACAAATTAAATACCTACACACATTTACATGTAAATATCAAACAACTCAAATTTAAATTTTACTACCTTTATAAAAGAAAAAAAGTTGATATCTTACTACAACAAAATACACCATGGCGACTAAAAAAAATTTAGTTGTCAAAAGTCGTAGAATTAGCGACTAAAATTTTTTTTAGTTGGCAAAAGTACAATATTTAGTTACAAATTTTTTTTAGTGGGGTATATTAACTATTAGCGACTACAAAAAAATTTAGCCGCTAAAAATACTAAAATTGGCGACAAAAAAATTATTTTAGTCACTGTATATTGAGTTTTGGCTACTAAAAACGATTTAGTCGCCAAATGTAAAAGAAAAAATTATTTGTTATCTTTGGCGACCAAAAGTTTGGTCGCCAAAAACATATTTTCAGAAACAAAAAAAATTTAGTCGCCAAAAAATTAAAATATTTGGAGGAAACCTTTCAAATTCTAGAGGTTTAAATAAAATAAATAAATTGGCGACTAAAAATTTTGGTCGCTAATGGTGTAATATATATATATATATTTGGTTTCCAAACCAAACAAACCAGCGCCTCTCTCTCTCTCTCTCCTCTCTCTCTCTCTAGCGTCCGTCTCCCTCTCCGTGCTGTTACGGTGCTCTCATTGCTATTCTTTGTGGCATGACCTTCTTCTTTGTCCTCTCTTTCTTCTCCTCCTCCTCCTCCTCCTCCTCCTTGTTCTTGCCCCTCTCATTGGTCTTAACCACTTGAGCCGTCGTGTCTGGAGGAGAAATGATCTGTTGGCGTGGAGGATGTAAGATGGGTGAAGGATTAGATCGAGTCCAAAACATCATATGCACGATAATGTCCTCCGTAAGGGCATTAACCCTCGCTATCGCTTCTTGACTCCAAGATCTTGTTCGGTCATAACCTCTCTCTCTCTCTTTCAATTTGTCTATGTATGTATTGGATTTTTGGAAATCTACACTTGTCAAGCTCTTCATTGAAAAGAAATGGTGAATTTAGGTTTTGGATTTTAGAGATATGTTGTATTATGGCCTATAGATTTTAGGTTTTGGATTCTGATTTGGTCTACATTCTAATTTCGATGTTTTGGACTTCTATTTGTGTTTCTTAATCAAACATTGAATCTAATGGCATTAACTTCTCCAATTTTTTTTGAAAAATCTGCATACATACAAGTGAAAATTTGTGAATGTGTGCCTGCTGCAGTTCATGATTGACAAGTTATGGACTTTTAAAGCATCTCCATCACCCACGGAAGCTCCATCAAGATTGAATGTGTGCCCTGTTATGGCCTTTTCTTGATCATTTTTATGTCAGGTTTATTTTTTCGGACATTTATGTTTTAATTGTGTTTGTTCTTTAGTTTTTATGCATCTTAAGTGCCAATACAAATTATGTAGTTTCAGATTATTTAATGCAGATGCATTTATTGTAACCCAATTATCCTTGCCACCTTAGTTTCCTGTAGAAGATCTATATCTACATTCACCGGCCTAGCGATGAAAGAAATCTTTATTATTTGACATATTTTTAATGCCCTGATAAAATATTGCAACCCCACCAAGATGAAGGACTTTAATGGTTTAGTTTGTAATCAGCTGGAATAGGGTGTTGAAGATGAAAAACGACAATGTTACGTAGCTCAAATTTTGTGGCTCAAAAGTGGCTCAAATGGCCAAAACGACGTCGTTTTGAGTACAGAACAACATAAAAATGGCCAAAACGACGTCGTTTTGGCCATTTGAGCCACAAAATTTGAGTTACGAGACATTATGATTAGCTAATATACAAAAAGGTATAGTGCAAGTCAATATTGATTTAATTTTTATTGAATATTTTTTTAAAAAATATAAATTAATTCGATTAAAATAAAAAATATATATATTTGGAAATTTTAAAAATTAGTGTTTCCTCAATCAGAAAAAGTAAAATTATATGGAAAATTATAAGTGTTTATGATTTATTTTTTTGGGTCTTTAAATTAAGAAAATAGATTTTGACAAAACAAGCCATGCATAAATCAATTGTACTGTACAAATTATTTAAATACAATAGATAATTCTTTTCTAAATCAGAAAAAATTATTAGTTGGTCTAAGAGTATCACATTACTATACTTTGGCAACCACAACTCATCATGTTCTCTTATATTTTTCAATCGCTTAATATAAAATTGTGAATCTCATTTTCTCCACTAATCACAATATATATGAAGTACACATGAAGCTATTCTTAAACTAACCAATACCTTCTCCTAAACAAAACATACATCAGATCAATTTTCTTCTTATATTTACACGTGTTAGCAAGATCAACAAACACATTGCTTTGCTTAGAGCTCGTAAGAACAGGGCAAACCCAAATCTTCGTAAATAAATAAATAAATACTGTTCAAAAAATAAACAAACAAAAACACGTGGCAAAGCTGAAAGCACAACTCTTCTAATAAAGGGGCAGTACAGTCATTTCAACATCTTGAAAATTTCGTGGGGCAAACTGGTCCCTTCGCATTCCGAAAGCTAATAATTGGTGTCATCTGATAAAGAGTTGGTCACAATCGGCTCAAACTCTCTCAATTCAGTTACGAGGTGGGGGTGAAGGTGAGAGTGAGAGAGTGTTACAGAGTGTTAGAGAGAGATGAAGTCTTGCTCATCACGAAACAGAGATATACACAAACGCTCACATTTTGTGAGAGAAAGAGAGGGAGAGATCATGGCAGCATTGGACGGGACTGAATTCTTCGAATTGGAAGTGGAAAGTGGAATCGACAGTTTCTTGAGAGAGTCGAATGTAGAGTCCATGAGGGAAAATGAATATGAGCTTCTTTGGGCGACTTTGTCGAGGTTGCCATCGCAGAAGTAGACGAACTTCGCGTTGTTGCGACGGACGGTGTTGAAATTGTTGGAACAATCTTCTGTGTAAATAAAAAAACAAGAAATAAATTCAAACAAAATAAATAAATAACATACCGGATTTATTTATTGAACCAAATAAATATTACAAGACCAAGTCGAGTGTGTGACACTCTGTCCTTAAGACAGATTCGCCCCACTACGGTGCTTACGGTTGAATGGCGTCTATCTCCCAGGATACAATGATCTTCACAAATTTATAGAAGCACTTCAAACAAATTTGTTCGGCGAACCAAACCTGTGTTCTAACTCTCTGAAATATTTTCCTAAAACTAGAATGTAGGAAAATACATTAAATAACAGAAATGGATAGCAACAAAAAAAACAATCTGCAGACTGATTTATACTGGATGCAAAATTCGGATCACAAAGACACAATCCTATGGAATGGCAGAATGCTGGATTTATGGCTATATAAATAGGCAAATTAACACAGCCCCAACAGGTACCAAAGATGAATGAAAGGGTGCACTTTGAATTCTTGACCATTGCACTAAAGTCAAACAATTTGACCGTTAGGCATTGGTGAGCAAAGTTCCAACCTGTTTGGAAAACAAATCTGTAGGTAATTTATAAATTAAACTATTTCAAATATATATATATATATATTAAACTATTGAAATAGTTAAATAAAAAAAAATGAAGAGGTACAAACTTTAGGAAATATTTAAGGAACCTAAAATTTAAATTTAGAATTAAATTAAATTCTAAAATTACAAACTTTAAGAAACCAATTAAGAATCCAAAATTTAAATTTAGAATTAAATTAAATTCCCACACTAATTTTTATTGAAAAAATTCAAAAGAATTTTATCAAAAAATTAATGTTAAACCCGAAAACAACGTCAACTTCCCATTCACTCATAAATGGTTTTGACGTTCCGTCTTCACCACTTCACCTCTTCGGACCCACCCCAAAAGACGTTTGGGATCCATCCAAAAGACGTTTAGGGTCCACCCAAATTTGGCTAAAAAATATGCCTATATAAAACCATTTTTTTCAACAATCCCCCACATGAATGGAATTTGACGGAGAGAAAATGCAACAACATGATCTAATCAGAGAGTACAGAAATTGGTAATATTCTGCAAAGGATAGGCAGCTTTTGGCTTTGAACCTTCCCTTGTGAGACACTATCGGATTTACTAGCTAAACAGTGAACACGATGTCTTGAACTGTTCAGCCGTTTGTGTAAACCAAGACAATAGAACTCACACAGTATATTCCCAGACACAGTTTAGTTCTCACTATTGTGTTCATTTTGGCCCTGAACAACCTGGTCTTCATGAGTGCTCTAGAGAATTGTAGCCCTTCACAAATCTCATAGAACCGGCCCAGTTCACACTCACATAGGTGATTCTTATGAAGAGTATCCTGCCATACTCCACTAGGTTTACCCAGATATAAGAATCATTAAAAGTTTTACTTAACCTAAAACGCTGCAGACATCACTATTTCATCATAGAAATGGGTAGGAGTTAGACTCCCCAGTGATCCTTCTGAGTCAATCACAACTCGGTTGTCCCTTTGAACCTAGATCTTGGGATCTCCAGTCAACTAGGTTGGGTTGCCGTTGTGGTAACTCTTATTTAATAGGCTTTAATCCCATTCCCCTCGATGAATTCTCAACTAACTCTCTTGCTAACCCTTTGGTTAGTGGATCCGCTATGTTGTCTTTAGACTTAACATATTCTATGGAAATAATTCCATTAGAAAGTAGTTGTCTCATGGTGTTATGTCGACTTAATGTGTCGTGACTTACCGTTATACATATGACTCTGGTTTCTACCAATTCTCGATTGACTATCGCAATGTATGCATATAGCAGGCACCGGTTTTGACCAAATTGGAATATCTTCAAGGAAGTGGCGAAGCCATTCTGCTTCTTCCCCTGCTTTGTCTAAAGCTATGAATTCAGATTCCATAGTAGACCTAGCAATACAAGTCTGTTTGGAAGATTTCCAAGATACAGCCGCCCCACCAAGAGTAAAGACATACCCACTGGTGGACTTCGAGTCTTTAGTATCCGATATCCAATTTGCATCACAGTATCCTTCAAGTACTGCTGGATATCTAGTATAATTCAGCCCAATATTACGAGTAAATCGGAGATATCTTAGAACCCTTATAATTGCTTTCCAATGTTCTACTCCCGGATTACTCGTATATCTACTTAATTTACTTACTGCATAAGCTATATCTAGGCGAGTGCAGTTCATCAAGTACATTAAGCTTCCAATAATTTGGGCATACTCTAATTGAGAAATACTTTCCTGTATATTCTTAGAAAGATACAAATTAACATCTACAGGAGTTCTAGCAAAATGATCATCATCTTTGCTGAATTTGTCAAGTATTTTCTCAATGTAATGAGATTGTGACAAAGTATAACCTTCTGATGTTTTGGTAATTTTCATACCAAGAATTACATCTGCAATGCCCATGTCCTTCATGTCAAAATGTTTGTTCAACATTTTCTTGGTAGTTTTAATCATGTCATTATTACTACCAATGATGAGCATATCATCTACATAAAGACATACTATGACATAACCTTTATCTGTGTTTTTAATATAAACACATTTGTCACACTCATTAATTTTAAATCCATTTGACATCATTGCCTTGTCAAATTTCTCATGCCATTGTTTTGGCGCTTGTTTTAAACCATATAATGATTTAACCAATTTACACACTTTCTTTTCTTTCCCTGGAACAGAAAACCCTTCTGGTTGTTCCAAGTAAATTTCTTCATTTAACTCACCATTTAAGAAAGCGGTTTTAACATCCATTTGATGAATTTCTAAATTGTATAGAGATGCAATGGCAATTAACATTCTAATGGATGTTATTCTAGTAATCGGTGAGTATGTGTCAAAGTAATCTAGACCTTCTTTCTGTCTAAAACCTTTGACTACAAGTCTTGGCTTGTATTTGTCAATTGATCCATCTGCTTTTAATTTTCTTTTGAAAATCCACTTGTACCCAAGAGGTTTACAACCTGGTGGCAAAGTCCACTAATTCCCAAGTGTGATTTTGCAAGATGGATTCAACTTCACTGTTGATAGCTTCTTTCCATAAAGGAGCTTCAGAACTGGACATAGCATCTTTAAAAGTTAAAGGCTCATTTTCTAACAAATATGTTAAAAAATCTGGACCAAACGATTTTGAGGTTCTAGCACGTTTACTACGCCTAGGTTCCTCTTCCTCATTTTGATCTAACTCTTGTTCTTGATCATGTTCTTGATCCTGACTAGTAATAGTATCAAAAGATCTTTTATTAGTACTAGTCTCTTGTCCAGTCTTCTTTGGAAATACATGTTCAAAGAAAGATGCATTCCGAGACTCAATAATAGTATTTACATGCATTTCGGTATGTTCTGATTTATAAATCAAAAACCGATATGCACTACTATTCTTAGCATAACCAATGAAAATATAATCAATGGTCTTAGGACCTATCTTAGTCTTTTTAGGACTAGGAATAGCCACTTTAGCCAAACACCCCCACACTTTTAAGTATTTGTAGGATGATACTCTTCCATGCCACAATTCATAAGGTGTTTGATTCACTTTCTTTCGGGGTATTTTATTTAAAATATAATTAGCAGAAAGTATTGCTTCCCCCCACAAGTTCTGAGGTAATCCAGAACTGATTAACATGGCATTCATCATTTCTTTTAAAGTCCTATTTTTCCTTTCAAAGAATTCCATTTTTGAGGTGAGTAGAGCGGTGGTTTGATGAATTATTCCATGTTCTTTACAAAATTCATCAAAAGGTGATTCATATTCACCACCTCTATCACTTCTAAGTTTCTTGATTTTCTTACCAAGTTGATTTTCAACTTCATTCTTATATTGAATGAAAGTTTCCAATGCTTCATCCTTGGTTCGAATTAAATAAATATAACTATATCTAGTATAGTCATCTATAAAAGTGATTACATACTTTTTTCCACCTCTGGTTTGAATTGATTTAAAATCACAAATGTCACTATGAATTAATTCAAGTGGTTCCGTACTTCTTTCAATTGAATGAAAAGGAGTTTTAGATAATTTTGCCTCAACACAAATTTCACATTTATGATTTGAATCAATGTCAAATTTAGGTAAACATTCCATATTAATTAATCTACGCAAAGATCCATAATTAACATGTCCTAGTCTACCATGCCATAAATTTGAAGACTTAAGCAAGTAAGAAGAAGATGTAGTATTATTAATAACAGAGGGTACAACAGTCATTACATTTAACTTGAAAAGGCCATCAGACATGTAACCTTTTCCTACATACATCCCATTCTTAGTAAGTACAAACTTATCACTCTCAAATACTAGCCTAAACCCATTCTTACTCAACAAAGATCCGGAAACAAGATTCTTGCGAATGTCCGGTACATGCAGCACATTGTTGAGAGTGAGTTCCTTTCCTGATGTCATCTTGAAAACAATCTTTCCTTGTCCTTCAACTTTGGAAGTTAAGGAGTTGCCCATAAAAAATTGTTCACCATTGTCTACTGTAGAGTAAGATGTGAACATCTTATTGTCGGCACAAATATGGCGAGTAGCACCAGTGTCCACCCACCATTCTTTAGGATTTCCGACAAGATTTGCCTCGGAAACAACTGCAGAAAGATTTATGACATCTATACCATTGGAAATTTCATCCATTTCGGTCATTTTGGCTTTAGCAACCTTCTTACTAGATCTTCCTTTGCCTTTACGTTTGTAATGGCAATCTTCGGCCCGATGTCCCTCTTTGTTACAAATGTAACACATGTCATTAAACTTGTACTTCTTAGTTTCCCCTTCTTTAGATAGCATTTTCTTTTGCCATCTTTTAAAAACAGTTCCTAAGAACTTTCTTGGTTTTTCACCATGATTCACTGGCATAGTCCCAACATAAGGAGGGGTTGGTGTGATGGCAATCTCTATACCAGTACTGGTTTGAACATTAGTTTGACCAGTTTTAGTAGCCATAAATTCTAAATTATAAACCACAATTATAATTAGAATTTAATACTACGCAGAAAATTAAACCAAATGCACAGAATTAAATTCTGTAAAAATAAAAGAAACAAGAATGTAACTTTTATTTTTCAATTAATTTGAAAATAAAATAAAATTTTATTTAAACAAATTAATTCCACACAGAAAATAAAAGAAATAAAGACTATAACTTTTTTTTTTCAATTAATTTGGAAATAAAATAAAATTTTATTTAACCAAAATAATTCCACACAGAAAATAAAATTCTGTAAAATAAAAGAAATAAGAATATAACTTTTATTTTTTCAATTAATTTGGAAATAAAATTAAATTTTATTTAACCAAATTAATTATACACAAGAAATTAAATTCTCTAAAATAAAAGAAATAAAAATATAACTTTTATTTTCCAATTAATTTGGAAAAATAAAATTTATTTAACCAAATTAATTTCACACAGAAATTTAAATCTCTTGTTACACTCCAATAATTAAAATACTGAAAACAGAATTTTAATTAATGAAAACTCAGAAAATAATTTCTAAAACCCGAAATTAATTTCTGAAAAAATTCCACAAAAATATATTCTGAATTGTTAATGACACCAGATCGCATTACTAGTTGTTGTCAAAGAAAAGAGCAAGATATACTACTATCCGTCAAATAGCATATAATCACTATTTGTTTTTCCAACGAGAATATTATTTTGTAAATTCACGAAAATAATTTTCTTTCAAATTATTTACGAAGAATGGAAAAAAGGAAACAAGCGAAAAATTACGTAAAAGAATAATTGAATCATCTTAAGATTGTTGGAACAATCTTCTGTGTAAATAAAAAAACAAGAAATAAATTCAAACAAAATAAATAAATAACATACCGGATTTATTTATTGAACCAAATAAATATTACAAGACCAAGTCGAGTGTGTGACACTCTGTCCTTAAGACAGATTCGCCCCGCTATGGTGCTTACGGTTGAATGGCGTCTATCTCCCAGGATACAATGATCTTCACAAATTTATAGAAGCACTTCAAATAAATTTGTTCGGCGAACCAAACCTGTGTTCTAACTCTCTGAAATATTTTCCTAAAACTAGAATGTAGGAAAATACATTAAATAACAGAAATGGATAGCAACAAAAAACAATCAAAACCGATTTATCTTTGGATGCAAAATTCGGATCACAAAGACACAATCCTACGGAATGGCAGAATGCTGGATTTATGGCTATATAAATAGGCAAATTAACACAGCCCCAACAGGTACCAAAGATGAATGAAAGGGTGCACTTTGAATTCTTGACCGTTGCACTAAAGTCAAACAATTTGACCGTTAGGCGTTGGTGAACAAAGTTCCAACCTGTTTGGAAAACAAATCTGTAGGTAATTTATAAATTAAACTATTTCAAATATATATATATATATATATATATATAAAACTATTGAAATAGTTAAATAAAAAAAAATGAAGAGGTACAAACTTTAGGAAACATTTAAGGAACCTAAAATTTAAATTTAGAATTAAATTAAATTCTAAAATTACAAACTTTAAGAAACCACTTAGGAATCCAAAATTTAAATTTAGAATTAAATTAAATTCCCACACTAATTTTTATTGAAAAAATTCAAAAGAATTTTATCTAAAAAATTAATGTTAAACCCGAAAACAACGTCAACTTCCCATTCACTCATAAATGGTTTTGACGTTCCGTCTTCACCATTTCACCTCTTCGGACCCACCTCAAAAGACGTTTGGGGTCCACCCAAAAGACGTTTAGGGTCCACCCAAATTTGGCTAAAAAATATGCCTATATAAAACCATTTTTTCCAACAGAAATTGGATGGCAGGGTAGAGAGGTCCGAGGCAATCAACGTCCGGAAACTAGATCGCTTCAATCACGAACTCATTGTCAAGAGGGCATTTGCAACCACAGAGCAAGACAATTACAAGCTTCTCTCCGCCATCAAAGAACGCCTCGATAGGTAATCGCAATACATGATCTCTCTCTCTCTCTCTTTGCATATACATACATACATAAATGTATACGTACATATATATATATATATATATATAAATATATATGTGTGTGTGTGTGTGTACGCGCGCCTCTCAATGGACAAGAAACCAAAAAATTGATTTACTACAATTCTCCTCCATTTATATAAAGTATGAACCATTAGAAATTTCTTCAATGCATGAGACATTAATCAATTATGGCAACATAGTTGTGAAGTCCATTGAATTATATTCAATTGTTATTTGGGTAATGCTAGGCATATCAAATTTTCTACCAAACAAAGGACCAAGGTCTTGTTTGGGTTGACTTTGGGAGATAAGTTTTCAAAAAATATTTTGGGAAGAGAGTTTAGAAATTTTTATAGTTTGTTTAGTTGTATATTTTGAAATAGTTTGGGAGTTTTAGAGTTTGGGGCAGTATAGTCATTTCAACGTCTTGAAAATTTCGCGGGGCAACCCGGTTCCTTCACATTCCAAAAGCCTATAATTGTTGTCATCTGATAGAGAGTTGGTCACAATCGGCTCAAATCTCTTAATTCAGTTACGAGATGGGGGTGAGGATGAGAGTGAGAGAGTTTTAGAGAGAGAGATCATGGCGGCATCGGACAGGACTAAATTCTTCGAATTAGAAGTGGAAAGCGGAATCGACAGTTTCTTAAGAGTGTTGAATGCAAAGTCCGTGAGGAAAGATGAAGATGGGCTTCTTTGGACGGCTCTGTCGAGGTTACCATCGTAGAAGCAGACGAACTTCGTGTTGTTGCGACGAACGATGTCAAAATTAGACGGCAGGGAAGAAAGGTCCAAGGCAATCGACGTCAGGAAACTAGACCGCTTCAATCGCGAACTCGTTGTCAAGAGGGCATTGGCAACCACAGAGCAAGACAATTACAAGCTTCTCTCCGCCATCAATGAACGCCTCGATAGGTAATCGCAATACACGATCTCTCTCTCTCTCTCTCTCTACATATACATACATACATACATGTATATGTACATATATACGTACATATATATGTGTGTGTGTGTGTGTGCGTGCCTCTCAATGGACAAGAAACCAAAAAATCTCGACTCCTGGGACCAGATATTAGTATAAATAGAGGAACATCAACCAAAGAATGGTATGTTAGAATAGATTAAATAACTTGTGGTAGAAGTAAACTTGAGAGCATATTAACTTGTCTATCGGAGTGCTAATTCCGGCACCCCCGACCGAAGTGTTCATCATTTTTTCAGGTAACAATTTGAGGATCAAGAACGTCCTATTAGATCTTGGAGTATTTCCAAAACCCATCTCGACATTTATCAATTTTAAGATTGAATTAAACATACCAAGAATTCTTTATTTTGTTTACTAAAATATATTGAATAAAATGGCTTTGTTTTTATCATCTACTATAAATTTTTGGTTTTATAGAAGAGTGCCTAGTCTATATCAAACTAGCTATTTTAGTTAATTTTTTTCAACATTTTATATATGAAAAAAAAAAAAAAAAAAAGTAGAGAGAATAGCTTTTTTTTTTTTTTTTAATACTATTTTAGGTGATCAAAAATATTTGGAACTCCCTTTTTGGGGGGTTCCATGACTCCCAATTTGATTATGGCCCTTGATGTGTGCGTAAGGTTCACTCATATATGTGTGAACCCTACATTATGAGTGGTTGAGATGAGAATAGAGATTGTGGGGGTCATGTATGTGTGGGGATCTCTATCACAATTGTTTAGGTGATTCCCAAAAGAAAAATGCGTGAGACCCCCATAACTCCTTTAGATCTAAATCATTAATGTATGTGTGGGGTCTACTCATATATATGTGAGGTCTATACCATTAATGATTGAGATCTAAAAAAAATTGTGGGGTCTCAAAAAAAAAAAAAAAAAAAAAAAAAAAAAAAAAGGATTTCAATCATTATTCATCCCAAGATCACTTTAGTAAGCTTTCGTACAAGACATGATTCACATATTTACTTCAGAGCAGATGTGGTTGTTAACAAAATCTCATTTGAGCTATTTAATAATTAATTTATTTACAAATTAAATACCCATACACTTAACCCAAGGGGTTGTGGCATTGTGGTAAAGCCTTGGGGTTTAAGCCCCAAGGTCACAAGTTCAATTCCCCTCCTCCTTGGGCCAATCTCCTGGGCGAAAGCATTGTTGGTTAGGAGGTTAGACTGGAGCTTGCCTTGTGAGGTCGGGACAAGCTTCCAGGTTATAGTCTCTTGCTCGGAACGGCCAACAGGACACCCTGGTGATCTCCTCAAGGGGCGCTGCCTTGGACCTGCGGGAGAGTGAGAGGATTTTCCTGTAACAAAAAAAAAAAAAAAAAAAAAAATACCCATACACATTTACATGTAAATATCAAACAACTCAAATTTAATTTTTACTACCTTTATAAGAGAAAAAAGTTAATATCTTATCCTTTTAAAATAAAAACATTTCTTAACTAAACTCATGAAATTCAACTATTTAACTTTTATAGAAATTCAAATAAATTTATTTATAAATGATCAAATGTTAAATTCGTTAATTCAAATTGGTGTAATTCATAATCATGAGATAAGACAATATACAAAAAGGTATAGTGCAAGTTAATGTTAATTTAATTTTTATTTAATATTTTTTTGAAAAATATAAATTAATTTGATTAAAATAAAAAAACATATTTTGGAAATTTTAAAAATTAGTATTTCCTCAATCAGAAAAAGTAAAATCATATGGAAAATTATAAGTGTTTATCATTTACTTTTTTGGGTCTTTAAATTAAGAAAATAGATTTTGATAAAACAAGCCATGCAAAAATCAATTGTACTGTACAAATTATTTAAATACAGATAATCCTTTGCTAAATCAAGAAAATCATTACTATACTTTGGCAACTACAAGTCATCATGTCCTCTTATATTTTTCAATCGCGTAATATAAAATGGTGAATCTCATTTTCTCCACTAATCACAATATATATGAAGTACACATGACGCTATTTCTGAACAAACCAATACCTTCTCCTAAACAAAACATACTCAGATCAATTTTCTTCTTATATTTACACGTGTTAGCAAGATCAACAAACACATTGCTTTGCTTAGAGCTCGTAAGAACAGGGCAAATCCGAATTTTTGTAAATCTATATTATTATATTAAGTGAGGACCCTTTTTGGTGTTTTAAAACTTTTGCCATGTAGCATTTATATAATAAATAAATAAATAAATAAAATAATGTACAATAACTTCCCACTCAATCACATTCTCTTCTCCAATAACTTACTTTTATCATTTTTCCTTTTTATTTTTTTATTTCATCCTCTCTTTCTACAATGATTTTCTCTTTTAAAGAAAGTACAAAATTATTTGATACAATTATGACAAAGAAAGTACAAACTAATAAAAAATTATCTCTTGTTTCTTTTTTGATGGTAAGTGGTCTACGAGTTTTCAAATTTTATATTATCATTGATTGAAACTTTTGTTTATTTGTTTTGTTTTTCGTATAAATTTTGTTCATTTTTTTTTCTCTCTCTCCTTTTACCATCATTCTGTTAACATGTTTTTTTTTTTTTGTTTTTTTAACATTTTGATTCTTCAAATAAAGAGATTGAGTATGTTGAAGATGCCCAAAGTACACACTCATACAAGAGTTGGCCATTTGGTGAGTCATTATGCAGAATTTACATTCATAAAATTTGTATTCCTCTTTTTTTTTCCAGGTTATTTTACACAAATTTATACAATTTTTTTTTCCCTCTCCAAAAGTTGTCTTACAACTTATACGCATAATTCCAGTTCAAAAACTTATATACATAATTTATTTATTTTTCTAGATTATTTTAGGACTTTTTGTTGACTTTCCAAGTAGTTACCAATCAATATTTATTTTTTTTTTTTCTTTGATTGAATAAAAAAAAAAGATGTTCAGGATTTTTATAGTAGTATAGATAATATATATATATATATATATATTTAATTTTAATAACCACCAATAGTTCGTATAAGAAATTTAGTTAATCAACCAAACTACTGTGAAATAATGAACCAGCTCTATCACTGCAGCAATTGCATCAATTCCATCGGACAATTAACTCAACGTCCATGAAAAATAGATAAACAGTGACCCATATTCATGGGACAAAGAAATTCAAGAAATAAATATATGATATGTATTTTGTTTGTTTGTATAAATTCTGTAATTCTTTAATAGTTTTTTTATTTCTTCTTTATGTTGCAAAAATAAAATAAAATAAAAAAATCCATTTTCATTTTCTTCATTATGTTGATTAAAAAAATACAAAAAAATAAAATTAACTGTATAGCTTTTGTGTATATATTATCTTTGTGAGTATATTTTTATTTTCTTTGTTTATAGATTTTGTGCACACATATATTAGATGCTTTATACATAGTATAGATAGATGCCAATTTTACAATATAAACTTGAATTTAAATTATATAGGTTATCATTCTAAGTATAAATTTATTTTTTTTATATAAATTTTATTGTATACATTTTAAATATATAAAAAAAAATTATGAAACTTTTGGAATATATTGAAATTTAAAAATATTCTGAATATTTAAGAATACAAAGTCATAATTTTTTGGAATGTATTTTTTCTATCTTTTATTTTATTTTATTTTATTTTTTAAAGTTAGGCAAACTATTTTTCAATTTCTAAATTGTTTCTAAAAAAGTAGTATTTGAAACTTTTCAAAAAAAAATAAAATAAAATTTGCACACACAAAAAATAAAAATAAAAATAAAAATGAGGATGTTCTTAAACATTTTTTGAAACACAAATAATAATAATAATAATAATAATAATAATAATAATAATAATAATAATAATAATAATAATAAATCTCTTAATTCTTGGATGAATGAGAATAGTAAGTTAAAAATATATTTCAAAAGTTTATTTATTTTAGAAAAAAGAATGACAAAGAAATAGATATTCAGAATATTTTTAAATTTCAATATATTTCAAAAGTTTCATTATATTATCAAGTTCCTTAGGAAAAAAATTTGACTATTATTTTACTTCGTTTATATAAAAAAAACAATTCAATGTAATTGTTTATATTTCTTTGGGTATATCAAATCTATTTAACTATAAATATTCTAACAATCTTATATTTATAATTTTTAAAAAGAGTACTATTTTTTTAAGAATTACTAATTTATTTTGTTTATATCAAAATTGTAAGTGTTCTTTATTTTTATTTTTTATAAATAAGTTTGTAATGTATAATCATTTTTTGTGAAATAATATATTTTTTAATTAACACATACATCGTAAATAAATAAATACTGTTTGAAAAATAAACAAACAAACAAAAACACGTGGCAAAGCGGAAAGCACAACTCTTCTAATAAGGGGCAGTGCAGTTATCTCAACATCTTGAAAATTTCGCGGGTAACCCGGTCCCTTCGCATTTCGAAAGCCTATAATTGCTGTCATCTGATAGAGAGTTGGTCACAATCAAACTCTCTCAATTCAGTTACGGGGTTGGGGGTGAGAGTGAGAGAGTTTGAGAGAGAGAGAGAGAGAGAGAGAGCGAGAGAGAGAGGAAGTCTTTCTCATCATATACACACAAACGCGAGGAAGTCTTTCTCATCATACACACAAACGCTCACATTTTGTGAGAGAGAGAGAGAGAGAGAGAGAGAGAGAGAGATCATGGCGGCATCGGACGGGACTGAATTCTTCGAATTGGAAGTGGAAAGCGGAATCGACTGTTTCTCGAGAGCGTCGAATGCAGAGTCCGTGAGGGAAGATGAAGATGAGCTTCTTTGGGCGGCTCTGTCGAGGTTGCCGTCGCAGAAGCAGACGAACTTCGCGTTGTTGCGACGGACGGTGTCGAAATTGGACGGCGGGGAAGAGAGGTCCGAGGCAATCGACGTCAGGAAACTAGACCGCTTCAATCGCGAACTCGTTGTCAAGCGGGCATTGGCAACCACAGAGCAAGACAATTACAAGCTTCTCTCCGCCATCAAAGAACGCCTCGATAGGTAATCGCAATACACGATCTCTCTCTCTCTGTCTCTGCATATACATACATACATACATACATGTATACGCGCATATATATATATGTATGTATATGTGTGTGTGTGCGCCTCTCAATGGACAAGAAACCAAAAAATCCCGACCCCTGGGGCCAGATATTAGCATTTTCCTTTAATTTTTGCTGATAAATTTGTGTAAAATTTGCATTATGTAACAGAGTTGGAATAGAGGTTCCAAAAGTTGAAGTTAGGTTTGAGAATCTGAATATCACAGCCAATGTTCAAGTCGGCTCCAGAGCTTTGCCTACTCTGATCAATAATGTTCGTGACCAAATGGAGGTAGAGCATTTTCTCTAGTTCTCTCTATTTTTTCTTTTTGTCAAATTGATTTGGTCAAATTAAATGACTAACTGGTTTTTTCAGAGGCTTCTTGTTTTGTTTCCTAGGCCTCAGTGCCTTTCCCCATCTGAAAAAATAAATACATGACTAACTGGTTTCAATTGAATGCAGCGTGTCTTAACTGGTTTGCATATGTTTCGTCCAAATAGACATCGTTTAACCATCTTGAACAACATCAGTGGCTTTGTGAAACCGGGAAGGTAATAGACTTCTTCTCTCTTATATAATAGAGAATAGATAAATATATCATTTTATTTTTTTTAAGTATAGTAAAAGTAAAACACAAACATATTACACTTAATATTCATTTTCACTTTTATTGTGATCTATCATTTTAGATCGTTTAATTCTCGTCACTTGTCTCATCACTTATCAAACATTATGAGTATCATTTTTCACTTTTGTTATCTATCATTTTATATATTTTTAATTATCATCACTCGTCAATCACTATATCCCCAATATGATGTTCCATCCCAAGACTGACTTGTGGAGTATGGGCCTCAAATCAAAATTTATTTATTTATTTATTTATTTTTTTGTGATTTGAAAGTGGGTTAGACTTAAATTCACATTGTCAATTTTATTTGTCAAAAAATAAAAATTATATTGTCAATTTAAGTTATTCAAATTTAGTTAATACAACGTAAGGACAAGTCCATTTATTGTTAATTAATTTTGAATTTTATACTTTAACATGATATCAGCGTTGAATATTAGGTGACCTCTTATATCATATACATCATGTTCTACAAACACGTGGGAGGAAGTGTTAAACTTCAACCTACATGGCTAATCAAAACCACCTAAATTTAGTTAATATAATGCAAGAGCCTCCCTATTTATTGCCAATTGATTTTAAGTTAGATGTTTTAATAATTTGTATTACAAAAAATGGTAGTATATTGCAAGTTGAATTACAGTGTTTGGTTATCATTTTTCAAAAACACTTTTCAAAAAATTCTACTTTCTTATTTTCCGTGTTTTTTTGTTTTTACTGAATTTTTTTAATATTTTGAGCAATTTTTAAAATTTTTAGACATACCTAACATAAATATACCTAAAAAGTAAAAAAAAAAAAATGAAAAAAAGCTTTTAAAATTCACTAAATACCAAAAATAAAAATAAAAAAAATACGAGAATTCAGTAAATTTTTTTGAATTTTTATGTATTTATTAATTTTTAAAAATAATTTTTCAAAATTTTTTTACTTTTTAGATACATCTAAGTAAGGTGCATCTAAAAAAGGAAAAAAAAATGTTTAAAATTTTAAAAATATTCACTAAAAACAAAAAAACACGAAAACCAAAAAATTCAATTTTCAAAAAACTTAATTCAAAAAACTCAAACCGCATATATAATTCTTTTTTACTATACTTTTGTGCTTCATATGAGATGGAATGTGAAACCAAGAGTTTGCAATAGTGTTTCAAAACTATTTATTAGAGATTTCCCTTAAAATTGCATGGGTTTTGACTTTTCATTTTGAAAACAAATTTCTCACGAAGTCAATTTCTCATTCAAAGAAGAACAATTATTTAGTAAAACCAATTTTGGGAAGTGATTTTTTTTAATTTATTATTTTTTTTAAAAAATGTGTAAAAAAATAGAGAGATGATATGATCTAAATAAGTCAATAAATTAACTTTTTTTCTTAATTGGCAAATATGCCTAATATTAGATCTATATTTTAGATGTTATATGCTCTTTTCAATTGTATAAGATTATTATGCAATTATTTTTTCTTACTTTTTCTCCTCTGTTAAATAGAATATACTCCATTGTTTTACTATTAGGTGGCTATCTACGTGTATTCTCATCTTTGCCAAAAAGTTGTTATTTGTTGGACCACCCGTGCAACGTATGTGCTTCATTCATGTGGGGTGTTAACTGTTAACATCTTTGAAAGAGCCAACAAAGTAGTAGTTCTTGGTTGACTTAAACTGTTAACTGAGGCTATTTGGACCTATAATTCACCTAAAAATGTTAGAGATGTTAAAAGTTTTATTAAAATTTTTATCAAATATATCGCATAGGTGTGAGACTTACCTAAAACCTATATCATGTGGAGTCTCACACTCATAAAAATACATTTGGTAAAAATTTTAACCAAACTTTTAAGATTTCTACCAATACTCTAATTCATCACCTAAATCGTGAAACCGTGCACGGATGTTATGAGGTGAATTTATACTTCACATAGCACCTTCCCAGATTTTAGAGGATCTTTTTTATAACTAGATTTTAGAGGCTTGATAGAGGCTTAGTCACATGACTCAGGTGCACTTGCTCCAATGCCCATATTGACATCTCTACACACTCAAGCACATTACCCAAAAAAAATAAAAATAAAAATAAAAAATAAATTATAAATGAGATTTTTAACGAAAAATTAAAAATCAAATGGTAAGCTTGTGTTTGAAAAATTATGTTCAATTCTAGTGTTATTCAAGTCTTAAATTTTATCTAGTTTAGTGTCAAAATTATAAAAAAATAAATAAATTTTCAATCCACAAATCTAAAATACTTGTAGTATATAAAATGTTTTTCGCTCTTATTTTTAGTGTATTTTCCCTCTGTCTTATTATTTTTTCGAATGTTTTGTGAAGCCATTTAACATAAAAGATTTTTGGGTTTTGCCAGGATGACACTACTTCTGGGACCTCCGGGTTCCGGGAAATCCACATTGCTGTTGGCTCTAGCAGGAAAACTAGATCATGCCTTAAAGGTTAGTACAATTTTGTTCACGAGTGCAACCCCCGTTTGATATCTGTGATAAGAGCATCTATCATAAAATAATTAATAATATGGGTTACAGTGTATTATATGACAAAAAATAATAAAATGAGGTCTAATTTTTGTGTGATAATATTTGTTAGTTTAATGCGAGTTATATAATGGAGAGATGTTAAAAGTGTTTTTTTTTTTTTTTCAAAACATTTGAGATGTTAAAGTGTTTGGTAAGCAACGTGTCAAGTAAATAATATAATACAATATAATACATCTATAGAAAATATTTGAGATCCCTAAATAACTACACTAATTAGATATGGTATTAAAAGTGTTAATTTAAAATTTGTTACATAGTTAACTTTATATGGCCCAACTCAATTATCACATTATTGTAAGTCTAAATTTAAAAATCTTTAGCATTTTTCACTTAATAATTAGTTTGATAGTTCTATTAAGAGCTCCATTTCAGGCCATCATTGGCTAATTTTTTAAAGCATGACACTAACACACTAACACATCCATTGTGGATGCTGTAAGGGGTGGGTTAGGAGCGGTAATTCAGTGAATTACACATAATTCATGTTTAGTTGTGAAAAATAACTTCAGATTAACAATCCCATTCTATTATGAATTCTTCAAAAATAAGGGATTATAATTAGTAAAGCATTTCAACGAACGCTTTAAAACAAATTTGTTCGCTTTTGTAATTAATTTCATCATATCTTATTCTCATAATACATTAATTACTGGAATAATTATTTTAACAAAATTCTTTTAGACTAGTTACATTTATGGACCCTTAGGAGGCTCGTTAAACAAATTTATATGAATAGGTAAGTAAAATAAAAAATAACATTAGAGGATAAAGATGAAAAATTGATTAAATAAAATAAAGAATGTACATTTTTTTATACTTTAAGTAGTAAAAAATGAAAAGTAACATTGTCGAATAAATTAAATGGCTTTGATAGTTCTACCTTTGCCATATAAAAAATTAATTTTTAAAAATTAAATATTTCTTACAAAATTTTATAATTTAATGTCAACCTGCTAGGGCAAAGCAAACATAAAATAAGTACTACATCCCCCCAGCCTCCAGCATAATCCCACTAAACCTGACTATTTTTGTGGCTTTGTTGCAATTCATATCTACATGGGATAGGGTTAACATGTCTCTTCATCTCTTGTCCTCTTGCTCAATTTATCCGATTAGAAGCTGTTGTCCAAAATAAAATTGTCCTTCAATACCGTTGTATCCCTTGTTAGCAGATTCACCTTTTGCAATTCTTAACGAGATGGAAATTAGATAGAAGCTATTGGGGCATGAGAGAGAGGGAAAGGCGGGAAACTGAATTTTACAGTTTGCCCTTCTTCTTACTATACAAGTGGGGCAATAGAAAGCTATAAATATTTGGAATTTGAGGATTTTTTTTTTTTTGATGGGAAATTTGAGGATTTATTAAGTGGGTTTTAAGTAGTTGTCTTGTCATTCATGGAAGAGCCGGCAAAACTTTTAACCTGATTTCACACATAAGAGGGGAGAGGAAACAGCAGCCATGTAACACATTTAAATTTTAATCTGACACCTCTCAAAATTGGTCTTTCATCATTTGCACGAAGCTGCTGTGCTCTATAGAAAGTGATGCATGAAGTTAATGGTTTAGAATTGTTAGGTTAGACTTCTTTTTATCTACAGCTGAAACTTGACCTTTTCTATAAGGAGGGTTCTCCTTTTTCGGGTTCCACTTAATGCATGACAGAACACTGGTTTTAATCTGCTTTCTCTTTGTACTTCTTTCCAAAGATGGAGGATAGTATGCTTTCTCATTCAAAGATAGCAAAAAGAATAACAGAATATAGTGGGCTTCCAATGAAATTTATGCTTATTTTGGAAATCTATTTCTTGGATTACTATTGTAATGCTTGGTTTCAGCAAACTGGGAATATTACATACAATGGCCATAAGCTTGATGATTTCTGCGTTAAGAGGACTTCTGCTTACATAAGTCAAACAGATAATCACATCGCAGAACTAACTGTTAGAGAAACTTTAGATTTCGCTGCTAGATGTCAAGGTGCAGATGAAGGCTTTTCAGGTTTGTTTGTTCCAATTCATAACCAAAAATTTATCCAGCATGCATTTGTTGTGGTTCAATGGTTTGTAATTAGATTTTGCTATGACTCTATTGTCTCATATCAACATTGCTGTAAATAAAGAATCTTCTTCCTAACCAAATATCTCATCAACAAGCAAATGTTGGTCCCTTGGCTTGGTAAATTTAGGATTGTCCTCACCACATTTAATTAACTGAGCCTTATTTGTTTATGCAGTAATGCTAGAGACCCACAATTTGGATCCCTAAAATTACCTACAATGATGTGGCGAGAGAAGTAGACCCTGGCCTTGTTTGGCATGCAATAGTTTTAGCCTAAAAGTCAAAAAGTTATACCAAAAAGTCAAAGATTCCATTTTTTCTCTACTTTTTGCACATATTTTCGTAAAAAATCAAAAGTCATTCCAAACATATTAGTTTTTTTTTTTCCATCATATTTTAACTAAAAAGCCAAAAAGTTACTAAAAAAGTCTGTTTCCAAACGAGACCAAGCTAAGTGTATGACAAATTAAAAGTTGGTCTTAAACATTTCCTTGTTTCTGCAAGTCATTAGCATATAGGGTCTTGTTAATCAATGACTGTGCCATATTGACCTCTATGGAGGGGAGCTGAGAGAGAGAAAGAGAGAGAACTTGCAAATGTGGAGACTTAAACCCAAGATCTCCCCCAACCTAAGCTTTGATACCTTGTTAAGTCACAAATTGACCCAAAAGCTTAAGTTGTTAGGAAATGGGTCCAATAATGTATATCAAGCTATCCAACAGTATGACCAAGACAAAATTAAGTCTTTGTAAGAAAGGCATTGAAGGCAATGTTTTGAACTGCTTGTTGGTCTCCACATGATACATTGTATGACCAGGACAAAATTTGGAAATTTATAATGTAAGTGCATTTGAAGGAGTGCAATTGCATGGCTTATCCCATAATTCATCAAGTATTGAATCCCTTCTTTATTTGTAGGGTATATGAACGATCTTACTCGTTTAGAGAAGGAAAGGAATATACGTCCAAGTCCAGAAATAGATGCTTTTATGAAGGTTGTAGTTTTTGAACTTTTATCTCTTGTCAAAAATTTTTTTTTTGGGTGAATACTTGTCAATTTTCTATGGCTACTTTTTTATTGCACAAGTCCATGTAGTTTACTATTTGTTGTATTCATCCATATTATTTTATCCAAAAAATTGTTCAGGCATCATCTGTTGGTGGTAGAAAGCATAGTGTCTCAACAGATTATGTCTTGAAAATGCTTGGCCTTGATGTCTGTTCAGAGACTCTTGTTGGCAACGATATGCTTAGGGGTATTTCAGGTGGCCAAAGAAAGAGAGTAACTACAGGTTTCTCTCTCTCTCTCTCTCTCTCTCTCTCTCTCTCTCTCTCTCTCCATTATAATGTGTTTATTGGTGAACTGTTTGACTTGACGCTACTTATCTGTTCACACTGTTTAATACTGTTAAATATGCATGATTGGCTCCTATACCCCCTGCAGTCAAGGAGCATTTTGGGCTTTTTGTTTAGTTAATGGGAAGCTTAAAGAAATGGAAATGTTAACAGAATGCGCTCAGCATGAAGATATATGGTTGTAGCGCTATGGTTGTTCAGGATGCTGATATTAAATAAGAAATAGTGCAGCAATAGTCATGCAAAAATTTTGTTTCCAATGGAAAACAGGACACTAAAAGAGCATGACTAGTATGTTGACATCTGGAAAACTGTCTTTGGAATCTGAATGCTATTCAAGAATTGCAAATGTGTGTAAATGTCTATTTTAGCATAATCAATAAGCTGAATCAAGTTATGTCTGGTTTGTCCAGTTTGGTCACAAATGCCATCTATATTGTGTTTTTTCTTCTTGCATCTAAGTTTCCAGAAAACCATCATATCACAAGGTTGCTGGGTCATAGTTTTAAAGCAAACGGGAATTCTTGGATGGAATTTAACTTGTTGACTTGATTTATTTTAAGGGACTTTTTGCAAACTAAGGTCCCTTCCGAGCAGTAAATATAGATCAAGAAGTCAACGAAATAGATCTAGGCCATGGCCTGAATAAATTCTTTATAGCAATCTTACCTTCTTTTAAAGTATACGGATATTTGAAAGAAATGGCAGTGTGACCTTAATTTTAACATTTTAGTTTTGCTTGTGCAGTGGATGGCGTACATAGAATTTTGAGCTTCCTTTTAATAATTGTTAGAATATATGGTTTTGTTTTGGGTGAACCTATGTGAACTGCTCCTTAATGGTGAGGAAAACCACATGGTATGAGTTCTGAAAAGTCTTCTAAGTACATCAGAATGTGGACATAAGCTGCAACCTAAGGTTTGGGGCCCAAGTATTTATAAGTGCAACTTCAACATCTATTAAAGAAAAAGTTAGCAAGACAAGATAGTTTAACAACTTCTTGTAATCTTTCTATTTGTATTGGTTTTGTTATAAAAGTGACACAGAAATCTAATTGCTGAAATTCTTGACAGTCTCATGATCTCAAGGACTATTTTAAAGTGTGCGCAGGCATGTGCATGCACCCAATAGTATTTTGCATTATTTGCTGACACAACGTTGCTATTGTTAGCAAATAAGAAAATTCTTGAATTTAAGAATAAAAACATACATATAATTTCTCTGAATTTTGTGCAATGGAATTGCTAAGAAAAAAACATACAGGGATCTGAAACTTTGAAAGGTGTTTTATAGAGATCACCTGTCACAATCAGGATTATGTTTTGCCATATGGTTCTACTTTTTCAGTTTTCTTTTATGTTTCTCTATTTCATTTTTCATTTTGATGTTTGCAATTGCAATTATTATTCATGCTGATACTTACAACAGAATATCATTTAGGTGGGTGGCCTCTCCTATATAGTTTCTTCTGGAGTGTGATTTGTATGTGTTCTCTGTTCCTTTATTGCTTTTGGTTTTGTATGAAACTTTTCTCTGTATTAGACTTCCTTTGTTACTATTATCTTTTGCATCTATATTCATTCTTTTCCCTTCCATATAATTTAGCTCAGTTTGTATTTATGTTGTTGTCCCTGTTACTATGGATCGGAGTTTCAACTTCCAATGTGGATGCTCACATGGTGATCATAGGGGAGTAGCATCCAAATTTAATAAGTTTGTTCCCTTGTAAGCTTAGACTGCAGAAGAAATTTTATAAGGTTGGCTTTGTCAGATTATTTCATCAAATAATATCAGTTGACTGTGTTATACTCGCGTAGGAGAAATGATCGTTGGCCCAAGAAAAACCCTTTTTATGGATGAAATATCCACTGGACTCGATAGCTCTACGACATACCAAATTGTCAAATGCATACGGAATTTTGTTCACCAAATGGAAGCCACAGTTTTAATGGCTCTTCTTCAGCCTGCGCCTGAGACATTTGATCTGTTCGATGATCTGGTATTATTATCAGATGGATACTTGGTGTATCACGGCCCTCGAGAAGAAGTCTTAGAGTTCTTTGAGTCTTTAGGTTTTCGGTTGCCACCCCGTAAGGGAGTTGCAGATTTCCTTCAAGAGGTAGTTCTTTTTTTATGAGAATACTTCATTTTGGATGTTTTTCTAGCTTCTGACTTGTCTTATTTTATTTCTAGGTGACTTCTAGAAAGGATCAAGCACAATACTGGGCTGATGCTTCAAAACCATATGTATTCCTTCCTGTTTCAGAAATCGCAGAAGCATTTAGAAATTCCAAGTACGGAAGGTCTTTGGAGTCCTCTCTTTCTGTTCAGTATGATAAATCCAAGAATCATCCGTCAGCTCTGTGCAAGAAAAAGTTTTCTGTATCAAAGTGGGAGCTTTTCTGGACATGCTTTTCACGAGAATTGCTTCTGATTAGTAGGCATCGCTTTCTTTATACTTTTAGAACTTGCCAGGTATGTATGCTTTGCCTTGCACTTCTTTGATTTCAGGCCCTTTTTAAATAAAATAAAATAAAATAAAAAATAGACCAGGCATTATTATTCAATGTGACGCATTAATACTTAAGTTATACTACGTCTCAGCTTTAGATTTGAGAATAGTCAGTTGCAAACAAGGTATTAGATTAGGTGTATCCTTTTTTGAAATTGAACAACTTGCTTACAATTACAATATGTGAATGTGCTTGGCCCTCCAATAAGGGGAGTCTTGCCTTATAGAAGGGAGCATGTTTGTCATATAAATACTAAAGTGACAGCTCTATTAGCTTAAGCTCATAGGTTGATTACCAGCAGACATATTACTGGAGCAAGGGAGGGGCTCTGCTAAAATCTTGTTGCCTCCTCCACAATGTATGATAGGTTAATGTGGATTCTCCATTCTTATGGCAATCTATTGAGGCACTCTCCATATGCTCTTTACTATGGGCTCGGGTATGTACTTCAACTCCACCGCCTCAACCCCTCATGTAGCATCCTGAGACATTGATCCTGCCTATGTCAGGTAAAGGACCTTGGAAGGGATTCCTCAAGATGCATTCCCCCACTGTGAAACTTACACATTGGTTGATTTGTGTGTGTGTGTGTGAGAGGGAGAGAGAGAGAGCCACATACTTTCAGGCACATAGCCTCTCCAGGACAATGACACTTGTGCTTTTATAACCAACACCACGTGCACTTTGTTGTGACGAAAAAAAAGATTATTTGGAAATACTACAATGTTTTTTTACTATGTTGGTCTCCACCATAGCTGAGGCTGCTTCACTAATGATGTGTTACACCCAGCAGAGGCTACTTCACTAATGATGTGTTACACTCAGCTGCTCCTTTTCGTGTACTTGCCTCATCAGGTGTCATCTGCTGGCCTGACCCTACTATATATAGAATACCTTTTCCTTTCTCTAATGTAGGTGTAAATCCAATCCGTAGAAATTCTAGTCTTATTTTCTCCCAAGTCTCCAATATTCCCACTCTCACTCTTTGTTATTTATGTCTGTCTGTGATTACATGCTTGTCAACAAGCTTGCCTAGAGCTATCATTTAATTACATATATCCCCAGTTTTTTGTTGCTAACTTCAGGATTTTTTAAACATTATTTTATCTAGACTTGTTTTTTTTCTAGGACTTATAGTTCTGTTCACTATATGTTGGAAACATATTGATCTTGTGTCCTAGTGTACTTGCATTCCATAAATTATAAAATCAGTTTCTAGATCTTGGACAATGAAAGTAATGTAGAAAATTACCTAGCTGTATCTATGGGAAGACATATGTCCTATATGGCCATGATTTACTTGTGAACAAAAACAAAAGCTCAGTGAGATACTGAAAGTATGTAGCAATGATTTTTTACAGTAAGAAAAGCTCATTAAGATTGATATTGCAAAAACAATCTTAGTGAGTTTAGTGTGCTTGTGAACAAAAACAAAGATAAGAAATGCAAATTGTTGCTAAGCTAATTATAAGAAAGGATGCAGTATCTTTCATGATTTTTTATGCAAATTCTACCCTTTATGTTACACAAACTATCAAACAAATGATACAGAAACTTCAAGGCTCTAAACAGTTGCTTACCACTTTCTGTTATTCAATATATAGTTTTTGACAGTTATAATTCGTTTCTCAGTTATTTATGCTATTTTTCTGTTTTTGCTTACTATTGTGTCTAAGCATGTGATCAACAATTCTTTTTTATTCCTCTCAAAGAAAACCAGAATCAATTACCTTTTCTTCTGGGTACTTTAGCCAGACAGAAGACATGGTCCTTTTCTAAGTTCATGGATATTATACAAATCTCCAGAGTGCATAGGACCAGCATGTTATAGCGTGCATTTGTCTTTCTGGAATATATTTGTAGTGTGTTTTAATATTTTGCATGCCATATTTTACAGGTTGCATTTGTAGGGTTTGTAACATGCACAGTATTTTTGCGAACAAGGATACATCCTACAGATGAGATAAATGGAAACCTGTATCTTTCTTGCCTGTTTTTCGGGCTGGTGCATATGATGTTCAATGGATTTTCTGAGCTGCCTCTTATGATATTTCGACTTCCAGTTTTTTACAAGCAAAGAGATAATTTCTTTCATCCTTCATGGACTTGGTCTGTTGCTAGTTGGATTCTACGTGTACCTTACTCTGTCATTGAAGCAGTTGTATGGTCTTGTGTTGTGTACTACAGTGTTGGTTTTGCACCTGGTGCTGGGAGGTATCTCCTGTTTGGTCACCGTAACCTTGGAGCTGTTTATCTATATTTTTTTGAATAAAAGAAAAGTTTATCTATATTTTCTTCATTCTCATCATCAGCTTTCAAATGTTTCAGGTTTTTTCGCTATATGTTCTTACTTTTTTCAGTACACCAAATGGCTCTGGGTCTTTTCCGGACGATGGCTTCTCTTGCACGTGACATGATCATTGCCAATACATTTGGATCTGCTTCATTGCTAGTTATATTCTTGTTGGGTGGTTTCATCCTTCCAAAAGGTAGGCTTCTGTAGTTTTCATCAGATATAATGTTCAAGTTTGTTACCTTTAGTTGACCGAGTTCTCTTATTTCAGCAATGATCAAGCCATGGTGGGTTTGGGCATTTTGGTTGTCTCCATTATCCTATGGGCAACGTGGAATTTCTGTTAATGAATTTACTGCTACAAGATGGATGAAGGTGTGCTTCTAGGACCCAGGACAACTGGGCATACTTTAGTCGGCACTATGTTACTGCATCTAATACTAAAATTAACAATACCTGTGGGGATTACTTTTTATCATGGATGGCTTCTGAATCAAACTAACAAGTGTTATGTTGCAGAGGTCTGCCTTCGGAAACACTACAGTTGGATATAATGTTCTCCATTCACATGATCTACCCAGTGATGGTTACTGGTATTGGCTTGGAGTTGGCGTTTTATTATTTTATGCTGTATTCTTCAATGTAGTGGTGACTTTGGCCTTGGCACATCTCAACCGTATGTCTCAGACACTTTTTGTGTTTGTATTTTTTTATAGTGCTATCATGCAGACTGTGTGGAATGTACATGCATGTAAGCTTTAATGACTGAATTTCTTCTGTTTTCTCCGTCAGCTATCAAAAAAGCCCAAGCATTGATTCCAAGTAGCATCATGGAAGAGAATTCGGCTACGGATGGTGGTCAGACATTCTTCTTTTGCACTAAAAATTATTTATTTTTGTTTTGGTTGCTTTATTGGACCATTCTCCACAAATACTTTTTCCACATGTGCTGCACATGATTGGGCAGGTAGCAACCAGGATTCTGAATCAAGGCCAGTTACTGTCAAGGATGGGGCCAAGCAAAAGGGAATGATTCTCCCATTTCAACCCTTAACGATGACTTTCCATAATGTCAATTACTTTGTTGACATGCCCAAGGTGTGGTTTACAGGAAGTTTTTTCATTTCTGTGGATTTATTTATTTATTTATATTTTTAAGTCAATTATAATCATCTGTCTGGGTTCTCAGGAAATGAGTTTGAAAGGTATACCAGAAAAGAAGTTGCAACTGTTATCAAACGTGAGTGGAGTATTCTCACCAGGCGTTCTTACAGCATTAGTTGGGTCAAGTGGAGCTGGAAAGACCACTTTGATGGATGTACTTGCTGGTAGGAAGACTGGTGGATACATTGAAGGGGACATTAGGATCTCAGGTTACCAAAAGGAACAGAGTACTTTTGCAAGAATTTCTGGATACGTTGAACAAAATGATATACATTCCCCTCAAGTAACAGTTTTGGAGTCTCTCTTGTTTTCTTCTTGCCTTCGCCTTCCCAAGGATGTGAACAAAGAAAAAAGAAATGTTAGTTTCCACCAAAGTCTAAACACTTTCCCATACATGTTTGTTCAGTTGTTTTATTGTATTCCATAAAATAGTTCACTGCCATGTTCTGCAGGAATTCGTAGAAGAAGTGATGAAATTGGTGGAGCTTGAAACTCTGAGGTATGCTTTGGTGGGTTTGCCTGGTAGCACAGGCTTATCTACAGAGCAAAGAAAACGATTAACAATTGCAGTCGAGCTTGTGGCAAATCCTTCCATAATTTTTATGGATGAACCTACATCTGGACTTGATGCAAGAGCTGCAGCCATTGTAATGCGAACTGTTCGTAATACTGTTGATACTGGAAGAACTGTGGTTTGCACCATACATCAACCAAGCATTGATATATTTGAAGCATTTGATGAGGTTGGTCAAGACATATTTTTTGATATGTAAAAGTTCCAATGCTGTGTAAAATATTTGTTCGTTTTCAACAACTGTGTCATCATTTGGTTCAATGCACAGCTACTTCTTATGAAACGAGGGGGGCGAGTAATCTATGGTGGAAAGCTTGGTGAGAAGTCACAAACTATGATAAACTATTTTCAGGTATGTTTCCCTGTTTGCTTTTATTCAACCATAATTGCCCATCAAATGCTTGCCTGCTGTGAAGGGAACATTTGTTGACATTTCTTTTATACTGTAACTGTTTTCTTTTCAACACTGAAGCTTCACTTTTGAATTTACGAATATAAAATCAGTAGACTGACTGCATTATATGTGTCAATGGTGCATCCCTGTACCCATATTCACCTTTGGGATACATATCCCAATATTCTAAAATTTAAGTTTATAAAGGTCTGACTCTTCAACATGCACCTGCACCCCATTCTCATACCCAAGTCCATGTAACAGATTTTTAGTCAACTTCAAGAAGTATACGATTCATCAATAAGACAAGTATCCCTACTTTTCCACTGCACAGTGTTTTTCTGTTTTACACAATTTTCACTAGCAGCTACTCCATATATGGATTTTATGTTGATTGAACTACACCTGTGGGTGCAAACCTTCAGGTTTCCTAATAGTTGCTTTTGGCTTTGTAGTTGTTATTTGTTAAAATATTGGGAATTTTACTCTTCAAAACATAAATGCTTGATCAATCTTTCATGGTTTGTTATCAATCAATTAGTTGATCTTCATGATATTTCCATTGTGTAGGGGATTGATGGAGTCCCTCCCATTTCCAGTGGCTACAATCCAGCAACCTGGATGCTTGAGATCAGTACACCTGCTGCTGAAGAGAGAATTGGTCAGGACTTTGCAGAGATATACCAATGTTCTCAACAGTTTAGGTGATCTCTATTGATGTTTGTGTTACTAGCATTACAGTCTAAAACAGGACTGATGATATTTTATTATATTTGATAATTAAATTTCGTGTTTATTCTTTGTTATACAATCCAGGGGGGTTGAAGCTTCAATTGATAGTATGAGCATTCCACCTCCTAACTCAGAACCTTTAAAATTTGATTCCACATTTTCTCAAGATACATTTTCCCAATTTAGATATTGCCTCTGGAAGCAAAACCTTGTATATTGGAGAAGTCCATCTTACAATGTTGTGAGAATATTCTTTACTACATTGAGTGGACTGATACTTGGCTCAGTATTTTGGGGCATGGGTTCTAAAAGGTAATTTATTGTTTCTTCTAGTTGTTAAATGAAATTTAACTATATTGTTTTCACACTTTGCTTTGTTTCAGCTGTTTATCTCTATTGTGTGATTTCTTGCTTTTGAAATCTAATTTTGAACAATGACCCTTCACTTGTTTCTTTCTCAATTGATTGGGACACCAGGGTTGGTATGGTTTGGTTTATCCTCTGTTCATTTCTTATATGTAAATTCATATCTGATTAAATCATTCAGCCTCTTAAGACTTAAGAGTGAGAAATTCTGAGAGAAACTGATTGTATCAATCACTTGATATGACTGAGTCAGTGCTAGCTGAATTTTACATCTTCGAATAAAATGGGTCAATGCTGTGAGAAAAGACATGATAGCCTATGCTGAACTTGAAATTTCTTTAATAGGCTTTCTTGAGGATGGGCTGTTTCAAAATCTAGAAACCAGTTTTGGCAAATGATGAGTTTATCATTAGTCTCACAAATGTTGGGCTCAGCGGTCTTTTCTTTGGATATGGATCTTTGTTATAAACGTGGATAATGTTGCCCTGGCCTTCTACGGCAGCTACCTTGTAATTATTTGTTAGAATTGATGCAGATGCCAGACATTATTTTTATTGATTTTCTCGTCTGCTGAACTGTTAGAACTGTGGTGTTCAAAGTGTTACCCTATATATATTTTGAATCTTGTGCAGGGACTCAACTCAGAACTTATATGTTGTCCTGGGAGCTCTTTATGCTTCATGCTTGTTTGTTGGAGTCAGTAATGCTTCCTCAGTACAACCAATAGTTTCAATTGAGAGAACTGTATTCTACAGAGAGAGAGCAGCTGGAATGTACTCTGCATTTCCTTATGCTGCTGCCCAGGTGGGTATCTTGACAATAGAAATATGTTTAAATTGTCTGGATTGGCTGCATATCACTATCATGGAAGTACCAATGAGCTTTATTGTTTAGGAATTCCTTGCTGAGAGCTTAATAGATCTAGTTTATCTGGCCTATTTATAGTCATCCTAGAAATGAAAGGAAATTATATTTTATCATAATACAAGATGTCAATGAAGACTCCTAGTACAACATGGACTCTTCTATTTCCCCCAGCATACCTGTGTCCATTAGACATGACAAAGGTAAACGTATGGGATATGTGTCCAACTATCGTACCCAAATTAAAAACTTAGATCTTTTAATTTTTTTGATGTGTAGAAGATGAAATCCCCCTTTTCCCCTAAATCCCATAGTTAAATTCAAATGTTTAGGACGTGCTCAATAGAAACAAGGGAAACATCAACCGATCAAACCTTGGTTCTTGGCTGATTGCTCTCTGACCAGAAATTTTTTCTTGATTTCCATTTCAACATACCTGTAGCTAACTTTTGGACACATACCCTTGTATCCTAAGATTAAGATATAGGGAGATCGGACAGTTGGGCATACACCTACACTCACTCAACATTCATAGCCCAAGTCCATGTAACATAAATTCTTGGATGTCATACTACAGACCCAGTCAAGTCTTTCTGAAAGCTTGAATGCCATCTGCACTTGCTAAAATGTAATCATTGCCAAATTTGAAGGAAAAATGTCAAGGCATTTATGGTGTTGTGCCCAAAGAACAAAAGTGATTTGCGAATGGCTTTTCCTTGATTTATTATGCAAAATCACCATATAAACTTCAAACAAAATTTGGAAATAACACCAACTACATAAAAAAAAATAAAAATAAATACATAAATAACACCAACTACATTTGTTATTAAAACCTAGCCATCGCCAAATTTGAGGGGGAAATGCAAGTTATTAATGAAGTTGTGTCCGAAGATCAGAATAAAGGGGATTGATGTATCTCCTGGATCTATTCTTTTTTAAACACATACAAACAAACTTCAAAAAAAAATTGGAAATTTATTTTCCTATTAAATTTGAACAAGCAAGTAACTTTTAAAAAAAAGAAAAAGAAAAAAGAACATACAAATAATATCTTCAATTTTCTTGTTAACAGGGCCTAGTGGAGATACCTTACATTGCTGTGCAGACAATACTATTTGCTATAATTACATATTTCATGATAGACTTTGAAAGGACAGTTGGTAAGATTCTAAGTTCTTCTTTACAATGCTCCTTTATGTGTCTTTTATTGTTTATTTTTTAGAATAATCTCCATTTTTATCAATATCATCTTTATAGTTTATAGTTACTTGTTGGATTAAGAAGGAGAATGGATTAAGAAGGAGAATGTATTTCCTTAATGACTATGGATGATTGAGGGTATCCCAACTTCTACTATAAAGTTCTTGATATCTCAAAGGGATATAATTGACATCTCATTAACCATCTAGCTTTTCCATGTTAGAAAGTTACTGAAAACTTTCCTTAGGTTATTTTGTTCCTTGTGCACAATGTTGGTCTATGAAGCACATGTATGGGTATTGATATTGGTACTGGTACCGCACGAGTATGTTGATACGGTAAAATTTTAAAAAAGTAAGGTATTGGTATGGTTTTTTACGTTCGTAAAAAAAAGTTATTTTTAATTTGAAATAATGCACAAATTAGGTGAATGGCTAAGATCCAATCTGCAATTCACATTTAAGGCCAAAAGTAAGATATAATACAAACTAAGATTGACGTCATTTTATTAAATAATTAGAAAACTAAAGCTACACTTTAAAATAATGCTAAGCATAAAAAAAAATTCAAATGAAACTAACTTTACCTATGTAAAGAAAATTCTATTATGGAGGTACATGTTTCGTGTAACTAATAAAAATTAAGAAGAAAAAAATTGAGTACATGTTTTGTCTACCCAGTACCTTTGGATATGGAAAAAAATAAAGGAAAAAAAAGAATTGGATTCGTGTTTCCTGTACCTAGTATGCATGCAAAAGTACCATGCAAAGTACTAGTACTTGGTAAGTACCCAATATGGGTACGCCTTGTTTGTGCAAGTACCTGTGCTTCATAGATGCTGCTACAAGGCATGGTTTTAAATACTGGTTTGTTTGTTGTGTAGTGGCCTAGTTTACACCAGTTTTTACGCATCCTGGTTTGGATACACACTGGTAGATACCAGTGTGAACAAAAATTGCTGAATACTGGTGTTTCAAAATTTGTACTTCAACTCTACCTGTTTCGCGATAGTTAATGATTCTAGTGTGATGAACCAGTCTTATTTGTTGAATATTGGTGTTTCAAAATTTTAACTTCAACTCTACGTACCCAGCCATGTGGGGCACACTAATGCCTTAATTGCCTGCTGATGTGGGATGAGAGCACAAATTTATAGAGATTGGGTTTCGTAATCTCTCATTGTTTATTCAATGTGGGATTGAAAGAGTTAGGTTTTCCTACTGACAAAACTATGAGGCAGCACATCAATTGATAAAATGTTGCTTGTGTGTTAAGAAAAAAATTCTAATTAGTACTGGAAAACTTACCCAAAAAAAAAAAATTCTAATTCATTTTAAATTTTGAAATTTGGTGTCAACTAATTGATGCTCTGTGATTAAAATTTATATAGTCCACATAAATGGGGCCAATTTTTTTTCTTTTATTACACATTTTAAATGTCAGAACTGATTTGACTGCATGACATCCAATTTTCATGATTTATCCACTTTTTGTTTCTGTGTAGTGACTAGAAATTACCTGCAGTCAAATTTGTTTAGGTAATCACATTGCAATGAAGTGCAGTCACAATGTGCATACAAAGGCCATGTTTACTAGTGTATGGAGCTTAGCTCATTATTTAACTGGTCTGGTTTTTGAATCTTTTGGTTTTATGTCCTCTAAATTCTTTGTCACAATTATCCTGATAAGAGAAAAACACAGTAATGTTTTGACTTTTCTTCTAGTTCATCCTTGTACCCACTACCTAGTACATGCATTTTTAATTGTTGTTGGATTATGTACTGTGTATCTGATAATTTTTAAGTGCCTTTTGAGCTGTTAAATAAATTTCTGTATTGCAGGAAAATTCTTCCTCTATCTGTTGTTCATGTTTCTCACTTTTACCTACTTTACCTGCTACGGCATGATGGCTGTTGGTCTTACACCTTCTCAACACTTGGCTGCTGTCATTTCTTCTGCATTTTATTCACTATGGAATCTCCTCTCAGGTTTTCTTATTCCGAAACCAGTAAGTAATACTTTTTCCCATCATGCAATAAGTTGCTTTAAATTCCAGCAGAACAACTGAACCATTCTGACCTGTGTCCTCTAGTTGTTATGTGCACCCTTTGCAGCTATAATTAGATGTGTGCAAAGTTACTATGCGATGTGCTCAAAGTTAATGGTCCAACCATTTTGTATCGAAACTCCAATGGCTCAATGAGTTACTCGTTTGTGTCGTAAACTTGGAGTTACATTGTTGTAAGTTTTGGTCTGATGTTTTTGGATTGTAACTTTGATCACATTGCATGGTAACTTCCCACATATTATGTCTTAACTGAAATGGGTGTGCATCATGCATACCTTTTAGGGAGTGTGTACTACAGACTCACCCCATGACAAAATAATTAAAACATCATTTATTGTTATTAAAATTTTTGTTTGTAAACTCTTATAGATGTTAAGATGAAATTCCTCAGGATAAGTTTGGTTCATTTCTATTTTGTCTTTTCTCTTTTGTTCACAAATTCCTCGACTAATCCAAGATGTAAACATCATCTTAACATGTCAACACACCAAAAGGAAGTTGATATAATATTAATTCACAGAGTATACATTAATGTAAAATTTTAGGCTAATAACCTTGAGATTATGGGTTTAAGTCTCGGGGCAACCACTTTGTGCACTATGCCAAATGTTAGGTGTGTATCCAATCTTTTTCCTCCCAAATACACATTAATGTGTACTATTTGGGGGGTGTTTATTTGTTTTTGTTTAGTATACATTGAGAGTCCCAGTCTTGAATTTCTACTATTGTGAGTTTACCTGACAAAGGAAACAAGTTAATGGGAAATAAATGCCATTTTCAAATGGACCATAAAAGGCCACCTATTTTGAGTTTACATTCTTTGATTGGGGAATTTATTCCTCTATTATTTTAGTGATGGGGTTTTAGTTTTACTGACTTTGTTCAGTGTCTTCTTATTTTTTCTTCTGAAATCTATCATCTTAATTTTTTTTTATTTAAATAAAAATCTGCTCATTTATTCTGTACTCTTTAAACTTGATGCCAAGCCTGGCATTCTTCTTCTTCTTCTTCAGTGGGCAATTGAGCCATCAATGTGTGACAGACATGTCATGGCTATTGCTAAATAACAACAATTCATCCTCCAGAATTGTTAAATTATACTTGTGTATCATACACGTCAAACTAGGTAGTTAAAGTGTAGGATTGGTTTGCCACTACTCAAGGTTGGTTTTGGAAGTTCACAAGACTGCTTGTAGATCAAGTGTGTGGGTCTGACCCTACCTTCATACTCATTATAAGAATTCTTACTTTTTTTTGTTTTTGTTTTTGTTTTTTTATTTTTTATATATTTGTAATTAACTTACGGAGTTTTTTTTTCAATTTTATTTACAGAATATCCCAGATTGGTGGATCTGGTTCTACTACATTAGCCCAATTTCATGGACCCTCCGGGGTGTGATTACCTCTCAGCTTGGGGATGTAGAAACTGTGATTATAGGACCTGGGTTTAAGGGCACCGTGAAAGAGTATCTAGAGGTTAGTTTTGGCTATGGTCCTGGGATGATTGGCATTTCAGCAGCAGTGCTTGTTGGCTTTAGTGCCATCTTCTTTAGTGTCTTTGCTCTCTCTGTGAAAGTACTCAACTTCCAGAAAAGATAAATGGAAGTTCAGAGATCTCAGATGCGATTCGCACTGAACAGTGATGGCAAGATCTAAAATTGTTTTCAGTGAGAGATGAAGGATCTTAAGGCCCAATCTCAACATCAACTTTTTTGACCTCAACAGATTGGTAAATGGTGGGGCCTCATGTGTCTTCGACGGTACACTTCCTTATGCTATTCACTAGAAATTAAGCTTGATACATTTGTATTTTCCATCTTACAAGTGTCTTTTTTGAGAAGAATTTGTCATAAAAAAAATTAGTACTATAGTAATCATGTAAAAAGTTTTAATAGTTTGTCACTAGATTAAACAATTTTTTACAAGTTGCATATTTTAGCAATTTCAATAGACAACTAACCTCAGAATTTTTTATTAAGCCTGAATCACAATGTCCATCTTGCATTTTCCTTGAGCCTCAAATAGCGTAACTAAAAGTTTGCAATGCATGCTTAGATATTCGCGTGTTAAAATACAACCTCGGTCTACCTTTTTAGGAAAATGCTAAGAGTTATGTTAGGGACTCCAAATAAACTACCAAATAAATTACTAAACCTCTCATATGAGTGTGGGATCTACACAAAATCACATGTGTGTGGTCCCACACTCACATGAAAAGTTTGGTAATTTATTTGGGATTCATAGCATTTTCCAAATGCTAAAGGCCTCTTTGGTCCAGTTTACTTTGAACTTAAAATTGATACACTTTTTCCTTTCCAGCTTTTTAAAGTTTTTTTGTTTTATTTAATAAGTCCATCACTGAAATGGAGGCAACATCCAGACATTACCAAACAGATAATTAGACCAATTCAAACACCATGAAAATTCTTAACTAAATTACGAGACTAAAAGTAATGCAAAGCTAAAAGAGAAGTCAAAGCAGCTCTTCTGTAACTACTTTACCATAAATAAGGCAAAATTGGAGAAGAAAGAACAAAAAAAATAAATAATAAAAAAAACCCTTTTTTCTTCTACTTGAAGACAAGATCAGTAAAATGAGCTAAACTTAACTGTATGTCCATTAAAAAAATAAAGAAAGAAACAATACAGAGCATTCAAAGAACTTTTCTACTGTTTTATTTTCTTTAAGGAACTACTTTGTGGTGCACCACCACATTCTTTCTTCTCCATATGAAGTCGAAGCTCTTTTCATGGAATCAGTCTCTCCTCTCTCATTTCATCAATCCAATACAGTAATGAATCCAATGCATCACACCTCATTGTGTAACCCATCCGATCAGCTTTCTCTCTCGTCCCCAACATTTTCAAGGGGCACCTGAACAACATGTCCAGGAATACCCAGTTAGCCAAATCCTCAATCCCTGTCTGAATCAACCCCTCCTTCTCCACAATCCCTTTCCAAACCTCTCCCTTGTCTGCCATTGCTGTCGAAAACATAAATTCCTCCGAAAACAAGTTTTCAGAAACTACTTTCAATCCAAATTTCATCCCAATAGCTGCCCATATATCCTTCCAAGCGAAACTCGGTCCATTGATAGCATTGAATGCTTGTCCATCACTGGAATATGTTTCCTCATTGGTAGCTGCCCAAATGTGCTGCCCAGCCACCAATCGGGCATCCGATGCATCAATATGCATCTCTTCCCAACACTCCCTTGTCCCTCCAAACACAAAAGGGAGATTCAAATGCTTGCAAATTGTTCCATAAACACACAAACTACCCATGAAATTGAACAATGTCCTCTGAGAACTACCCATGATCAAACCAGGCCGGTGGACTGACCAAGCCACCCTGCCCCCCAACCTCTCCTTCAACAAGTCCTCCAAAGCATAGTAAAAATTGTAGCCTCCACTTGCTCTTGGGCTGTCTTCATCATAGTAACACGTTTCTTCTTTTGTGTCGAAAGGCGGTTGCAGTGACACATAATGCTTAGTCCCCGTTTGGAGAGAGAAATGCTTTAAGGACTTGGCTGTAGGGAGGAGAGCATCCAAGGCATTGGACATCATGGCCTTGTTCTGCTCATAACAGTCTTGGCTGTCTAAGGGGAATTGGCTAGCCCATGTGACCCAGAACACATGAGTGACATCTGTTAGAATAGAGAGCTTTTGTTGGGTTTGGTGAGGGTTGAGGAGGTCACATGAGATGAAATGGTAATTGGGGTTTTGGATTGGTGTGATCTCAGGTTTTCTGGCTATGCCATAAACCTTCCATCTAGATTTTGAAAGTAGCTTCTTGACAAGTTCCTTTCCGACAAGCCCAGTTGCTCCTAAGATAATTGCAACGTCATTTTTAATTGGAGCTTCTTCTGCCTCTTCACATTTTTTCACTGCCATTGGTGGGGGACAGACTTGGATTCTTTGGCTCAGTTGTGATTCTCAATCCATCTCTGGTGACCAGATCTCTGTTTATATATACACGCTTATATTTATATATTAATGCAACCTAACACCCTTTTTAACTCCTAATTCAAATCAACTACTAATACCCCTTATTTCAAGGGAGGAAAATCAAGGATGGTTTCAATTTTGTCTTTTGTGCTGATAATTTAGTTAATTATTTCTTTTCTATGTTCAACAATACTTTGTAATAAAAATATATATATATATATATCTATATTTAGAAAAGTATTCAGAATCCATACATATCTCACTAAAATTTAATAACATAAATTTTGGATTTTGAATTTTTTTCTCTTGAATATATATATATATATATATATCGTGTGTGTTTTTTTTAATAATTGCTTATGATTGAATTTAGTTAGAGGCCCACTTGGTAAAATGACAATTTATTGAAGCGTCAAAGGGGTATATAGAATTGGGATAGGAGGACGGCAAGTTGAGACACCAGCCAGAACATTGTTGGCAATCTGAGTTAGAATAAATTATTTTATGTGATGTCTGAGGCAATACTCTATCTAATCTCCATTTCTATTATATATATGGGAATAGAATACCTCAAATGGCTGCATACAGGGTATGCTGATAGGGACAGACTAAAAACCCAATCCTTATTTAATTTTTTTTTTTTTTAAAATCATTAATGACTTTCTAAACAACCTATATTCCAAATGAATGGGAGATTAAATGTGTTTTTTTATCAAGCCATGTTGCAATAACGTAAAGGCATCACCGTTGTCGTGCATCACATGTTTTTGTGGTAGCTTCTTTTTGCATCTCACAGCTTTTTTCAGTTCACATAATTTTGATTTTTAAATCTTGTTCAATTCATAAGACTTAGTCTTTGTAATACTTTTATCTTTAATCTTCTAACCCTAACCCATCAACCACCATCACCCTCCACCCTCCGCCACCCCCTCCACACATTAAAATACTACAATAGTTAAAAAACCAAATAGTTTAGAAAATTGACGTAGGAGTGCTGGCATTTCCAAGTAAAATAATGAGACTTCTAGTATCACTTCAAGAAAAATTATTATGGAAGGTTATATCGCGTGACATATAAAATAAATTATCTTTTAATAATAAAAACAACACATAGTATGATGAATTTCACTAAATGAAATACCTTATACCTTATACATAGATAATAACTCACAATATATATTATCTTTTAATAATAAAAACAGCACATAGTATGATGAATTTCACTAAATGAAATACCTTATACCTTATACATAGATAATAGCTAATGAGTGAAAGGTGATATCACATGTTAATGATAATATGATATTACTATTTATTTATTTTTTTATTTTTTATGAAGACATTGCTCAACGCAAGTGTGCATTGGGGCAAAGAGGAAGGATTTTTTTTTAATTACATTCTCCACTTCTAAAATGTTTTAAAGTACATTATGGATAGGACTCATACGGCCTATTTTGGGGAAGTGGGTTAAAAGCCACTTTCTAGCTTTTAACCCACTTTCTTCTCTCATAAAAAAGTCAAAAAAAATCAAAAAGTAACTTTTAACCATCTTTCCAAGGAATGCACGATTTTGAGTGATCCTCTTTGTATTGTATTGGTATATTATTGGCAAGTTACATATATAAAACAACAATTTTTTAAAATTTTTTTATTTTCAAGATAGTGTATTAAACAACAATTTGGGAACTCAAAATCAAAGTTTCCAATGTCAAAAATGTCAATGGCAACGTTTGCTTGTTTTTTTTTTTCCAATAATGTTGGAATCCAACTCATAGCCTTACGTAAGCACCCACATATGAGGGAGAAATTATTCAGTATGTCTAAAGCAAAGTATATGGTGCTCCAATTAAACAGTTACTGGTTTAGTTAATAGTGTGCAATGTTTTTTTATGATAAAATTATGTTGCTATTATTATTAAATTAATTTAATTTTTTTTATGAATAATCTACACAAAAAGACTTATAAAATGAAAAATTGAAATTATGGCATATACTAGTTCCACAAGCCCCTTCAAAATTCATACACAATCTAATATGTCTCCCTGGCCTGGGATTGAATGTAGGTTCTCAGCTACAAATTGTCACCGCAAGACTCCAAAAACTTACATAGAAATTTATCTAAAAAATGATGTGGTTCAAATTCAATTTTTATAATGTGTTTTAAGTAATGGCATTTTTCCTTCTTTTTTTTTTTTCTCTTAACAAAAATAAATAAATGGTAAGGTTTAGAACCCCATGAATTATTAAAAATATTTATTTTATTTGAGAATTTATTATTACAACAGATGAAGTAATGGCATTTTTCACCACCTGAAATCTTCCCAATACATGCCAAAATCATCATAAACCGACCCAAGTACAATCACAAGGGAACAAACAAGTACAACCGACAAGGCGAAGAAAGTCATGTTCTTGATTTAATTATCTAGCTCTTGATTCAACAAAAGGCCTCTCTCTAGATCAACTCAACATACAAATGAATACATCCATAGTGCTTCATAAAACAAAAACAAAAAAAATGCAAATTTGAATGAACAAATGATATAATGAATGATGAAGATGAACTCTCCAGAGAGGATGGCTTTGATTTCCAAGTTGCACACAGCATTCTTGATCTAACATGAAAATACAGGGAGGGAGGAGGGAAGAACTCAACACCATTATTAATTGGAATTAATTAAGCTTCTTTTTTTTTTCCTTTTTCTTTTTTCTTTGTTTTTGAAGTTATGCAGGTTGAAACTTTAGGTAGGCAGTGGCAATGTTGGAAAGTGGAATTTTGTGAAGAACTCAACACCATTATTAACAATGTAGCTTTGGAAGTAATTAAGCTTCTTTTTTTTTTTTCTTTTTCTTTTTTCTTTGATTTTGAAGTTATGCAGCTTGAAACTTTAGGTTGGCAGTGGCAATGTCGGAAAGTGGAATTTTGTGAACGAAGAAGCATGCTGCAATAACTGTGTAGCAAAGACAAAGCACTATTCCTTTCATGTAGTGTGATGTTCCATCCTGCAGATAATCACAAAACACAACCTTCTAAAATTAATCCCTTTATATGTGTGTGCATTTTTTTTTTCTTGGTACATAATGCATTTGTGTAAATTAATAGAACCAACTCGACAAACATGCAAAAAACTATAAAAAAAAAATTGTATAAACTATTGTGGATTTTACAGTAGACCCCACAGTATGAAAGATCCAATGAGTAATTGGTAAAAAATTTATAATTTTTTTGTGTCTGCAGTAAAATTAAAATATTACTTCAAAAAATTTACCTTGAAAAATACCATAAAAGTTAGGATAGCGTTGGGTAACGTTTACGTTTTTTTTGTTTATGTTTACAAAAAATTTATAAATTAATTTTTGTTTATTTTTAGAAAAACATAATTACAAACACGTTTGATTTGAACAAAATATTTGAAAAATTTTAAAAACATAAATTAAAAAATATGTTTGTTCAGGCCTAAAACATTTCTATTTATTTTTTCTTATTTATGACAATGTGACCATACACATTATAATTGAAAAAAAAATTAATTGGAAAAAAAATTAATAGAAAAAAAATTATTTGTTAGTCAAATTTTTAAATTTCTGTTTAAAAATCAACGTGAACTCATTTTTTGAGTTTATGTTTTTTTCTCAAATTTACAAATTGAGACAATCATTTATAAACCAAAAAAATTATCAAACAAGTTTTTATAATAATTTTTAAAATTTTTAAAAATATAAACTGAAAACTGAAAACGAAATAATTATCAAATAGGCTCGTGTATAGTGTACATTTAAAGTTGGTGTACTCAGAATGAATGTGATTCATAGATATACTTTTCCTATTAATTTTTCTAGGTATCTACAGTCTAAGCATATCTTTGTAGGAAGGAATTTGCAAACAAAATTTATATACATGAAGTGCATTGAAAATGATGTGGCAGTGATATATTTGTAATTATAAGTCACCATCATAAGTGTTTTAACTAGAAATGAAATGAGTCATATAATTCTATATAGAATTTATGTATAAAAAATTTGTTTGTATAGCATAATTACCCATCTTTGCATTGCCTAAATGTATTACAAAGAGAAATTTTTGTACCCAAAAAAAATTATTTTGAGTAACATGATATTGACAATTTTAAAATTATGAACCATAATTGTGCGTGTTACGGATTCTCTACAGGTGTCATATTCTTGTAATTTACATTTTTTTTTTATTTCATATTTTTGTAATTACATTTAAATACAAAGTATAGCATTATTGAAGCAACAAATAGAATAATAATGCTAATTGAAATATCATTATGATAGAAAAGAACCTGGAGAGTGAAAGCTGTGATTATAATTGAGAAAGCCAGGGAGCCAGTTTCTAGGAGATTGAAGTCAAGATCCATATTTACACCCATTATCCATGCAACCACCACACATAATGGAACCTGAAAATTGAACAAGTTTAGTATTTAATTTATATATAATTTTACCTTGGGTTTTATTTACTCAGTTATTTATTAATTTCAAGTCTCACCACAAACATTGAAATTTGAGCTGCTGAACCCAAAGCCACCCCCAGTGAGATATCCTGCATGATACAAAGAAAAAAAAAATTAATAAAAAAATAAAAAAATTTACTAGATAACATATTAAACATATATATATATATATATATATATGTATATTTGTGACATACCAACTTGTTTTTAAAAGCAAATATGACTGATCCAGCATGTTCTGCAGCATTCCCCACAATTGGTAGCAATATTACACTGATAAAGCTAACAGAAATTCCCCATGAATCTGAAGCAGCCTATTTTCATAAGAAATATTTATATCCATTAATTTAAAATATTTATGAAACAGTTCTAAATAATATATATAAATAAGTCTGTAAGAAAGATTTAATAAGAAGTTTATATATATACCTCTATTGTACCCACAACATACTCAGATAACAAAGCAATGATAATTGTCATGCCAACCAACCAAATAAATGCACTCCAAAATCCTATCACAGGCTTCTCTTCCGAAAGCACATCATCACTCTCATCCACCTCCTGCCCATTTCCACCATTTTCAATTAGCACTTTGCCAAAATTAATGTATCTCCAAAAAAAAAAGTATTTTGAAAAAATGAAATATATTATGTAGATTTAAATTTAGTATGGTATGAGTTATACCCAAAATAAATATCATTCACAAATTTCATTTTTAGAGTAAGTTTTTAAGTTATTTTCTGCGTACACAGTATTACTGTCTAATTGAAAAAACCTTTTATGAGAGGTTAAGATTTTAAACATAAGATGAGATTGGACCCCATGAATTTAGAGGGCACATAATAAAGTTTCACGTGGCCTAGGAAAAATTTTAAGCCATGTTTCTTATGGTGAGTGGAGACACTCATAATCGTTGTTGGAAGATTTTAGCTAGAGTCATTCCTAATGGAGATAGATAGGTATGTGAAATCAATTACTGTGAATTCAGAGCCCACTATTGTGAATTTTATATACAAATGCTAATTTTGCATTGACTTAACTATCAGCGTGCCCTCCAATTGTCTGACAACTAGCCCAAGATGCTAACGATTTATCTATCTTGTAGGATGACTGTTTCAATCACTGGCATTTATCAAATTCATACACATACAGCTAGAATGGATTTTTACACCCTCTACACTCTTGTTTTGTTGTCTTTAGTAATATCAGCATATAGTAATTAATCACCTCTTGGGCTTCAAACAATTGTCTGTGGGTTTTTAATTGAAAGAAGAGATATGCAACATATGCCACAAGCATCATTATGCTGCTTGCTCTTGACAACAGAAGGATAGAACTGGCTGCTTCGAGAATGTCCGTCTCGACCGCACATCTGAACAACAATGGCAGCAGCAGACAAAGCAACCCAAGCAATAGGAGCAGCATGTTCACATCACTTTGCTTCTGTTAAAAAAAAAAAAAAAAGAAGCCACGAAATGATCAGAGAAAACAAACCTCTGTTTTTTTGCACAATGTGTTGCCATTGTATTGACAACAAATATGACTGGCGTGATATAACGACACGCGATATATATTAAAAAGATGTGATCATATTCTTATATCGTAATACATGTTTAGAATCTTACTTTGTCAAATCTTTGTTCCTTTTTGAGGTTTGCTAATCCTCCACAGAATAGAGAGGTCCCAAGAACAAGAAGGAGGTTTGAAAGAATAGAACCAAAAAGGGAGTATTTCACCACATGTATTTTCCTTTGGTAAAGTGCAAATATTGCTATTATCAGCTCTGTTGCATTTCCACATGTTGCATTGAGGAGCCCTCCAACTGCAAAAATAATCAACATAAAATCCATATATATATATATATATATGAGATAATATAAATTGTTGCTCTAATTATAATTTTTTGGCAATGAGAAAGTGATAGAGATGCACCTGTTGGACCAGTGTAGTATGCAATTTGTCTTGAGTTTTTGGTATTGAAAAAAAAGAAGAAGAAGTTGTTAGAAAGTTTATGAATTGATATGGGACAAACATTTAAATCTTACTCTGTTAAATCAAATATTAACTATAAAAGTTTACAGTCATATAGACAAAGTTACAATCTTACTCTGTCAGAAAGCTAACGCGTTCAGCAAGTGGAGTAAGCCCCAGTAAACTCAGAGCAAAAATCCAAGGCTGCTTAATTGGGAATTAGAGGGGGAAAAAAGCGAGAAATCATTAGGAGAAAATTGTATCTCGTTTCTTCTTATAAAATCAAAACCTTGATGCTTTGTTTGATTGGAGGATTTCAAGAGAGATTTGGAAAGGAAAATGAAAAAGGTAAGTGAAATGTAAATAAAATATACCTACATTTCACCTAGTTTCACACACATTTTCCCTTTTCTTTTCCAAATTCTTCTCCAAATTCCTCAACCAAACACAGCATAAGAAAAGAATAAAATAATAAAATATCACAAAACTTAAGGTTCTATTTTGAATCTTGAATTTATAGAGAAATTCACAAAAGGTAAAGAAAATAAAAGAGAAATAAAATATAAATATTTTTTCTTTTCGGTTTCTTTTTCTTTTCCCTTCACAACTCACTGCCCAAATTCAACATCCAAAATAACTTAACTATTTTCTCTAAGGTATCAAACAAACACACTCACTCTTCCAAAACTGTAACACTCAGCTAAGATTGCCAAAGGAATGGCAGGGAAGAGAATACAAAGCTTGGTTCCAAGAATCACTTCTTGAAGATTAGCCAAAAACTCCCTAACCATTCGGAACCGGACCTTTGACACGAGCATTGGATCCGACTTTTTCCTCACCAATGACGACGAAAGGTTCTGAGCGGTCCGGCCCATTGAATTCTCCTTCCCCAACTCCTTTGAGTCCTCCACACCATTCTCCAAATTCCAGTGTTCCTGTGAACCCATTACACCACTTTTTCCTTCAACTTCCTACAGTGATATTAAGGATTTTAGGAAAAGAACACAGAGAAACAAACACTGAAATGCCACTTTTTCTCTCTCTCTCTCTCTCTCTTGGTGGTGTTGGTAGGAGAGTTTATATAGAATAATGTATATGGATGAACTTTCCTGGAATTTTCCTATCCTTGTTTTTATTCATTGCATGGTATACACGTATGTTCAACAAGTGTTTCAACCTAAAAATTTGCAGTGATTATTATAAACTCACAAATGAATGTTATAGATGTTGGTGGTGTTATCTGTATGTATAAATATCTACAGATACTGACATATTTCAGACCCCATTGTATACGAAGTTTTTTTTTTAAAAGCTAACATTGTATAGAAAGTTCACCACCCAATTTCAAACCGTAGTGTATAGATGCCACATTTTTTGGCAAAGAATTTTCTGTTTCTAAATTTTTTTTTCTCGTTATTTTAATATATTTCTAATCATTGGTTTTAATGAAATTGAGAAATAGAGGAATTCAGGAGTGATCCCATCCTTATCCTATTTTTTTTTTTAACTAAACACGAGAACTATTCATTTTTTACTTGCATATGCATTCACTTGCAAATTATTTGTATAAAGTAAAATGAGATGTAACATTAGAGGAAATTATTACTACAAACAAATCGGGTCGAGTTTTCATATATTTAGGTTTGTTTATTAAGATTTTAACGAATTCGAGATCGAACTCAATAGTATGCACCTAAAAATTAATCTAAAAAAATATACATTAAAAATGTTTAAAATTTAAATCTATAATAGATCAATGGTGTAGTATAAGTTACACTCAGAATAATTCTTTTTTATATATTTTAAATTATAAACACTTTTATCAATACATTACATTATCATGTAACATATGTCACACAAGTTATCACCTTGGCATTTTCTCACTAAATTAATTAAGGGAATGGCTTTCTTCGAGTCCGTGATCGGACTGAAGCGTATTGTTGGGCTTGTGAGGGTCCACCATGGGTCCCGTTTCAATAATCCGAATCGTTCAATATATAGAATTCGTCAAGTACTATATGCTTATGAAAAATCACGTTGATCGGATATCAATAGTTATGTGATCAAATCAAATTTTTTTAAGCTATTTATTTTTTACTGTCCATTCTTTTCATACAAAACTGATTAGATTACATAGCTATCGATATCCGATCAACGTAATTTTTTATAGGCATATATTACTCGACGAGTTCTACACATTTAATGATTTGAATTATCGAAACAGGACCCGTGGTAGGCCCTACGAGCCCAACAATACCCTCCAGTCCAAGGGAAGCCATTCCCATTAATTAATACCCCAGGCTATGAAAGGAAAATCCATGACCATGAAAATTAAAAAAACACGAGGTAAGGAATTTACTCACCTATTCAATAATAATAACAGATTAAGAAATATTAAATTTATGACTTTAATGGCTGTTTTAGCATGAAATTGTTGTAAAGGTCTTTTTTAACTTTCGCGACTGTTTTTTCGTGAAAAATAGAATTAGTCTCCTAATAGTTTTTATGATAAAATTTTTGTTTTTGGAAATGAAGAAAATTGGTCTCTAAAAATACCTTGTGATTGTAAACTAATTTTACAATTAGAGAGTATTATTGAAGTATACGTTAGGCTGGGACCGACCTACTAGAGAGTGCCACTACTATGGTTAATTCTTTGAAAGTTGTATACAATTTTTATTAAATGTGGCCCCTTCTGCTTTGAATGGATATAGTCCCATCCCTTTTTGATTGCCCACGCCATTCTATTAATAAGGAAACAATTGTGTATTTAGAATTTTTATTTATTTGTTTCTTGCAAGATTCATAATACAATTTATACTGAGCATATTTTTAGGTTGTATTTGGTTTATGAATTTGAAAAAAAATTGTGTAAAATATTAGTGAAATATAATTATATTTCATTTACTTTTTCCATTTATCTTTCCAAATTTATAAACCAAACATAGCCTTAATGATATGAAAAGAGCAATGTTATTCCACACTATATGAATGCGTGTGTAAATTATTACATGAAAAATTAGATAACTCTAACATTACACATATGAAAAAGAGAAATTCTCAAACAAGTGCATATTGTGCATCACGATTTAGAATAACCAAAAGAGAGATTACTAGCCTCATTTAAATGACAAATTATTTAATGACTTGACATCTCACAAATAAATTTGACTCATTATTTCCATGCCATTGCTTATTATGACAGTGAATATCATTCTTATACGAAAAATATTGAGCTAATTTTATTAGAATAAAAAAAATACTAAATAAAAAATTTAAAGTGAAAGAGAATTGATTGCATAAAAGTTTTATCTTCAAAACTTCACGAATCATAAGAAACTACAATTGAGAAATTACAAAAATTTTGCATCAATGGTTGAGAATGACTAAAAAATGAAACAATCTATCCACTTGTTTGTAAAGTAATTGCATTTGTACTTACTCTTTCAGTACTATAATTATGAAGAAAATTGTTAAAATTATGGGCAAATTACAAATACCCCTCTCGAGATTTGGTGAAAATACAGATTCTCCCCTGAGGTTTGAGAAATTACATCCCACCCTCTGAGGTTTACATTTTCATAACAAATTGCCCCCTAGGATTTTTATTTTCATACAGATTCCCCCCTAATTTTTCCTAATTTATTATGAAAATTTGACCCTCAGAGGGGGAATTTGTAATTTCTCAAACCTCAGGGGGGAATCTGTATTTTTACTAAACCTCGAGGGGGTGTTTGTAATTTACCCTAAAATTATGTGTTGTAACCAAATGGATGATGATTTTTTAGCAAATTGTTTTCTTTTGTTCAAATAGAAACTTATTTTATTTTTTACCTATTAATTTAGTATTAAATATTAATTTATTTTTCATTCTTTAATTGAAATAGAATTGTTTATATCAATTGATATAAAATTTAAATAAAATAAAATAAACTTATTTTGGCCTCCCTGAAAAAGAAATCCTGATTCCATTCTTGACATTAGGCAAAATAGAAAATATAATTTTTTTATGTAATTTTGTTAGACAAAATGCTTATTATTGTTCGAGTTGCTCTACGAATTAATACCCGTGAGGGAAATTGCCTTGCATTGCAAACCAAAATTGATATTACAGTTTTATTATAACGAGGGCAACATTATTGTGCTGGTAATGATGTATAAAAAGTGCACAATACTCCTATTTTAGTTATAAATTAAAAAACAAGTCTTATATCTTTGAAAGAGAGTGATGATAATATTTTACCTTCTAATCTTCTGGTACTGATTCAAGAATATCAACAAATTAGTATATTGGATAAATTATGCAAATAGTCCTTATATTTTAAACGATGTGTCAATTTGGTCCTTATAGTTTCAATTTGCTCGATTTTGGCCCTTAATTTAACGGATTGTGTCATTTTAGTCCAATAAATGACGGTTGTTAAATTAATTTAACGGAAGGTCAAATAATGTGTCAATTTGGTCCCTGTACTTCACACGGCGTGTCAATTCAGTCTCTGTAGTTTCAATTTTCTCGATTTTGATAGGGACTAAATTGAGACATTGTGGAAAATACAGGGATTAAATTGACACATTATTTGACTTTCCGTTAAATTAACTTAACCGTTATTTATTGGACTAAAATGATACAATTTGTTAAATTAAGGGGAAAAATCGAACAAATTGAAACTACAGGAACCAAATTGACACATCCTATAAAATACATGGACTATTTGCATAATTTTTCCTATTATATTTGGTTGTATTTTTTTGACATGGGTTGTAACTCTAGTGGTCATGAAAAAGGCACTTAAGTGTCAATGTGAGATTTTAAGTTTAAGTCCATAAAGAGGCATACTAACGTTATTTTTGTTATAAAGATAAATTTATTTTTTTTAATTCTTCATATTTTTTAAAATAATACAATGAAAATTTTAGAAATACCTACTTCCTTATTTTCCTCAATTTGGATGGTGATTTTCAAAATGAGAATATGCATTAATGGTAACATTGACAAGAGTTTCATTTTTGCCATTAACACAAATCCATGTGGGGCATCTTTTTTTTTGGCTCTCTATTTTTTTTTTTTTTGTTATCATCGTGTTGTTGTTGTTTGGTGCAACGATTATTTATAGACTTTTTTTTTTCTTAATTTGGAACAGTTTATAAGATAAAAATAATTTAAATAAATTTAAAAAAAAATGAGGTAGAAATACTTTTAATTCCTACTTTGTCATTGCCAACTTTTAATTTATAAGAAATTACACCAAATAAACCTGTTATAATGTTCAAAAAAAGGTTTCTAATGACATCATTTTTTCTTCATGGTAAGCACCAAAAAAACAAGTGCAAATGACCACATTTGACATATTGTTATTCAGTAGCACTACAGGGCCCGAAAGGGCTCAGGCTCGAATGGCTCGAATTTGAGAACGAATGAGGAAGAAGAAGAAGAAGAAGAAGAAGAAGAGGAGGAAGAAGAAGAAGAAGAAGAAGAAGAAGAATGGAACTGGAGGGGGCCATAAAAATGGAGCTGGAGGCGGAGGCGGAAGCGGGCGGAGGCAGAGGCGGGCAGAGGCAGAGGCAGAGGCGAAGTCTTCCGACGAGCGACGAGCTGCGACGATCGGCCGACGAGCGACAACCTGCGACGACGATGACCTGCGACGACGAGCTCCCGCCTCTGAGAACGAATGAGGAAAAAGAAGAAGAAGAAGAAGAAGGAGAAGAGGAAGGAAAAGAATGGAACTGGAGGGGGCCATAAAAATGGAGCTGGAGGCGGAGGCGGAGGCCAGCGGAGGCAGAGGCGAAGTCTTCCGACGATCGGCCGACGAGCGACAACTGCGACGAGCGATGACTCATGACGGCAGCGAGCCTCTGGTTCTCTCTCTCGCCTCTGCTTCTCCTGTGTTCAAAACGGAGAAGAAGAAGAAAAGAAAGAGGAGGAAGAAAAGAGGGGGAAAAAAAAAATTTGAAACCCAAAACGACGTCGTTTTGGGTTTCGAGCCGGCTTCGAGCCCCAGATTTTGGGCCCTCAAACATTTTCCTATTGTTATTGGAGCACAGTGGAATTAACCTTTTTTTTTTTTTTACTACAACACAATAGAGAAAATAAAAGCAATCAAATTGGACATACACTTAAATAACAATTGGATGATTATTGTTTTTTTTCTTTTCTTAATCATGTTTTATTTGTTGGAAAAATTGTTTAATATAGGCATATTTTTTAGCCCAAATTTTGAATGGGTCCGAAGAGGTAAAGTATTTCTTGTCGCGTGGCAAGTCACACGGTGAAGACGGAACGTCAAAACCATTTATGAGTGAATGAGAAGTTGATGTCGTTTTCGGTCCTAATATTAATTTTTTAGATAAAATTCATTTGAATTTTTTCAATAAAAATTATTGTGGGAATTTAATTTAATTCTAAAATTTAAATTTTGGGTTCCTAAGTAGTTTCTTAAAATTTGTAATTGTGAGAATTTAATTTAATTCTAAATTCAAATTTTAGGTTCCTAAAAAAATTTCTAAAGTTTGTACCTCTTTATTTATTTATTTATTTAACTATTTCAATAGTTTAATATATATATATATATATATATTTGAAATAGTTTAAATAATAAATGAACCTACTTTTCCTTTGTTTGACCAACGGAAACTTTTCAAATTTATTTTCAAAGTGCTAACGGTCAAATCAATGTTTGAATTCATGGTGCACCTGTTCATTTCTATAGTGCATCGGTTCATTCTGGGTCTGGTATCTGTTCGGGCCTTTGGAAATTTGCCTATAAATACAATCTGATTCCAGCAGTCTAGGGGTCAGGAAAAAATCAGTCAAGTTGTCTCATTGTTGTCCAATTTTTCTCTAGTGCATTTATTCTTCATATTTAATTTTAGAATAAATTAAAGAGAGTATAGATCACAGGTTTGGTTCGCCGAATAAATTGTTTGAAGTGCTACTACAATTTGTGAAGATCGTTGTATCCTGGGAGATAGACGCTACTCAACCGTAAGCACCGTAACGAGGCGAATCTGTCTTAAGGACAGAGTGTCACACACTAGACTTTGTCTTAATTTTAATTCGGTTCGATAAATAAATCCGGTATGTTATTTATTTATTTTGTTTGAATTTCTTTCAAGTTATTTTATATACACAGAAGATTGTTCCATCAATCTTAAGACAGAATCGAATTTATTTTGTTTACAAAATTTTTTCGTTTGTTTCCTTTGCTCTTTCTTCTTTTAAGAAAATTATTTTCTGTGAATTTACAAAATAATATTCTGGTTGGAAAAATAAATAGTGATTATATGCTATTTAACAGATAGTAGTAATATACTGTCTTTTTTCTTTGACAACTAGCAGTACGATACTGGTGTCATTAACAATTCAGAATATATTTTTGTGAAATTTTTTCAGAAATTAATTTTGAATTTTAGAAATTATTTTCTGAGTTTTCATTACTTAAAATTCTGTTTCAGTATTTTAATTATTGAAGTGTTACAAGAAATTTAAGTTTCTATGTGAAATTAATTTGGTTAAATAAAATTTTATTTTATTTCCAAATTAATTAAAAAATAAAAGTTATATTCTTATTTCTTTTGTTTTACAGAATTTAATTTCTTGTGTGGAATTAATTTAGTTAAATAAAATTTTATTTTATTTCTAAATTAATTGAAAAATAAAAGTTATACTCTTATTTCTTTTATTTTATAGAATTTAATTTCTTGTGTGGAATTAATTTGGTTAAATAAAATTTTATTTTATTTCCAAATTAATTGAAGAATAAAAGTTATATTCTTATTTCTTTTATTTTACAAAATTTAATTTTCTGTGTGGAATTATTTTGGTTAAATAAAATTTTATTTTATTTCCAAATTAATTGAAAAATAAAAGTTATAGTTTTTTTTTATTTCTTTTATTTTACAGAATTTAATTTTCTGTGTAGAATTAATTTGTTTAAATAAAATTTTATTTTATTTTCAAATTAATTGAAAAATAAAAGTTATATTCTTGTTTCTTTTATTTTTACAGAATTTAATTCTGTGAATTTGGTTTAATTTTCTGTGTAGTGTAAATTCTAATTATAATTTTGTTTTATATATTAGAATTGATGGCTACTAAAACTAATGTCCAAACAAGTACTACTGTGGTGGCTGCGATTGCACCAACCCCCTCTCCTGTGATAACAGTACCAATAAGTCATGGATAGAAGCCAGAGAAGTTCTTAGGAACTGACTTTAAAAGATGGCAACAGAAAATGTTGTTCTATCATACAACTCTGAACCTGGCTCGTTTCCTCCGTGAAGATGCTCCTATCCTGAAAGAGGTTGAAACTGACCGGCAAGTGGTTGCTGCAGTTGATACTTGGAAACATGTCGATTTCCTTTGCCGGAACTATATCTTGAACGGACTTGACAACACATTATACAATGTCTACAGTCCAATCAAGACAGCAAATGAACTTTGGAAATCGTTGGAGAAAAAGTACAAAACGGAAGATGCCGGCTCAAAGAAATTTGTGGTTGGCAGATTCTTAGATTTTGTAATGGTTGATTCAAAAACTGTGATCAGGCAAGCTCAATATTTCCAACTCATTCTGCATGACATTCACGCAGAAGGCATGTCATTTAGTGAATCCTTCCAAGTTGCAGCCTTAATTGAAAAATTACCAAAAGGCTGGAAGGAATTCAAGAACTACCTCAAACACAAGCGCAAAGAAATTTCTATGGACGAATTAATTGTGCATTTGAGAATTGAGGAGGACAACAGCAATTCTGAAAAGCGGGCTGGTAAGCATTCTATGGAGTCTAAGGCAAATATTGTGGAACATGCTTCAAAAACCAAGAAACGAAAGTCTTCTAGAGAAAGTTCATCACAAGGCTCTAAACGGGGGGATAATAAAAAGTACAAGTTTAATGGCAAATGTTACATTTGTGACAAAGAGGGACATCGGGCCAAAGATTGCCGTAGCAAAGGTAAAAGCAAAAGATGATCAAGCAAGAAGCCTGCTCAAGCCCATATGATCGAAGTTGACAATATTTCCAATGGTGTCAAAGACATCAATCTTTCTGCAGTTGTTTCTGAGGAAAATCTTGTCGGAAATCTTAAAAAATGGTGGGTGGACACTGGTGCTACTCGTCATATTTGTACCGACAAAAAGATGTTCACATCTTATTCTATAGTATACAATGGTGAACAACTCTTTATAGGAAACTCCTTAACTTCCAAAATTGAAGGACAAGGAAAGATTGTACTCAAGATGACATCTGGAAAGAAACTCACTCTCAACAATGTGCTGCATGTATCGGACATTCGCAAGAATTTAGTTTCCGAATCTTTGTTGAGTAAGAATAGGTTTAGGCTAGTTTTTGAAAGTGACAAATTTGTACTTACCAAAAACAGGATGTATGTAGGAAAATGTAACATGTCTGATGGCCTTTTCAAACTAAATGTAATAATTGTTGTCCCCTCTATTATTATTGATAATACATCTTCTTCTTACTTGTTTGAGTCTTCAAATTTGTGGCATAGTAGACTAAGACATGTTAATTATAGATCTTTGCGTAGATTAATTAATATGGAATGTTTCCCTAAATTTGACATTGATTCAAATCATAAATGTGAAATTTGTGTTGAGGCAAAATTATCTAAAACTCCTTTTCATTCAATTGAAAGAAGTACAGAACCACTTGAATTAATTCATAGTGACATTTATGATTTTAAATCAATTCAACTAGAGGTGGGAAAAAATATTTTATCACTTTTATAGATGACTATACTAGATATAGTTATGTTTATTTAATCAATAATGATAGAGACCCCCTTTTCCCATCACCCCCTTTCACCCCCTCTCACTCTCATTGGTTGCTTTTTCTTTTTCTTTTTCTTTTTTTTCCTGCACATCCAATCACCCCCTGACACATGTCAAAGGGGGTGAGGGGGTGCCCCTTTTGAGGGGGTCTAAAGTATTATTCTTATTTAATTTGAACCAAGGATGAAACTTTGAAAACTTTCATTCAATATAAGAATGAAGTTGAAAATTAACTTGGTAAGAAAATCAAGAAACTTAGAAGTGATAGAGGTGGTGAATATAAATCACCTTTTGGTGAATTTTGTAAAGAACATGGAATAATTCATCAAACTACTGCTCCTTACTCACCTCAGCAAAATGGAATTGCTGAAAGGAAAAATAGGGTTTTAAAAGAAATGATGAATGCGATGTTAATAAGTTCTGGATTACCTCAGAACTTGTGGGGGGAAGCAATACTTTCTGCTAATTATATACTTAATAAAGTACCCCTAAAGAAAGTGAATCAAACACCTTACGAATTGTGGCATGGAAGAGTACCATCCTATAAATACTTAAAAGTGTGGGGGTGTTTGGCTAAAGTGGCTATTTCTAGTACTAAAAAGACTAAGATAGGTCCTAAGACCATTGATTGCATTTTCATTGGTTATGCCAAGAATAGTAGTGCATATCGGTTTTTGATTCATAAATCAGAACATTTCGAAATGCATGTAAATACTATTATTGAGTCTCGGAATGCATCATTCTTTGAACATGTATTTCTAAATAAGACTGGACAAGAGACTAGTAATAATAAGAGATCTTTTGATGCTATTACTAGTAATGATCAAGAACATGATCAAGAGCAAGAGTTAGACCAAAATGAGGAAGAAGAACCTAGGCGTAGTAAACGTGCTAGAACCTCAAAATCTTTTGGTCTAGATTTTCTAACATTTTTGTTAGAAAATGAGCTATTAACTTTTAAAGAGGCTATGTCCAGTCCTGAAGCTCCTTTATGGAAAGAAGCTGTCAACAGTAAAGTTGAATCCATCTTGCAAAATCACACTTGGAAATTGATGGATTTGCCACCAGGTTGTAAACCTCTTGGGTACAAGTGGATTTTCAAAAGAAAATTGAAAGCGGATGGATCAATAGACAAATAAAAGGCAAGACTTGTAGTTAAAGATTTTAAACAGAAAGAAAGTCTAGATTACTTTGACACATACTCACCGATTACTATCTATTAGAATGCTAATTGCCATTGCATCTCTATACAATCTAGAAATTCATCAAATGGATGTTAAAACCGCTTTCTTAAATGGTGAGTTAAATGAAGAAATTTACATGGAACAACCAGAAGAGTTTTCTGTTTTAGGAAAAGAAAAGAAAGTGTGTAAATTGGTTAAATCATTATATGGTTTAAAACAAGCACCAAAGCAATGGCATAAGAAATTTGACAAGGCAATGATGTCAAATGGATTTAAAATTAATGAGTGTGACAAATGTGTTTATATTAAAAACACAGACAAAGGTTATGTCATTGTATGTCTTTATGTGGATGATATGCTCATCATAGGTAGTAATAATGACATGATTAAAACTACTAAGAAAATGTTGAATAAATAGTTTGACATGAAAGACATGGGCATTGCTGATGTAATTCTTGATATAAAAATTACCAAAATATCGGAAGGATATGCTTTGTCACAATTTCATTACATTGAGAAAATACTTGACAAATTCAGCAAAGATGATGATCATCTTGCTAGAACACCTGTAGATGTTAATTTGTATCTTTCTAAGAATGTACAGGAAAGTATTTCTCAATTAGAGTATGCCCAAATTATTGGAAGCTTAATGTACTTGATGAACTACACTCGCCCAGATATAGCTTATGTAATAAGTAAATTAAGTAGATATACGAGTAATCCGGGAGTAGAACATTGGAAAGTAATTATAAGGGTTCTAAGATATCTCCGATTTACTCGTAACATTGGGCTTCATTATACTAGATATCCAGCAGTACTTGAAGGATACTGTGATGTAAATTGGATATCGGATACTAGAGACTCGATGTCCACCAGTGGGTATGTCTTTACTCTTGGTGGGGCGGATGTATCTTGGAAATCTTCCAAACAGACTTGTATTACTAGGTCTACTATGGAATCTGAATTCATAGCTTTAGACAAATCAGGGGAAGAGGCAGAATGGCTTCGCCACTTCCTTGAAGATATTCCAATATAGCCAAAATCGGTGCCTACTATATGCATACATTGCGATAGTCAATCTGCAATAGGTAGAGCACAAAGTCATATGTATAATGGTAAGTTACGACACATTCGTCGTCGACATAACACCGTAAGACAACTACTCTCTAATAGAATTATTTCTATAGAATATGTTAAGTCTAAAGACAACATAGCGGATCCACTAACCAAAGGGTTAGCAAGAGAGCTAGTTGAGAATTAATCGAGGGGAATGGGACTAAAGCCTATGAAATAAGAGTTACCACAATGGCAACCCAACCTAGTTGACTAGAGATCCCAAGATCTAGGTTCAAAGGGACAACCGAGTTGTGAATGACTCAGAAGGATCACTGGGGAGTCTAACTCCTACTCATTTCTTTAATGAAATAGTGATGTCTGCAGCGGTTTAGGTTAAGTAATACTTTTAATGATTCTTATATCTAGGTAAACCTAGTAGAGTATGACAAGATGCTTTTCATAAGAATCACCTATGTGAGTGTGAACTGGGCCAGTTCTATAAGATTTGTGAAGGGCTACAAGTCTTTAGAACACTCATGAAAGATCAGGCTGTTCATGGCCAAAATGAACACAATAGTGAGAACTAAACTGTGTCTGGAGATATACTGTGTGGGTTCTATTGTCTTGGTTTACACAAACGTCTGAACAGTTCAAGACATCATGTTCACTGTTTAGCTAGTAAATTCGATAGTGTCTCACAAGGGAAGGTTCAAAACCAAAAGCTACCTATCCTTTGCAGAATATTTTCAATTTCTGTACTCTCTGTAATAGACCATGTTGTTGCATTTTTTCTCCGTCAAATTCCATTCATGTAGGGGATTGTTGGAAAAATGGTTTAATAAAGGCATATTTTTTAGCCAAAATTTTGAGTGGGTCCGAAGAGGTGAAGTGTTCCTTGCCGCGTGGCAAGTCACACGGTGAAGACGGAACGTCAAAACCATTTATGAGTGAATGGGAAGTTGACGTCGTTTTCGGATCTAACATTAATTTTTTAGATAAAATTCATTTGAATTTTTTCAATAAAAATTATTGTGGGAATTTAATTTAATTCTAAAATTCAAATTTTGGGTTCCTAAGTGGTTTCCTAAAATTTGTAATTGTGAGAATTTAATTTAATTCTAAATTCAAATTTTAGGTTCCTAAAAAATTTCCTAAAGTTTGTACCTCTTTATTTATTTATTTATTTATTTAACTATTTCAATAGTTTTATATATATATATATATATATTTGAAATAGTTTAAATAATAAATGAAACTACTGTTCCTTTGTTTGACCAACGGAAACTTTTCAAATTTGTTTTCAAAGTGCTAACGGTCAAATCAATGTTTGAATTCATGGTGCACCTGTTCATTTCTTTAGTGCATCGGTTCATTTCGGGTTTGGTATCTGTTTGGGCCTTTGAAAATTTGCCTATAAATACAATCTAATTCCAGGAGTCTAGGGGTTAGGAAAAAATCAGTCAAGTTGTCTCATTGTAGTCTAATTTTTCTCTAGTGCATTTATTCTTCATATTTAGTTTTAGAATAAATTAAAGAGAGTATAGATCACAGGTTTGGTTCGCCGAACAAATTGTTTGAAGTGTTACTACAATTTGTGAAGATCATTGTATCCTGGGAGATAGACGCCACTCAACCGTAAGCACCGTAGCGGGATTGTTCCATCACTATTTACTATTTGAAGTGGTACACTCACAATAATTAATTTAATGAGTCCCATATTAATCTCATTAAGATTCAATCAGTATAAGTATGTCATTATTGTAAAAATACTTCTATCTATATCACTTTTCCTTATAAAAAATATATTCTTTTTTTATAATTTTTATATAAAATTTTCCCCAAAATATTGTGATGTTTACATTTTTGTAACTAAAGCATCTTTTCTGGACTATTTATTTTACATTGATGGGTTCCCTTGTATCTATCTTGGTATCTTTCATATGTAAACCAGATCTACCAAGTCATTTTCAATTTCTTAGCAATAAATTTCACGTGAAATAAACCGAAAAGAGAGTCATTGTCATATGAAAAAACATAAAGCTATAATACCACCCAAGTCGACCAAATTAAAAATCCTTTTGTGAATAAAACTATATAGGTTAGACTATGTGTTGAGTAGAGTTTCACATCGAATAAAAAGTAAAAATAGTAAGGCATGATATATATTGAATGAAATTATCACATTAAACTTTTAAATACGCATGAATTTTTTTTTTTTAAAAAAAATATTATATTATCCGTATAGACTCTAAAGTTTCTTCTTTACAAATGGAGTTAGTGTTACAGCGTGTGCGCTTCCAAATTCTCCCAACAACATAAACATGCATATCCAAAAAAATAAGTCTACTTACATATAATTAAATCATAAAAAATATATTATAATATTCATTAGAAAAGTGAGATTGTTTTAATATGTACAACTTTTAGGGTACCCTAACGAACACTCCTATTTCTACTAGATTTATTATTAGTAGGCAAAATTATAATAAAGTCCTTCACATTTTTGTCAATTACTTCAATTGTTCCTCTTAAACCTTCACAATTTTATTTTTATTTTTTTTTTGGTACAAAAATTGTATAATAAATACAAAATTGTATAATTGATTCAAAAAAAAAAAAAAAAAATTTGTGAAGGTTTAAGAGGAACAATTGAAGTAATTGACAAAAATGTGAAGGACTTTATTATAATTTTGCCTACTACCTTATTTTATGTGAATCAAATTTGTAGACATACTATACGTGTAAAATGATAAAAGTGATGTGGGCATCTTGCCGTGTAGTTCACTGTGAAATTGCAATCTATGGTACTCTCTCATATGAGAAGCTTCCTGTTCAACATATATATGTATATGTATATATATCTCCTCGTCGAGAGAAACAGATGGTTGTCAATTTGTTTAGACTGTTTGATCATCGGTTAATAAAAGACAACAACAACAACAATGTTACAAACATTAGACCATTGGATTGGTCTGATCATCATGAGGATAACAAGTGCTGTGGATTGGACGAAGTTTCCTACTTCAAGTATTATCCAACCCTCCAAAAAGTATTATCCAACCCTCCAAAAATGGGTGACCTCGTGAATTCTGTTTACGTATCCGGCTGGTAGTCCGAATGTTATATGCACTCATCTTACTTTATTGGATACCATACAATACACAATGACGGAACCAGAAATTCATCTTTTAGGATGTCGGTTAAATTTCCATCCACTCTTTTTTCCCCACTATTCCAGAGATTGTTGGGTATTGTTTTGCATATTACGACCGGCCCTATCCTTTTTTATGAGGGTGCAACTCAAGTAGATTTAGTCAGATTAAAAAATTATCCAAGCTTAATTTAAGTTGTGCTAAGAGTTATCTATGTCCAAACATAACTTGCAATTTGAATTTGCTGTCCAAACCCAACCCGAGCATAATAAGTTGAACTCAGACTAAGCTCAAATTTTTCATAAATTTGATTTTTTTGTGTAACTAGGTTGATTAATTTGTTAAAATTAAATCATAATATTTTTTTTATTAAATTATTAATAATATCAAAATAAATAATTTTTGTAATAAGAGAGACAGAAGGGAGAGAGGAGAATTGAGGAGGCTATGGTAATTTTAATCATTTTTGAGTGAGAAAATAAAATTGTAGAGTTTTATATTTTATTACTTACGTATATGGTATATATTAAATATAATTTAACAATTCAAATTATTTTAACATTATCCATTGACTTATAATTTAGGAAGCTTTTTTGATAAATCTTCGTTTAAGAGTTTTATTTCATCCAACTTATATTGTTTTTTACTATTCCATTAGGTTTTATTTGAGGTAAGAAAACCAAAATACCCTCAATCTCTCCTACTCCTACTAATGTTGATATTTAATATTGATTGCCATTATATTTTGGTAGTTCACATGCATCAAGATGTTGATTATCATTATATTCATATTAATTTGAAGTGAATTTTTGTCATTATGTTGTCAACTACATGATGTGAATATTCACATCATGCAATTGAAATGAATATTCACATCATTATATTCACATTAATTTGAAATGAATTTTTGTCATTGTGTTATTAATTACATTATATGAATATTCATACTAAAACATACGAATCCGAACGTTTACATCACTGTATTAGATGAGAGAGAATATTCACATGTTGTGAATGTTCACATTACTATATGTTGTAAATAAGAATGTGTTGTCAATTAAAAATATAATGAATGTTATTTTAATGTGTTGTCAATTAAAAATAAGAATGTTCATATGTTGTGAACGTTCACATCAGATGAGAGAAAATATTCACATTATTTTTAATGTGTTGTCAATTAAAAATATATTCACATCATATAATAATATAAAATAATAACATCAATATTATTAATTTGTGTATGAAATTTCCTATGCCTTGGTCCTTTCCCTTCTTTCTCCTCCCCCAACATTAAATATCAATATTAAATATAAGGGTATAAGAGTCTAAGAAAATAATGTAAATCAAGAGAAAGAACTTTATGGAATAAAAATATAAATATATAGGATTAAGTGAGTTAAAAAATTCATTCATAGACTTTTTCAATTAGAACACTTCTAAATTAAATTTATCAATAAAAAGTCCTATAATTTATATGTATATATAATAATTATATGTATTTATAGATATAATTTAGACTTCCAATTACTCGAATTGCCCAATCTCTCTGCCCAAAGTTGCACCCCTCCTTTTGAAGGTCTACAGCCAAATTTAAAAAAAAAAAAGATTAAAAAAAAAAAAGAAAGACTTTAGATGAGAGCTTTTCTTTTTCTTTTTCTTTTTTGAGCTTTTGGATAAGTAATGTTTTTTTTAACCTTTATTAATGAGGGTCTATGAAGAATGAGAGGCTTTTTTATTTTTATTTTTTACAAATGATAAGATATTAGTAAGTTAGTAAATTAGATTACAACTAAAATTAATAAATTAGATTAATGAAAGTTTTTATGAAATAGTTAAGACTTGTTAATTTCATTTGGAGGTTAAAAGTTTGACTCTCCTTCTCTTAACCGGTAGATGGAGTGCCAATCCAATGAAAGTCCTTTTTTAATCCATCGATGTGATAGATTACATTTGGTTCTCTTTGAAATTATAAATGGCCTACTTAACTCAGTGGTTAGAGTATTACTTTCATTCGCAAGAGTCATTGATTCAAATCCATTAGTAGTAGGTAGAACTCATTAGATATGTTAATGGTATCCAATAAGTTTTTCTATCTATCTACCTTCTTTTATTTTATTGATTTTTTCTTTCCCATTGCATTAAAATTTGATTCCGCTTGATTGTATTTGATTGTATTCAATCGATAGAATCAAATCAAAATAGGATATATAAACCGAACTTCTTTTGATTATTCGGACACACCAACTAGACTAGTTACAAAATCACATTGATAGTTTTGACTCGTGTCCTAGCTCATATGAGAGCTAAATTTACCTCAATTATTTGGCTCTTTCCTTCCGCTTTCTTCAAATTAGCTTATGCTATTTCAAGAGTTTGTTGAGCTTCTTATGGATCAATGTCACTACTCTTCCCCGCATCATTTATTAAAACCGTGATCTTATTATTGCCTATTTTAGCAAAGCCACCCATCAGAACCATCGTTAACCATTGATCATAACCACCTCAAAACTTGGGCTTTAACCAGGCTCAAGCCAGACTTTTGGCATGCCTAAGGTTTAAGGATCTCAGCCCAGACCCTACCCGAGAGTGGTTGGAGCCCGGTCCAAAAAAATGTATTGGCCATTTATTTGGCACCGCAAAAATACCACAGCTTCATGGATGCCATTACGGTATTTGTAATGCTGAATAAATGACAAAATGTGTCAAATGAATGTAGGTTCTCAAATTCGTAAATTTAGGATGAGCATATAACATTTTCCTTATGGTATATCAGACCAAAATCGAAAAAACCCATTGTGGTACGTCTCTCTCCCTCTACATTCACTGTTCTTGAAATTGCTATGTCCAAAGGCAAATGTAATCAATTGGCTTCGCATCTGAGACTCGTCCGCAATTCCAAAGTTTTTTTTGATTGTTATGCTGTTTTATTGAATTGTATATTTAAAATCCAATCTATGTTCAATGATTTTATGCTGTTTTATTGAATTGTATATTTAAAATCCAATCTGTGTTCGATGATTTTATGCAGTCGAGAAGGTATTCCGAAGGGGATCAATGCCCGAAGAGGTGAACAATTACGTTAATCCTAGTGCTATATTCAGTTGACAACACGTGAAGTTCGGCATCGAAGTTAACCCTCCTTGTCTTTACTCTCAATTTTAGAATTCATTTCATTTCCTCACATCTTGGTTGCTGTTTAAACTGTTGATTACTTGCTATATATATATATATATATTTATAAAATGGTGCTTTAATTATGATCAAATAATTCACTATGAGAACTTTTATCAGTTTGAAAATTCAATGGCTAGTTCTGACATGGTAGTGAAACCCTTATTCCGGTAGATTCTGCAGATTGAACTATAATGGCATTTGTTTGGTAAAACCCATTGAATGGTCAGTTGAAGTTTGAATAAGAATTGGATAATTTGGTTGATTCATACAGTTTTTTTTATTTTTTATTTTTTTTTAACAATTGAGGATATTCTGATTGATTAAGTCACTTTAGAGGTCATGCTAATAAATCCAAATGGGCTCTTAATAAGCGGACGATAATGACAAAAAAAGGAAAAAAGAATCTCAAGGTATTTTAAACACATCCGAGAGCATTTTTACATGTTTTTATACACTTTTCATATATTTCAATGCACTTTAGCATGTTCGGCTTATCGCAACTAGTTGGACATATTTTCCGACTTTAAAACGCAAGCTTGTCATAACTCTGAAGTCTGCTCAAAATTTGGGGACTTGGACAGAATCAGTTGCAAACACTTATGCATATGCACGTGCACAAATACTAGATAATTCATGAGTTGGAAAAGATGCTTGTTGTATGTGTCAAAATTAGGATTGATGTGTGGCAGAGGATAAATGTAAGACTTGGTCATCTCATATTGTGACACAAGGATCATTTGGATTTGACCTTATTTCAAGCTTTGGTACCCTGACGAATTTCTTCCTCCAATGTGATGAACACTAAACTTTCATCTATTGTTGGTGCTTACACCTCTTCCACATGTCCACTTGCTTGATGTCTCCTTGGATTCACTTGTTATTTATCTTGCATTAGTGATTTATTTATTAAGAATCCTTTCACCACGATGTGTTCATTCAAAAGATTTATGGTGGAATCTCCCCTGCACCTAAGGATAACCTTCGGGCATACCTGTTACTCTCTTCAATCTTAGATGATTCCTTAATGATATCTTGCATCATGGTTGTAGTTTATAATTGGACAAGTGAAAATTTTCTTGGGGATACAATCATTCAAGATGTGTTTTAGGTATATATCAATACATATATGGAAAAATTACTTATAAAAATATGACATGCTAAAGTCATTGAGAGTCATTGGCTCTAGAAGAGTGAGATTCAAAAAAAAAAAAAATTGACAAAAAAAATTCAAAATTATCTCATGGTAAATAGCTTTGGGAAGGTTGATTTTCTTTAGTAATAGTTAAGTCAGGCACTTGGAAGATAGACAAGGATTGCCGAATTTATGACAGGTCCTGTGGGCCTTGACTATGCTAAAGGGCCTTCTTGGTGGGGGATAGTGTGAGAATGTATCGTATATATTCTAGAAATTTATTGTATAGGGTAATGCTAGGGATACAAAATTTTCTACCAAATGTCTCACATGGGTGTGGGGTCTACTTTTTTGTGAATCTCACACCCATGTGAGACATTTGGTGATTTATTTGGCAGAAAATTTGGAGTCTATAGCATTTTTCTTGTGTATATATTATAGATTTGATATAATCACAACCATGCCTAATATATACACAATGTATTCAATTGTGTGTTTCAATTACATCAAGACCTTAGTTTATATAACCCTAACTCCTAAACCAAAAAAGGAAATATAAGATTTACAGAATTGCAACCATGCCTAATTTATACACAATCAGAATTATATCAAATCTATAATATATACAATATATTTCTAGAATATATACAATCTATTCTCACATATAGATATCAAGATTGCCTAGCCTTGCCCGCTGTTAAGGGCTAAAAAAACCCTGAGTATGGCAATCCATGGTCAAGGATCAAACTTTCATTCCATGTTTTCATCAAAATGGATAGAAGGATTCAATGTTCTGGTTGGCCGGTTTGACCTTCAAATAGTAGGTCAGATTGTTCTACTAGATATCTCTACAATTGTAAGTCTGGCAATATATGGTGCTTAGTGCTTACACATTTGCATGAACTTGGATGTATGTGAGGGCTCTTGAACCACATATTTGGTAGGTTATGAAGCATTTGTTTATTGACATGACGAAAACCTCTTACGGAGTTTAGGCAGCCTCGTTTGGGAAGTAGTAGTTTTAGCTTAAAAATCAAAAAGTTTTTAAAAAAAACTAAAAAGTCTGTAACCTATATTAAAAAGTCAAAGATTTTCTTTTCTCTCTACTTTTTGCACATCTTTTCGTAAAAAATTAAAAAGTTATTCCAAACTTACAAGTTTTTTTTACCTCATATTTTAGTCAAAAAGTTACTAAAATAGCATGTTCCCAAACGAGGTCACGAAACTCATGGAAGCAGTACTCTTGAGTGCATTGGAGCTGGAGATACAAAATATGGTATACGAATGTTGAATTTTTGTGTAGTATTTTGTTAATGCCTGTAGTGGAATAGTCTCACCACCAGCTCATAGAAGCAAAACTCTTGAGTGCATAGGGAGCTAGAGATACAAACATGGTATATGAAATGTTGGAATGTTTAGAGCACATGTTAAGAAGTTTAAAATATTTGTACATCTTGTATTGTAGTGTGTGCAATAAACATTATACAAACGTTTTAAGCTTCTTAACATGTGCCCTTAGAACACATATTAACAAGACGTTTTTATGCATATAGGCCGACTTTTTCAAATAAAGTTTCTCTGTCCCCTAGTGAAAACTCCATTATCTATTTTTCCAACTCCTGTTTAGAATTGCTTGATATCATAATGACATTCAGTTTTTGCTACTTGATTTAGACAATCTTCACTTAAATGGTTTATCAGGAAAATTATAAATTATAATGGTAATGGATGTTGAAGTATGTACTTCTCTTTAGTTTCCCCTATATGCTTGACTTGTTCTTTTGGTTTAATTCCGATTGGCACTCACTCCCCTGCTATCATTGCATTAGAATGTTACATCTAGTTTTCAAATCTTATTTTTTGTTGTTTCTACTCACAGCAGGTCTCAGGTTTAAAAAAGCTGTTCGTGGTTGCTTTTCAACTTCCATGTCGAGGGATGCAAAGAAAGTTACATCTCAATGACAGGTAACATAAACAATTTTATTGTTAGGGGTTATTTTTTCAACTTTTCCTCATATAGCATTTTCCTTCTTTGGAGTTATGACATATAGGAATTAGGTACTATGTTGTGGATTGAATGCTTTATATTGCATGAGAAAGGCCGAAGAGTACCAAAGTAGTGTAGGGTTTTTCATCTGAAATTGCAGGAATTGATATTATGTAGTTTCAATGGTTTATGCAAGTGCCCCAGATAGGCTACCTGATTCTCTGGTTCTACTTAGGACCTCTGCAACAAAGGTGAATTCTGGGAAGGGGTTTTGTGTTCTAGGCATGCAGGGTTTATTATTTTTCTTCATAACTTGGAATACAGTTTAGATAATTAAATAAAAATATAAGTCATGAACATGGCCGAAATTAACTATTTTGAATAACAATGGGAGAGTACTGAGGAAAGACTTCGATTTCTTTGTTGAAAATTATTTATCTATTCCTTTTGTTTCCAAATTTTTTTAAAAAAAATGATAATCTAACAAATTAATGGTGTGGCGATTAAATTTAAGTATCAAATTTTTTATACATGCATCACAAATTTGATATCAAATCTTTGGTGGCAGGGGAGGCTTATTAAATAAGTGTCTTGCTACCGACAGTCTTAACGACTCTAATAAGAATAACATAATGTTAAAACTAGTCCAGTACACATTAATATTAAAACTAGTCCAGCATACATTAATGTGTACTAATAAAATATTTAAATAAGTAAAAATAAAATAACATATTTATTGTATGTTATGTACTAGTCAAGTGGTAAGAGTTTTCTTCACTAAATTTAAGATCTAAAGTTCAAGTATCACTTCTTTCATTTATCTAATTTTTATTTTATTTTTTTACCTAGAAAAATAAGAGACTCGTGACATAAGAAGAAGCAACCAAAGGCTTGGACGCCAAAGTATTTATACATATTTTTATATATTTTAATATATATTTTTTTATATTTTTTAACGGTAAAATTATTTTAACAAATTGTCTAATACATTGCTGATCTATTAGATGGTATTCAAATTTAATTCTTACAATATCATAATTTTTATATAAAAAATGATATAACATTTGATTTTTTTTTTATTTTTTTGCTAGCACATTTGATGATGATTTAAAATGTTAATTTTGTATATAATAATTTTTTTATAAGAATATATTCTCTATCTTTTTCTAAAGTCTTCTTCCTCAGATCGAATTAAGTGGTACCCGGGAACCTCAGAAAGATAGTTTTGTCTAGACAAACCCACCGAACCGAATCAATAAATGGTGAATCAGTTTCTACGATCCGCAGTTCAATGCAATAACGACCGTCGATCTCGCTTGAGTGCCCACATTTCCACCTGGAATGGAAGTTTGTGCAAATATTTCGTGTAACAATGATTTCATTTTATATGGTTTCATTAATTCATAAAAAAATATATAAAAATTACAACTCAATTATACAGTTGTCTCAATATAAAATTTTTCATTCAATAGAAATATTAGGTTATTTAAATTTTGTTTGAAATTTTAATGAATTTTAAAGTTTTGATAAATTTTAATTTAACAATTAAAGTTTGACTTCTTTATATGTCGATTTTATTTTGAGCAATGAACTGAATTTGAATAATTGGTTTAGTTTTATTTTGTTTTGTTTGTTCAGGTATGTATTATCATATATTTTTTTATTGTTGATTTTGTTTTAATTACTCCCCACATTACTTTTAGAATTAGACTTTTTTACAATCGCTCACGTTTTCAAGGCCGGTCCCGAGGCAAAGCGAGTAAGATCGCCGCCTCGAGCTCTCAAATTCTATTTGGATAAAGCTTGGGAGCTCGAATGAGCTCCCTCCCGAATCCCCCGAAAATGGAGAAACAAAGGGAAACAGAGGGAGAGAGAGAAAGAGAGAGGAGAGAGGGAGAGAAGCTCGGCCGTCGCAACAGCTCGGCCGATCGCCGATCGTCGCAGCAACTCAGCCTCCGCCTCGCCTCCGCCGCGCCTTCGCCCCTGGTTTATGCCTCCTCCTGTCTAGTTCTCCCTTCTCCCTTCCCTTCTTCCTCTTCTTCTTCTTCTTCTTCTTCTCCCTTCTTCTTCTTCGTTTCTGATTCAACCATAAAATAAAATAAAAAAGAAAATGGAAAACGACGTCGTTTTTCCAATTAGGGGGATTCGGGGGGACAGATTTCGAGCGACGTAGCATTACTCATTCTATCTATAAACAAGGCCACAAAATAGTATTGATTTAAAGTTATATTTGGTTAAGGAATGATCATTTTATTTTATTTTAGTGAACCAAACACTATTATAGTATTAGTAGTTTAAAAATAAAGTTTTACCAAATTTAAAAAAAAAAAAAATTAATTGGTGATTTATTTAAAACTAATAGATGGTTGTTTGCTAAATATATAAATTATTTACAAAATATTGTTTGACTATGCCAATTATAATTATTTCTAGACAATTTCTTTTTTTTTAAAAGTTGAAATTGATCAAATTTTACAATTCAATACTACGCCAGAAAAAAGTGTGAATAAATTAATAATGTTAACAATTGAAAATGTTTAAAATTTATCTCAATAATTATATTTTATGTCAATTTCAATGACTATGATTATGTCAACTAAAAAAATCATACGAAATGACTCAAAAGATATAATATTATAACTATCGTGAAACAAAAATTATAATTGATTCACTTATTAATACAATAATTTTAAGTTAGATATCACATTTAATATTTGATTCACTTATATGGGTAAAGACATAGTAATTTTAATGTTTATATATACAATAAATTTTGTATAAGCAAAAATAAATCAAAAATTGTTATTATTTACCAATATATATATTTTTAAATATGTATGAAAGCTAGGTCTCAATTTCTAAATTCACCTTGGGTCTCCAAAATGTCAGGGCTGTTGTGCAATTGAGGTCATAAGTTTTATCAAGGGTCTCATTTTGGTGATTTAAATTTTTATTTATATTCATAAATTTTTCTTTTATATCTAGATGATTTTATATATTTATCCTTTAAAATAAATAAACAATAAATAAAATTTTATAAATGTATCTCTATTTTGAAAATAAATATAATAAAATTAGGAAAGTGTTAGAGACCCACAATTTAGATTCCTAAATTTACCAACAACAATGAACGGAGATAGGATCTACATAATTGAGTCTGTGGCTAATGGCGATTCCAATTTTTTTTTCAAGATATTCATAGTGAGTACTTCACAAATTCTTTTCAGGGTAGGCATTTAAAAATTTAATTTTTTTAGACTTTTCAAATCACACACAAATAAATAAACAAAATAAAATTCTAATATATTTATATCATTATTTTAAAAAATAAAATATAGATAAAAAAAATTTATATAAATATATTTTATTTTTATCACTTGCATGATAAAATGAGAATTTTTTTTTTTTTTTTCTTATAAAATCTGATTTCTCTATGGTTGATTTGTACAATAAGTTTTTAATTGCTCAAGAGTGCACTTGTTGGGAAGGTATTTTTGCATAGGCTAAGGAAGCAAAATTCCAAAGCATGTTGTGTGTTTACTTCACAAAACATGTACATTGATTAAATAGTTATGGGATGGGTTGGGTTGGATTGGATTGAGTTAAGTGTTCAAGAAAATTGGTTAGATGAGTGTTCAACTAAGATGGATGTTCAACAAAGTGGATTAAGGTGTTCAACATAAAGTTTTGAACTAAAGGGTTGTTTGTGATGATCTAAATAAGTGTATTTTTTATCTTTTTATGAAAAGATGTGCAGAAAAGTAGAGAGGTGATGTGATGAAAAAAAGATAAAAAGATGGATTATTTTATTTTGGAAAGATGATAAAAAGTGATTTTTTAGCTTTTAACCAAGTTTTTGGCTTTTTTAGACAAATGATTTGGAAAGTTGGTAAAAAGTGACTTTTGACTTTTTTGATTAATATTTGTTTATGATGTCAAATCATAATTAAATGACCAAACTACCCCTATTTAGTTTAAAATATTACAACTTCACCCATGTAATATATTTTGACTCAGGAAGGGAAAAATTGTAATTTCACTATTGGCTAAAAACCACCTTCTCAAATAAAAAAAAATTCAAAAAGCCAATTTTTAACTTTTGTTACAAACCAAAAAAAGTGACTAAAAGCCAACTTCTCAAAACAAGTCTAAGGATGCCAATTATTAGGTAAGTTAAACATATATATATATATATATATAAGAGAAAAAAAAATCCAAGATATTCAATTGAACACATTCCCTTGGCTTTAGAGTTGCACTGTGTAGGACAAATCAAATGTTAATATTTATTCTGTCACATTATTATAGGTCAAATTATGAATAAAAAATTGTGAGTCATAATAAGTCATAATAATTTGATTTAATTTCTATCAAGTCCTATTAAAAATAAGTCTTGGTAAAATTATCGGTAAAAATAATTTTTTTATGATAATTTTTTATATATGTCGTTAAAAATTGACAATTAGTGACTTTTTTTGTCATGATTTTTATAAATTGTTACTAAAATTTATAATTAGTGACTTTTTTTAAGACAAATTTTTTTCATAGGACCTATTAAACAATAAATCCACTTAGTAGGACTTACATGTAAGTATCTCTAAAATTATTTATACTATTATTAAGTAAAAGTTTCAATTAGTATAGTGAAATTTTTGCTTAATTCATATTTCGTGATAGTGTTATTTATTTACTGTTTTAGAAAAATTATACAAAAATGGGTAAGGCTTGAATCATGATCATGAATTTAAGATCAGAGAAATAATATCAGTTAAATTAAGTACATATTATAATATTAATTTTATAATTTTTTTATTTTTATTTTTACTTATTTAAGTATTTAAGTATGATCGACTCTATGGACGCATTGGATTTGCATGTTGTAATCCATTAGCGTGAAATCACGAAAATTCATGCACGCAGAGCAGTGAAAGAAAAGAAGAAAAAAAACAGGTGTATCAGCATTGTTCCATCTGTCGGTCTAAACATTCTCCGCGTTGCCGACCGTAACCTTTCTTGACCGCAATGCGTAGTTGCGTAATTATTACATTATTATTTTATGAGTAAATTATAATAACACTTGAAATTTTTATTTAACATAAATCTTTTTTTATATTTTAAAAATTATATTTTTCTTTTTAATATTTATAATTTCATTACATTGTATAATTTTTTGTCATTAAATTTTACCTGAAGATATTCTTATTCGTGATAATATAAAATATAAATTTCATATAAAATTTTCAAATACAATGTTATAACTTAATAGTTATTTTTCACTTTAAAACAAAATATTCATAAATATGATTTATATTTATAACAATATCATTATCACAATATTTTTATGATATTTTTTGTATAAATTTTTATATATGGATATAATTTTTCATTTTTATTTCTATCATTATATCTAGATTAGATCAATTTAATCTAGATATATTTAAAAAATATAAAATTTGTTCAAATTTTTTTAAAAAAAATCATTAAATATAAAAAAATAAAATAATGTATTGAATTTTAATGTTTTTGTATTTTTTTGTATTTGGTGAATTTAAAAAAATAAAAAATATTATACTTTTTAAGTATATTGAGATTATGTATATCTAAAAAATAAAAAAATATATTAAAAAAATTCAGTAAAAATTTTATAAAAAAAAAGGCAAAAAATTAAAAAAAATATTTAATTTTTTGTGTAAGTTAAATCAAAGAAGATAATTATTATTTCTTTTAAAATGATATGAATAAAATATATGTATTATTTTATATATATATATATATATATATATATAAATTAAGAATAAATGTATTATTTTAATCTTATAGAAAGTAAAAATGTAATTTTTTTTAAATATGAAAAAAAAAAACTGTATTAAATAAAAATGTCTATAAATAATATTTGACCTAATTGCATGCATAGTATATTGTCCCATTGTGTACATGGCGCTTAACGAACCCAACCTCTGACCTCTTTTGAGGATTACGACAAATGACACAATTCAAAATCCACCGCCACCACCAACAACAACAAATTGAGATCCTCTAGCTCCGATAATCTCACCAATGGTCAGAGAAAATCAAGAACAAGAACACCTTTGTCGTGGCCTAATCGTAGGGAATTACTGCGACGATGTTCTCATCAAAGACGACGTCGTAATCGCCAATAGCCTCGGCGGCGCTGCCTCCTTCATCTCCGCCGTCCTCGACGGCCTCTCTATTCCCTCCGCCTACGTCTCCAAGGTCGGTCCCGACTTCGCCTACGATGTCAATCACCACCCCATCGTCTCCTCCTCCTCGCTCACCACTCTCTTCCACGCCCATTTCTCTTCCGAACCCACAGAATCGAGACGCCAAGATCGGGTCCTCAGGCGGGTCCGATCCTGCGATCCGATTCTCCCATCGGATCTTCCCGACTCCAGATTCGATTTCGGTATGGCGGTCGGGGTCGCCGGAGAGATACTCCCCGAAACCCTAGACCGAGTGCTAGGATTATGCGGCGTGGTGTTCGTTGACATTCAGGCGATCATTCGAGTTTTTGATTCTGAAGATGGAACAGTGAGGCTGGTTGGGTTGAAGGAAAGTGGGTTTTCTCACCTATTGCCTCGAATTGGGTTTCTCAAAGCTTCGGCTGAGGAAGCCCCTTTCATTGATGTTGAGGAGGCTAGGAAATTGTGCTGTGTTGTTGTGACAAATGGGAAGGACGGTTGTACTGTGTATTGGAAGGATGGGGAATCCCACATTGCGCCATTTCCGACGGTTCAGGTCGATCCCACCGGCGCTGGTGATAGTTTTTTAGGGGGTTTTGTTGCCGGGCTTGTTCAAGGGTTGCCGGTGCCGGACGCTGCACTGTTGGGTAATTTTTTTGGTTCTCTCACTGTAGGGCATGTTGGATTTCCCAATTTTGACTCAAGATTGTTGCAGGTTTGTTCTGCCACTATAGTCTTTTTTGACATTTCCATTTAATTTATTTTATTTTATTTTGTGTCTGTTCAATTCTTTTGTTATTGCAGTCCAATTAATTGGAAAATTGAAATTTAGGCATCTATACTGCCCCAGTCAATTTTGAGGTTCTTGAAATGGGAGTGCTTGAGAGAGGAAGAGGGCATTGCACTGATTGCATGTACTTTCAGACAATATGTTAGAGAAGTTTTTCATAGAAAATTTGTTATTGCAGTTGAAATTTGCAACTTAGTGCGTGGTGCAGTTTTTCTATAATCTATTAGATGAAGTTTTTGAGTAGAGATAAATTGATATGCATTTGAAGTTGAGAACCGCAACGAGAGGTGCATTCCATGCCATGGATTTTGTTGGTGCTATATGTCAAAGGTCTGCAAATGAGAAATTGGGCTGGGGTTTTGAATTTCCTTGCCTAACTTGCATAATTGAATTCCAACTTTTGTTAGTTGATCAACTTGACCTTTATATTTGCAAACAGAGTCTTGATGACCTAGGTAAATGGTTAGCAGGAACCTATTACCATTGAATTTTCCTGTTGATTTGTATTCTTATGTAAAGGTAAAATCTTTAGCTTTCAAATGTTACCTGATAGAATCAGGATGCTCAAGTTGTTGGTGTTTATTTTATGTTTGTTGTGAAGCAAAATTGTAAAACATTTGAATTCCTAGTAACTTAAAATTTTTGGATGAAAAACCGGTAAGATTCTTTAAATTTGTATGTGCCAATTGCTTTTTCCATTTTTATATCATTTGTATTGTTTGGAGGCTAATAACTCTAAAACCTATTTCTTCCTTTACACTTTGGCTCCAAGTTGGTGGGGATTTTTGGGACTTACTATTGCAAATATTTTCATATAAATTTTGACAAGAGAAGATTAATGGAGAATTAATAGTTGAGCAACTTATCGGAGTAAAATAAGTGTTGCTTCCTATGGAAACATAGATTAAGTTAACCAATTGGAATGATTTCTTTTTCTGACTCGGAGAACCTCTCAATGAATTCTATTTTGACTTGGTAAGATTTTGCACTGTAATTTTTCTATTATCCTGCCTGGTTGTAAATTGTCATAGCATTCTATTGTTATTGTACTTGTGCATGCTTGTGTTCTTGCTTATGATCGTTATGTATGTCTATACAAGGTGTTCTCATCTTAGAGGTTCCATGCCTGCAGACTGAGCTTCCTCTCCTCCTGCTGCTCTGTTTTCTATTCTTTCTTGTGATGCCTCCTTAGAGGCTTTGTAGCCCTTGGGCTTGTTTCCTTCATTCAAAAAAAACAAAACAAAAACAAAGTCACTCTTTTAAGACAGCCATTTGTTGATTGGGACCCTAGATCCACATTGTTCTTTGAGCCCCTGGTTTGCTTATATTTTCACAGTAAAATTGATCTCACTGTTTATCACATAAAACAAAAAGTTCCAAAAGTCGTAACAAAAACTTAGCTGGGTAAGGCTTTTGGGCAGGAAGACGGTGATGGGTGCCAAACATGTAATTTTTGCTAAGGTGGTTTTGTTCATGGGTATGATGGGCTGAAAATTTATCCTTTAGAATGCAACTGCCAACCGTAGGAGATCATGAGAACCAAGGCCTGACCCAGAAGAGAATATATTTTTAGATCATTTGAAGGGAAAAGGAGGAACAGAAGGAAGGGGAAGGGGGCAGAAAGAAAGGAAAAAAACAAAAAAAGGGAGGTGTAGGGGATGATAAGATAAGAACAAATTTAAGCTGTTTTATGAATCTAACATGCTGATTATTTGATTGTTCCCACAATTTTATTTGAGTTTCATCTATCCCTTTTTTCATAACTGCAATATTTAAATGCCTTCATACTGGATAATTTTTCTCATGACCTTTTTTTACCTTTCAGAGAGTCCAGGATGAGGTGCGGAGGAGAAACTTGCAGTGCAGTGGCTGCATTGAGGAACGAGATGATAGAATGAAGTTTGTGAAGCCATTAGGTCATGATCAATTCCATGCATCACTTGCTGCAACCAAATTAACATCCTCCTGTAGTAACTGGGAATGCCAACAAGAATTGCAGAGTTCTCCTGTAGCGGTAGAGCAGGATATCCACCAACAGTACACCAGTCAGCAAAAATTATTACTTAATTCTGTGTTTGAAGAACCAATTCAGTCGGTTAATAGAACACCTTGACACGGGAAATCCTCCCAATTTTCCACACCCTTGTTCATTTTTCAATTATGCATAGGTTTTTTGTTGAACAAATAAAGATTTCCTAGCATGAAGCTTTGTGTTGGTTATGTGATCCAATTTGTGAAGCATTCAATAGGCAAATCAAACCCTCCACCTCCATCTTGTATAGGCCAGGTACCTTGTGTGCTCACAAATATATTTTCCCGGCTGTGTAACATTTTGAACAATAGACTTGGCCAATTGCTTTCTGAATGGTGTGGATGTCAAGGATCTGAAGTTCGGGTAGAGGCCATAGGTGGCTGCAAGTTGCCATAATTCCAAGGGTGCAAGCATGAAATGGTGGTGAAAAATCATGGTGATTATGGTCGCTGACCCTTGATGCATAGTTCACTTTCTAATACAAACTTGATTTTTGTTTTCAGCAACTCCACTTAAGTGCTGGTTTTTGTGTCATTCATTTTAACTTAAAAAGAATATAGTTATAAGTTGTTTGGCTTCTCAGCAAGTAAAGCAATGTTGCCTAGCCTATACAGATGCTGTTTTTTTTTTTTTTTGTAATCATTCATTCTCTTTCAAGTGTAGCAAAGCACGTGTGACATAAGTATTGTCTGTGCTCTTATTTTCTACATTTTGCTCTTTGGACGGTTTAGAATAAGCAGAAACAGAATGAAGGGATTAAAGTAGCATCTTTGGAATCAATCTGCCTATTTTCACTTTTAAAGATTGGTTCCCAAAATGATGTGATGATATGCAGTTTGATTATAATTGTGCGAGTGGTTGACAAACAACACAATCGACATCAGGTTAGCTTTCATCTATCCAGACCTGTCAGAAAGGTCCCAAGTCCAGAGAGAGTTGAAACTCCAAACCAAACCACGTTGCACACTGTCTTGTTTAATCTCACCAGCTACATCTCTCTTTGCATTGGAATTTGATATTTGAAACTTGTTTTCATTTCTTTTCCTTTTTAAGGTGATGAGCCAATTCAACAAGGGGTAGCCTAACCCCCAAATAAAAGAAGCTGATATTCAATTCCAAGTCAGCGGCACCAGCACTAAATAAGATTTAATTACTTGAAAAAGTCTGAAATAGAGGAATATCCTAATGATCAAGGTTGATGCAGAAAAATACCACCTTAATCTAGGGGGTTTATTGATTACACAAACTAAGCTAGCTTAATGAGATCGTTCTCAGAACGAAGGAAAGCAAAACAGCTGCCATTGATTGAGAATAAATCAAACAAGAACATTACAAAGGAAGTTCGCCGCTGTCAGCAATTTGAACATTGCTCTTGGGAGTGCCACTCTGATTGCCTTCAGCTTCAATCTTGTAAACCACATCCATGCCCGATAGCACCTTTCCAAACACCACATGTCGGCCATCCAACCTGTATATAAATTCAAAAATAAAATAAAAATAAAGTAAATCTGAGTAAATTATAAATTTAAAGCCACAATTGTGATACTCCAATGTCTAGGAAACCACTAGAGATGAGCATGCTCAAATAGGTTGAAAGATGTGTTTGGAAGAGGACATGATCACTTATGATAATTTGATCCAAGTCTATTCTCAAAAGCCAGTAGAAGTACGTAGATGTATTTTTCTATGATTAATTAAATAAAATTTTCTCTCTTCTACCATAGGTGCATTAGTAGTTACCAGCTAGTTGTGACAGTTGTAATGAAGAACTGTGAGCCATTTGTGTCTGGGCCAGCATTTGCCATTGAAAGAAGCCCTACACGCAAGAAGCCAAAAGCAAAATCTGTTCAGCGGGCAATACAGAAATAGATTTCTTGAAGTATGTTGATTATGTCATACTTGCAGTTTGTAACGATGGATCTTTGTTGAAAGTTTGGAACTAGTAAATAAGTCTAGGGTCAAAAAATAATACTGTAAGCATACCTGGGCCAGTGTGCTTCAGCTTGAAATTCTCATCAGCAAACTTCTCTCCATAAATTGATTCTCCACCTCGTCCATCACCGAGTGTAAAATCACCTCCCTGGAGCATAAAGCTGGGAATAATTCTATGGAATTTGCTCCCCTTGTAGTGAAGAGGTTTCCCACTCTTTCCAACACCTTTCTCCCCTGAAATAACGAACATATTACATACATGAATGATTTAACTAATTTTTTATGTCTAGTACATTCAATATATTGATCCTGAAAAAAATGGGAATAAATAAATATCCTGTTCTTAGGTTAGAAAAAAATTAGACGGGTTGATATTTGATTTGATCATCAAAGGAATAAGAGTTCTGAAATGAAGTACAAGATGCGTAATGGCAACCAAACTGACTTCACTACTGTACCTGTGCACAGTGCTCGGAAATTCTCTGCAAAAGTACAAAAGTATTTCAGTTAATTACCACATAGTTAAAAAGTAGTATACAATAATCCATTACCAAAAAGAAAAAATAAAAAATACAAGCACATAAATCATATATAATCCATTGTCTCTGGACTCTCATTCTATATACACTATCAAACCTGCTGTTTTAGGAACTGCCTTCCCAAAGAGACCCATGACAATACGACCTGAAAAAAAGGATGGTGATGATTAGAAAATCTCAAAATCTAGAGTATATTTCTGTGGACATAAAATTTTACTTTGAAAAAAAATATAAATAAAAGGTGTATGCGGTTTGTACTTAGGGAGGGGAGCCTAAGAAATATATAGAGCCAACAGCATCCCTCCATGCCCAAAGAAACTAGAGGAAATGCTAAACAAAAAACATGGAAGCCCAGCACATGTATTATACATATATTCATACATTTACAAATATCCTTTTGTTTAGATCAAAAACATGTTATGAACATCCATGTTATGAACATCTCTATTGGTATACTAGTGAGCTACGTTGTTGGAAACATCACTTTACTTTCACATCACCAAAGTTGATGTGCTAACAGCAATTTTTATGAAATAATAATTCATCATGCAGTGAAAAAGAGACACATGTAGCTCAGTCTGCCGCTTTGCCTTGAAAAATACAACAATCAAAATATGCGGGGCATGTTTGGTTGCCAAATAGGATAAAGGGAGGATAGGACTATCCTTGGAATAAGTGGCGGTATAATAGGCCTCACAGGATAAGGGAGTATTGTGAATGATATAATGTATATTGTTCAATCACATGTTAGGGAGGGACGGGATTGGCTAACATTATTGTATGCAACGAAAGTGATTTATTCCACTCCAATGGAATATAGTGGTTCTATCCTGACACGCTATCAGTCGTCAAATTATGAAACCAAATGTGAGATAAATGGATCTCACAGACAACTAATCCAACCCCCCTCTTTTATCTAGCAACCAAACATGCCCATAAAGTAACACCAACTCCTCCAAATCAAACCAGAGACTTCAACAAACCAAGATTGCATTATGACTTATGTCATATCTATTCTATCTATTGTAGGGTTACGCCAAGGATCTCCTTATCTTTTTACGCTAGCTATAGATGAGTTGACGAGAAATATTTAGGATGACGTGCCATAGTGTATGCTTTTTGCAGATGATATCGTGTTAGTGGATGAGACTAGAGAAGGAGTTAATACAAAGTTAGAGATTTGAAGAAGAACACTTGAATCTAAAGAATTCTGGATAAGCAGAACTAATAAGGATTCTAGATAAGCAGAACTAAGACAGAATACATAGAATGTAAATTTAGTAACAGTAACAATAAAAATAGCGGAGAAGTAAAGATTGAGAACCAATAACTGCCTAAGAGTGAAATTTTTTGTTATTTATGGTCGATTATCACAACGGCGGGAGAAATTGATGCGGATGTGGCCCATAGGATTAAGGTGTGATAGCTTAAGTGGATAAGTGCTTTTGGGATACTGCGCGATAAACGAATACCCACTACACTAAAAGGTAAGTTTTATAAAACGACTATTAGACCAGCGATCTTATATGGGACGGAGTGTTGAGCAACCAAGAAACAACATGTCAATAAGATGAATGTTCTTTGAGATAAGGATACTACGGTGGATGTGTGGCAAAACTAAACAAGACAGAATTAGGAATGAGTATATTCAAGAATGGGTAGAAGTAACACTAATAAAAGATAAGTTGAGAGAAAATCGATTGAGATGGTTTGATCATATTCAACGGAAACCAATACAGGCAATAATAAAGAAATGCGATACAGTGATGGTAGATGAAAGTATTAGGAGACTGGGTAGGCGTAGATTAACGTTGGCTAGAGTTGTAAATAGAGATATGAATCTACTTAATTTGACTAACGAAATGACCTTTGATAGAGCTGCATGGAGAAGGAGGATTCATCATTCATGTAACCGACTCCATTTGATGGGACTTGAGGCTTGGTTTGGTACACAACTCACTTGGTATTACAATCCACAAAAATATCATATTTTCCCCAAATATTTGCCTCAACCAAAACTGTTAACCACCAAGACTCTCTCTCAACTCCCACCCACAATCTCCTACACACAGTAGTGTGCATACTCTTCTAGTGTACATATAATTCCACAAATTTAGCAAACCAAAACATAACATAATTGGAAACATGATAACCAGCAGAGTACAAATCCATGTTGCAAGAACATACCAGCAGGTTTTCCGGCAATCTCGACATCAAAGTAAACTTTGTGAGTCACTTCCTTTAAATCCTCCTTCGATTTCTTCGCCTGAAAAGCAAATCACATCATCACATCATCCACTACACAAACCAACAAAAAAGAAAAACAGAAGAAAAAAAATCCAATCTTTGTCTAACCATACCAAATAAATCGGTAAACTACATGAAATAAAGCCTTGTTTACTCTAATATTTCTACAAATTAACACAATCGGTGACAATAATCACATTCAAAGTATACAATTGATAATCAATTGATCAATTGCAATAAGATATGTAGATCTATCATCAATTAAACACAAAAAATCTCAGATCGGATGTGATTTGTGAGGGTTCTATGCTGGATCAAATCTGAAGATGAGAGTCAATCAATCATCTTTGTTATAGATAGATAGAGAGAGTACCTGAGTGAGAGCTAGGGTTGCGAAGAGGACTAGCGTCCACACCAGTGCGAGTGAGAACGATCGAGTTCTGGCCATTGTCTCTGGTTTTCGACACACCCTTTTGGTTTCGCTTCGCAGCCTTTGATACGAAGAAGAGGAATTGAAGAGAGCAGAGTGGTAGTACCAGCAGTGGATGAAGGAAAAGAGAACTTTAGTATGTTGTACAGCGAATGACTGTGATCTAAGGGGTAGCCAATAGAAGTTTGACACCTCATCCCGTGACGTATTTTTGTTCCATGCTATTGGTTGTGGGGCGTGGGCTCGTAGGTTTACACTAACCTACCTGAATTTTTTATTTAATACATATTTCTCCCTCACTTTCAAACATTTACACTAAACCCCTGAAAAAATTTATCTTTTAATGGTAGGCCATTCTATTACACCACATTTTTGTCTCATTACACTCTTATTTTTTTTTTAATTACAATCTCACTCCATCTAAAATTATCAAAAAATAAGTCTCAAAATCCTAAAACATCATACTTTAATTTCTTAACTCACTCATTTATTTATTATTATCTCCACATATCACCATCACTGTCACTATTGTCATTGCTACCTTTAGTCTCTATGTTGTAGCATGCCACTCTCCTCTCATAAATATGAATTTTTTTTCTTCTATCTCGTCACTTGCAATAGTAAGAAATGAAAAATGAAGCTACAACAAGGAAAATGGATCTAAAAATAAGGTCATGGCGATTTGAAAAGTTATAGAAGAAGATCATAGCAGGGAAATAGGATTTGAAGGAAAAGTATATCGGGAATGAATTGATTGTAGTAGAGAAGAAACTTAAAAGTGAGTCGTGACAGAAGACTAAAAAGAAGGTTGTAACTGTAAAGAGAGCCAAAAGCATATAGTAGCAATAGTAGTAGTAGTAGTAGTAAAGATGGTTGCTGGAAGATAAATAGGATATGGGAATGTAGGTTATTGTAGGTGTTGATTTTTGACCACACAACCAAACAGGGAAACTCAGTAGAAGAGCACCGCCAGACTAGATTAAACCCGAACAACCTATTACAGAAAAATAAGAATTCAGCGGTGGTTCATCCACTCGGGAGCACTTCGACGATCAAGTCAGTAATTATCTCTTAAAGATAGCCAATAGTGTTTAACTCACTAAACAGAACATAAAAAGCATACCTTGGACCCCCGAGGATGCCTTACTTTTATAGCCAGCACTAACCTGACCCCCTGTAGAAACCCAGCTTCAATGGACTCTTGCTCAATACTCATCTGAGACTCTCAACTAGATAGAGATAAACTCCCTAAGAGCTTTATCTTTATCGGTGAGTCCTCCTAATTCTAGGACTCATATCCCTTATCCGTTCATCTCGGATTCCGATATCTCCGCAGATAACCTCGCCCTAACCGAGATTACCTCGGCATCAAAACCAGGCCACATGGCACCTTAGCTGACACTTTGGCGTTACTTTGATCACGTGTTGTCATTACAAAATATGCCCCCACAACTGCCCCCTAGGTTCTATCACCTCAGCAACATGAGGTGATAGAACCTACAACTAGTTTATTTACTATGTTGGCTAAAATTCATTCTTTCTTTCGATCGAGATAATTATTTGTCGGCTTCAAGTACCCAGTACTTAACTGTCCATTTTTATCAGGGATCAGGAACCAAGAAGCAAGTTCTTTAAGTATCTTAACTGAGATTGTTCCTTTAGCCGAGGTTTTTACTTCATTAAATCAAGAACTCTAAGACTTTAATCTGCTCATGAGCTGTCACACACGGTTTTTCCAACCGTTTCCGCCATGCGTCCTTCTCTCATTAGTTCGTACCTGACACGCGCTATCAAGACACGTCGCTTCTATGTATGCCGCATGGCAGACACGTCGTCCAAGGCACATCACTATGATCTACTTCCTTTTTCATAATTTCAGCAAAACTACTTCATCTCTCTCCATCCTTCACTTTTGCAAAAAAAAAAATAAATCTCCCTTGTTGCACAAATTTTCCCTCTCTAAACTTCCACTATCGAACCGTCATTACTGTTTCTTCAAAGTTCTGCAACCGTTCCGTTCGTCTTCTCTAGCGAACTTTTCACCATCAAGCTCTGGACAACATTATCATTGGACTCTGGTGAATCTCTGTCCAACCTCGTGTCCTCGGCTTTATTTGATAAGTTCTCACTTTCTGTCTTTCCAAATTTCAGTCTTCCACTGTTCTGAATACGTTTCCTTTATGAACTCACCACATGATCTTTTTACTACATTATTGTTTGTTGAATCTCGCACTCATGGTTGTATCATGAATCGATTCATTTTATGTTTTGAAGTTTGTCACTGTGTTTTTTGATTATCAATCACATTTGTGATTTGCGCACACTGCCCCCACATACTCATTCAGTGTTTTATGGATTTGGGATTCTATATTTGTGATTCTTGAAATTTGCCTTTGAATCCTTCTTAGCCCTGAACTTCATTCTGTTTCTGTTTGCTTTGTCAATCTTTCAGATTCTTGCTCTTTTTTCTTGTTTCAATCTTGATTTCGAATTATGTTTATTATGCGGTCTTCTTGTTCTGTTTCGATTCTACCTTGAATTTTTTGTTCACTTGCATAGACCATAAGCTTGGGATTTGCTTAGAAACCAAATACTTAATAAAACCTGAACCAAAAACCCTCTTTAGACCTGAAGAAAAAACCCTAGCTCTAATACCAGTTTAGGGTATGGAGGTATTTGAACCATACCAAGTATTCCTTTTGAAATTTACTTTTGATCTTCACTAAGCCGACATTATGGAAATGTTTAAGTGGAGTAGACACCCCTACCAATTGGAATACTTTAGGCAAGAGTTCTTTATTCGGTGACATCCATCGAGGTTGGCTAAGAAGAACTCAATTATGTAGCAAAGATTACATGCCATTTCGGTCGTCCCTATTATTGAATGAGGAGTTAGGTTTCCCTAGATATCCTCTTTAGGGAAGTCCTCCACTATTATAAACTCAATACCATGTAACTGACTGTCAATTCCTTCAAGATCATCAATGGTATTGCCGAACTGGCACGTCGATAAAATGCCAGAATCACACTCTCTGATATCCAATATTGTTATACTATGTGTAGCTTGAAAACACCCAAAGGTTACACCTACTACCTCAAGCGAGATCTCGCAATACAAGTGACGGTAGATATCCCAGATTCTAATAAAGGCACGGCAGACGACTACCTAATTGTCTTAGGCAAATAGAAGTTTGCGCCAGGTGATAAACTCCACATTTTCCCCCTGCGTCGTGAAGTTTTTAAAGATGACAAGGGTAAGAACCTAGTCCCCTCCCAAAGTTCCTCTGTCTGTAACTTTACTTAACTATCTTTCAGTTTCTAATGTTTTCTTTTGTGTTTTTGCAGCCATTCCTCAGCCCGAAAAGGACTTCCGCCAATACTACGTGCCAAGCAAGGATCTGGTGCGCCTTCTTCATTTGCTCATTGAAGTGCGCAAGGCTCCAGTCTTCCTTAATTTCATTCCGACGTACAGGAGTCTACTGCCCGATGTCCCCAAAAAAAGAAAAACTCCACCTTCTTCATCTACTTCTCCAACAGCCTCATCTCTAAGGCTAGATCAGGCCTCCACCTCTGACCCAATTGACCAGCCAACCACTTCTACCCCTCAGTTGATTCCTCCATTCCAATGCCAGCCGACGCGAGCTCCTCTCTCGCTCCTGCGAAGTGAACTTCGTAACCACAGCGAGAATCTGAAGCATCGGCCTTTGATCCAGCCAATCTCCCATATCCCTTCCAGCAATCCGTCTTGGAACCAAGGTCACTGTTACTGCCACCGCCGAAGAGATAAGCCGTGCAAAGATCATTCCGGACGACCTTCTTGTCGACATCCCAGGCGTGGTGCCAATCCACTCCTCATCTCCTTCTCAATCGCAGCCAAAACCCAAGGCAAAGAGGGTTAAAAGGGGCAAGGTCAGGCCTAGCGCCACTGAAGTGGAGTCAAAAGACACAGTGCCAATTTCAAAATTGGTTGAAGCAAAGAAGTCAGCTGAGAAGAGGCCTGCCGAGGCCGAGGCCGAGGTATCCGACCAACCCCAACCAAAAAAGTCGAGGTCCGGCGGGTCTTCTAAGCCCTCTGGGTTTTCTTGTAACGCCTCTAGACTCCATTCGTCATGGTGGAGGTGACCTCTTTTAAAGGGGGGACAACAGCAGCAGGTTTAGAAGAAGGTGCCGCCATTTCTACCGCCGTTCTACTCCCAGTCAACATCAATCGGATGGCCGAACTTTCGGAGTACGAAAATTACACGATGATGATGCAGTATTGCATCTTGGTAAGTTTTAATACTTGTAATTTTTTATCTAATTTTAACTCTAGTTTTCATACTTAACGAACTTTTATTACACTTTTGTAGGCTATCTAGTAGGGTCACTCCTTTGCAGTCAAGACCGATGAATTCAAAAAAGAACTAACCCAAAAGACGAATGAGGCAACCAAACTCCTTTCCTCATTAAATAAAGCTGAGGCCGTGTCGAGGTCTTACGGATCGGGCCAAAACTCTTGAGTTAGCCCTAAAAAGCCGAGGCTGGCAGAGGTTGCGAAAAATATTGCCAAGGTCGCTCAGGCCGAAGCAAAATAAGCCAAAGAAAAAGAGGTCCAAGCCCAAACAGAGCTGCAGGCGGCACTTACTACCAAGGCAGCTGAGATAAAGGAAGCGGATGAGAAGGTTTCTGAAGAAGAGGCGATATGCGTGATGAATACAAAAAGTAAGTCAAACAAGCATGCAACATGGGTTACACCCTTGGTTGGATGGCTGTTTTGAAAGAGTTGGTTGTTCCTAAAGAGTCGTCCCTCTGGGACGAGAGCCGACTTGTTGTGCCATTCCCTCCCGCTCCAATCCAATATGAGAATGAGGCTGAGGGGGATGAAGAAGTCAAGGCCGATAAGGACAACGTCGCCGATGTTTTTGAGAAGAACGAAGTTGCGAGGGCCAAGTCCCTAATTCTGAATGAACAAGCCGTTGACTTGACTCAAGACAATGAGGACAAGGTCCCCGAGGTTGAAAGCGTCGAGAAGAGCCTTAACAAGACTCTTCTAGAGATCAACACTGAAATCAAAGCCGAGAAGGCTGCTGAGAAACTCTCCCCGATGTTTGTTGAGGTTGAAACACAGCCAACCGCCGATGCAGAACAGTCTGTTTAGGATCATTTTTTTCTTTGTACTTTTCCCTTTATACTTTTGAACAATGTTAGCTTTATATTTGGCCGATGTGCCCTTTTTGTCTTTGTAGATGAACAAGTAATCCCTTATGCAATGACAAAGTGCCTTTTTGTATCTGAGCAAAAGTTTCTTTTCTGAATGCAAATCTTATTTTTTCTTCCAAGTGTTGAATGTATGCTTTCCTTTCTTCTAAGCAAGTTAACTGCTTTCATACTTAGAATATTTTTGCACTCCTTCAAAGTATACCTTAACTGTATAATAACTCCGGAATATAATACCTCGGATACAAACCTTGACTATTTGTCTCAGCCAACAATTGGAATACCTTGGATAACACTTAAAAATATTTTTACAAGTGTTATTCAGTCAAGCATTGCTTGTTTACCTCCATATGCTGTCTTCTATTAAAACTTCACCCTTTCCAAGTTTTGACAACCTGGTTAGTCATCTCGGCCAGTATGTATCTCGAATACTTCTTTCAATATGACCCCGACTAACTTCAACTTGTAAATTTTCCTGAAATTTCAACAAGTGTTTAAGCCAATTATAGCTTTTAAACAATTTCAACAAGTCTTCCTAAGCTCTTAAACTTTTAAGTTTTATTCATCATTTTCCAGCTCTCTACCCCCTAATGTAAACCTAAGTTTCACTTAAGTTCACATTAAGCACTTATAGCCTTTAGCCGAGGTGTTCAACCTGCGTTTTTCTGTTAATCCGATTAAAGCACACTTAGTTCCATTCGGAGTTTTAATTCTGCCGACATGGCAAGTCCAGGTTAATTCAACTCTGCCATATAATGAGTCTAAGTTATTCGACATGTTTTACTTAGAAACATCGCCAATTTAGTTCAACTCTATTATATACAACTATAATTCAACTCTGCTATATAATAAGTCTAAGTTATTTGTCATGTTTCACTCAAAAGTATCGCCAACTTAGTTCAACTCTATTATATGCAAGTATAATTCAACTCTGTCATATGTTAAGTCTAAGTTATTCGTCATGTTTCACTCAGAAATATCTCCATGGGACTAACCAATCCTTTCACACAAATTTCAAATTTATCAAACTAAAATTTTATTACTATCTCGGCTAATAAAATTATGACGTAAACTTCAAAAAAACAAAAATCTAATAATAGAAAAACTTCAAGTTGTAAGTGTTCTAGGGTCTTGGCAACTCTTTGTTATCACTGTCCTCAAGCCGATATGCCCCATTGCCGATGACCAAGACGATTCTATAAGGCCCCTCTCAATTTGGCCCTAGCTTGCCCTCCCTAGGATCCTTCTTGTTGCCGACCACTTTTGTCATGACCTAAACCCGTCCTTATAGGTTTAGTATTATAACCGGCCAATAATCTACGATTACTAAAGGCCTAACTGAACAAATCAAAAGAAAGGGCTAGCGGAAGCTAATACATAAGAAAGAAAAGGCGTTCAGCAGTGTGACCTTACATGAGACAAAAGACATAGCTATATATATACACATATACATCAAGGTATCGCAAGTTTCTTATAATACAACATAACTAAAAGAGCCAAGTCATTCCCATTAACAACAATTAAGACACCAATGACATCTGACTAGCGCGCGAGTGAAATCCAAAAGGGGTGACCACTGGGTCAGTCAGTGCTCCAACAGATGGGAACCTCAACGCGAGGCACAAAAGGTAGCTTGACCAAAACGGAGGTGAGATCGTTGCCACTACGTCCCCTCATGAACTGGATTACCTACATACATATATAAAACATGAGTTAAAGCCCAGTGAATAACAACTACGTAAAGGGGTTTCGAATGATGATCACAATGTGTCACGACCTAAACCCGCCCCTATGGGTTTAGCACCGTAATCGGCGATGTCGTGATTCTTGAAGGCTTATATGATAATAATAGTATCTGATCTGAAGTGGTGGAAGCCAAAACAGTAATAAAAGATGTCTAATGAGCTGTGGCAGTCTATATGCAAAAAGACTTTTCATAACATATTCACATTGATACCCAAAGCAGTATATACATACATATACAAGCATTTAGGGTAGGGACCAAATCCCTACCATAACGGTCTTGATACAAGTCTAAGCGATATATCTGAGCGAAGCGAAAGGGGAATCTAAAACACCCCAAAGCAGCCCTAGCCTGAAGGACTTGGAACCTCTCAGTGAGGCACAGTGGTTGGCTTGACAAAAAGAGAGTTCAACCCAACGCTCCTAGCTCCGATCCGGTGCCTGGACACCTACATATATATAAACAGTGAGCTAAAGCCCAGTGAATAACATATGCGTAAAGAGGTTAAGAATGAATGTCCTTTCAGTACTTAAAACAGTCATTTGAACAGTATATCAGTTATTTGATCATAGCAGTCATAAGTGGTACATCCAATAGCAAATAGTACAGTAGGTCTTAACGAACCGAACAGTCAGTTGATGACCATTATATCAGTAAACAGTAATGGTTCTAACATGGAAACCAACAGAGATCTCTGTGCGATGGCGATATGATAAAATGCTATGGATGCCACGAATACATTTCACAAATAGGACAAACATTCATTTAGTAAGAAATATCATTTCAGAAAGCAGTACAGTTGATCATTCAGAAAATATTCATTATTGAATATATCTTTACAACATTGTTACTCACAGAGTTACGGGCTCTGAATAGGCTAGTGCACTTCCGGATGCCAACCTACACGATTCTGAGGATGAACACACACTAAGTTGCACGTTTGGGAAACAATAACTTAGTCCCTATCTTGACTCGGGTGTGGTTCTAAAGCATTATCCTCATTAAGATGCCTTAAACTAGGCCTAGGAATGCCTAGGACGGAATGAGGATGCAAAAATACACTTTAAAAAACTTTTCAAATTTTTGTTGAAACAAGGGTCCCGCTCGAGCGTGGCTTTCTCCGCTCGAGCGGACATGCAAACAAAAGAGCCTCGCTCGAGCATGACTTTCCTCGCTCGAGCGGACTGCAAAAGTACTGGATGCAAGAAATTCACACTCGACGGGCGCTCGACCCTCGCTCGAGCGTGAGACACAAGTCCTCGCTCGAGCGTGCATTCCCTCGCTCGAGCGGACTGTAAACACATGCAAAGTACTGGATACATGCATTTTACGCTTGAGCGTTACTTTCCCCGCTCGAGCGGACTGTATGAACTTAGAGTGTACGCTTGAGCGTGAAGTCTTACACTCGAGCGTGGGTCCAAATTTTGGAATTCCCAGTTTGAAACTTCAAGCTCAAAATCAACTTTTAAAGCATTAAATTCAATCCTTTTAGGCTAATTTTCTAGAAAACACCTTAAAACCCCTAATACAACATGTTTTAAAGATCAATTTAGAAAATCAAAGCCCAAAGGTAGTTCAATTAAACACAATTTCAAGAAAAATTTCAAGAACATGATGAACATGCATGTGTTCTAATGAGTTCAAAGCTTCTAATACATGCTCCAAAGAGCGAATTCTCTCAAAAACAAGATGAATTCATGGACTTTAACCAAAATGTAAACATGCATGTAGGAATACCCATGAAAACAACCTCAAAACTTCAATATAAGAACATACATGCATGATTTAAGCTTCAATTCAACAATATTAACCAATTCTAGACTTTAAAACTCTAAACTTCCATGAACCATGCAACACATGACTTAATTTAACAATCAAGAAGATGATTCTCCTACCTTATGCCTTGAATTCAAGATATAGAAGTTCAAATATGCAATCCTCCCTTCAAAGCTTCTAATTCCAAGCAAGAATTCTAGATGAATTCAATGTCTCCAACTCTCTAGCTCTCTCTCACGTTTGGTCTAGGAGGGAATAAAGAATGATGCAAGACTAAGCTTCAAACAACATTTGGTGAAGTGGCCCACTAGATGGCAAAAGAGTAATAAACATAACTAGTGTAGTTCAATATTATTTAATCTAATTGAATCATACCAAATCAAATTTCAATTAAACATACCATAAAATCATATAAATTCTAATTAACATGAAACACTAATCAATTTCAGATTCGGCCGCCGATAAGGCCGTTAATTTGCAATTTAAAACATAAAACATGAACACATCAATTAATAGTCAAACAGATAGAAATGTGTTTAACTAATACACTTCAATCAATCAGTCAGAATTTCAGTCAATCAGTCACTTAACATGCTTAATCATAAATTAGCATTAATCGGTGGTATTATCGATGCTTGATGGTGAGGGTTGTCACACAATGTAAAACCAATTATATACAAAAAAGGTTCTTATTACATATAGAAAGCATAATGTAATATGTGGTACATCAAAAGCAATACATCTGATGGTCACAGGCGAAGATCGAGATGTGATGGACATTACTATAGTAAGCAGAGTTCCATGAATTGGGCGGTAGAAGTCTTTGTATCATGTGCGCAGATGCTAAGGATGCCACGATAAACAATGTAAGCAAAAGTAGAATCATCATTTGTAAGTGTAAGAAAACATAATAAAACAAAGCAAAATATTAAAGCTGGATATAAGTTCTATAGTTTAAACATATCTTTACAATAGTGTTACTCACAATTGGTTAAAGTGATGCGGTGGCGGAATATGGCCGTTTGACTTACACAGACAGATACAGATGTAGCATACTTAATTTGCCATACAACCAGCTAATTAATTCCATTACATAGGAATTGATGGGACTAAATGTTGTTTACTTTTGTTAAATGCTCATGCAATGCAAATGGACATCAATTACGGGTGTAAAACACGCTAACGGAGGCCCGGAAGTGGAGTAAATGACAAAGAAAAGTGAAATTAAGGCTGCCAAACAGCCGCACGTACGGAGCTCCTTGGCTGCACGTTCAAGACCTTCTCCACACGTGCGTCATCAGGTGTCTTTTATGCAGAATGTCCCAACCACTTCCTCTATTTTCCGCAAGTCTTGAACCTACCGCCGCCGTGCACGGTGCTTCTCGCCGTGCGGGCTCCCTGGCAGCGCGTTCTAATGTTCTAGAACCGAATTTCTGCTATGTTTTTGGGGTTCCAAATTCCGCAAAATCAAACGCAAAGTCAATCAAATTAGAGGCCAAAAATTAACAAACATGGTGTACAAACAATTTCCATGTTCAATTCAAGAATATAACCTTAAATTCAAACTCAGGTTCTACAATCTCATAAACAATTTCAAGGTTATAAAGAAAACAACACCTATGCATATGGAAATTCTATTTTTTCAACAAAACCATGAATATCTAGCTTAGAATCACGTAAAACCAAGTAATTCAAGTTAAAATATAGAAGAATCCCTCATATTAGGGTTCTAACATAATTTATACTACCCAACTTCTTACTCTCCCTCAATTCCATGAGTTCAAGATAGAAAGTCATCTTTATGCAAGAAATTAGAAAGGATTCTTACCTCAATGAGTAGATTTGATGAAGTTGCTCCAAATTCTCCTCCTCTCCTTCACTTTTCTCTCTTTCTCTTCTTGCTCTCTTACTCAAACTCTAGAACACTCTTGACTCTCTCAAATTTTTTTTTTTTTTATTATCTATCTCTTCCTTATATTGAGCTTATATATATATGTAGATCTCTATATATAAATTACTTAACTTGGATTAATTAAATGAGAGTCTCTTTATTTAAATTACTTAATTGATTAGTTATATTATTACCTAACTTAATTTAAGGTGAATCAATTCTACTCATTTAGTCCATTAACTAATTTTATAACTCTACGATTTAACGACTCAGCCAGGTCTTTTCATAAAGGAACATATTTGTTAACAAACATAATGCACATAAATAAGCATATAAGGCACAGATAAATGTATAATTTAGTTTAATCAAAAAAGTAACAACTAAGTAAAAGGCGGGTGTTACAGTCTCTTCCCTTTAGAGCGTTTGGTCCTCGAAACTCAAGTACCTTCTTCAGTGAAGACTGTAGGGTCTAATGGAAACAGTTCAAGGTATTTCTCTTGTATATCCACTTCTCTTTCCCATGTTACATACAAGCCACTGTGGTACTACCAATCTACATTTACCAACAAAATTTCTTTATTTCTCAACTTTTTAATTCGACGACTAACAATTCGAATAAGCCGTTCTATATATGTATAGTCATCCTTCACAAGTATTTGGGTAGGTTCAACAACTTGTTAAGGATCTAAAAGGGATTCTCTTAACATGGAAATATGAAAAATATTATGTATGTGTTCCATATCCGAAGGTAGGGCTACTTGATGCATACTTGGACTCGATTTCTCAATAATCTCATATGGTTCGATGTATCAAGGCGCTAATTTACCCTTAACTCTAAAATGAGTGTGTGCCTTCATCGTCGTAACTTTGATAAAAACATGCTTGCCTACTTCATACTCTCTTTCCCGTCTACGCACGTCAGCATAATTTTTCTATCGATTTTGCGCTGTTTTTAATCACTGTTGAATCAACTTTACTTCTCTGTAGTCTCTTAAACAAGTTCAAGTCCCAATAATGGTCTATCTCCAACTTCACTCCAACAAGGTCACGACCCAAACCCACCTAAGAGTTTATGTTAATCATATTATTTAATTTTGATTATTTAATTTTGATGATGTCTAAAATATTATTTGTAACAATTTGGATTTTTCTAATATACATATTATTTGACCCAAAATATTATTATTTTTAAAATATATATTTGTTAAATATTATTTAAATAAAAATATTTTCAAAAGCTTTACTATTCACTTTTTGAAAAATAGGGTTAATTACTATTCATCTTTTGACAAATCGATTAGTTATATAATTTTGATAAAAATGATTGATTGGTTGTATTATTTTGACAAATTTGATATTTATGGGTTGTCTTGTTTTGACAAAATTAATATGGAGTGGTAAAATATATTTAGTTTAAAATCTCTACAACTTGTACAATATTTTAAAGAGAGCATATATTTTCAAATCCATCATAAATATTATTTAAAGAGATTTTTCTGTGTATGCAAATATTTGATCAGAACATATATAACGTTATATCACGAGAATACATCATGTGCGCTATTAAATTTTTAACATTACATTGATTATATCATATCACACTACACTACATTGATTATATCATATTATAATCAAGCAAGAAGAAAAAGATGGAGTTATATATATATACCAAGACCGCGGAAGCAGCAACAAGAATGAAGAACCATGGATTACGAAATCAAAGATGAAACAATTTAAACATAGAATTGGAATGCACAAAACAAAATATAATTCAAATCAAAATATTTAATTAAAACACAATTTTAATTCATTACAGAAAATAACTTGCACTTACAATTGTTGTAATCTGCAAGGATCCTGAATAGAAGAACAGAACAAGGTAAACCTCACTCAGCAGAACACTCTTTTCTTTACAAGGTTCAAGAAAATTGGAATCTGCCTAACAATTACAATAGATTACAAATATATAGAAAACCAAATTAACTATGCAGCATGTGAGTTGGCTAAATGATGAAAGCAGCTGGCAGCATTGAGGACTGAGCAGGGCTGATTGATTAACTATGCAGCATGTGAATAAAGGAATCAGACAGGGCTGTCGGTTACTTTTAACTATGCAGCATGTGAGTTGGCTAAATGATGAAAGCAGCTGGCAGCATTGAGGACTGGGCAGGGCTGATTGATTAACTATGCAGCATGTGAATAAAGGAATCAGAATAAATATAAATTGACAGCTTTTCTCAAAAGAGTAGTGATTGAAGTCAATTTTATATTTATAAAGAATCCTATGTCGATTATTTCAAGCAAATGGGTCCTGAGCATCATGAAACTCAGGACGATCATAACCAGGTTGATTGGTGGATCATACGAGGCTCTGAACTATCTTGAACTAGGCTTGTTGGGCGGTCGAGGAGATTGTTCATTTTAATTGGGCTTGGGCTTGATCTACTAGGAGGCGGGCCATTTGAAGCAATTGATCCTTTGGTGGATCGGGTTGAACAATGAAATTTGGCAGGAGGTTGAATCTTGGGTGAGCACGTGATTTGGACTTTGACCTTGGTTGGTCGGAACCCTTGGGACTTTGGACTTTCCTTGGATTTGATCTTTGATGATTTGGGCTTGGAGCCACTAGATGAGGGCGCCAAGATTGGTGGAGGAAAAGGTGACTTCCTTGGTGATTCTGGCAGTTGGGGTCTCTTTGGGCTTCTTTGGGCTTTGACTATTGCGGTGTTGGAGCACATGAATCGGAGAAATTCCTCATAAACAATTTCAATAATGCAGGCACATTGAACTTAGCCCACCATTTAGCAGTGTTGGCGAATAATGATGTTGTCATTAATCCCATAATGCCATTTGAATATCCATGGGATTTTGTACTTGGATATAAAAGTGAGCAAGATAGGAAATTGTTTTTGATGAGTAGTAAATGGGTAGCAATGACAAAATAGGCAATTGTTTCATTGAGTGGCGGGAAGAATATACGAAATGGGGCCATAATGAGTCCACCATCGAAGAAACCAAGTGGGTAATTGATTTGAATTTTTGATCAAATGAGATGAACGGGAGTGACTAAATGACTCATTTTGGTACAAGAACAATTTGAACCAAGCATCAATATAATCATGATAATTATATTGAATAGAATGACCGAGCAAATGTCGAGGCATTAGGATTGCCCCATTCTGCAAGAGAGACAATGTTGTGAATGTAAAGTGAATGGTATAGGATCTTGTAAGCATAGACACGATCCTGAATTGGTTTGATCAAAATGGAATGATGGTTGAGCAGAATATCTTTGTAATAAGAGAGATTTTTCTCTGGAGGTGAAGAAATGAAATGACATCCAGAGCCAAAATGGAATTGAGCAATTTCGTTAATGGTTTGACTTCTGGGGTGACTAGGTTCTTTGTAGAACAAGTTAGCAACATGTGATTTGGTGTACTCAGTTCGAGAGGGTCGAACTTGATTAATTGGAAGTGGAGTAATGGCGGCCCGATTGGCTAGAGGCAAAGGGATCATTAGCCAATGCAGATGAAATGTCGGACGGTGAATAGTACCAAGAGTATGGTGTCTATTAATTATGTCAATGGAAGAGGATGGTTTAATTGACTCCAGAGGAGGAGGAACTATGAGTTGATTAGGAAACAAAGATTAGTAACCAGAAAGAAGATCTAAATAATTACGGTAATAATGTAAATCATTGTAATAATTATGTCGTAAAACACGGCGAGCTTATGGCTATTGATGATTGATGTATTGGGCTCTTTTAGTAGTTGGCCTAAATGACTTAAGGCGGTTAATCCGACGGTTAACTTGTTTGATCGGGGTTTGGGAATGTATAATTTGGGTTTTAACATAGGAAATATGTGGAGTAGCACTCATCCTTACCCCCTGTAAAATTCTCGGGTAAGAAAATCGGTAGGGAATTTTGACAACGGGGTATATAGGTAATATCAAAATCAAAAATACTTAAAATAGATTGCCAGCGGGCAAAAATCATTTACTAGCAAGATTTTGAACATCTTTTCTAAAACATATTTAGCAGATTTGCAATCGACCACGAAGTAAAAATTTTTGATTTAAAATATCATCTTGAAATTTTGAATACATAAAAGCGATAGATAAAATTTCTTTTTAATAGTACTATAATTTAATTGTGCTTTATTCGGACACGAATGAAAGCGAACAATTTGTTCGGATGGTAGGAGTGACTTTACGAAGGAGAATGCCACCATAACCAATATCGAAGCATCGGTTTGAATAATTTTGAATGAGTTCTCATTAGGAATACCAAGACAAGGAAGAGACTTGACATATTGTTTAACTTGTTGAACAACGGCGGTATGAGTAGAAGACCAAGGAGGAGGATTATCCTTTAACCGTCGAACAATGGTTGTGATTTGCCTAAGGTCTTTATAAAATTCAGCAATGTAATTGAGGAACCTAAAACCTTTGTAATTGAGTTTTATCAAGAATTTCATCGAAATTTAGGCATAAACTCAATAGAAGCGACTAATTGGGAGAATAGTATTATGATGAATATCATAACCTAAAAACCTAACTTTAATGCGAAATAATTTAATCTTAGGGCGGATATGACTAGACCATGACTTTTAATAGTATAAAAGAATGCAGTTAAATGTTTCCAATGTTCACTAATTGATTTAGAAAAGATTAATATGTCATCAATGTAAACAATAGAAAAATGACTAAATGGGTTAAAAATATCATTCATTATATTTTGAAATTCACTAGGAGCATTTTTTAATCCAAATGGCATGACATTCCATTCATATTGGCCAAAAGGTGTATTAAAAGCGTTTATATCGATCTTTAGGATGAATTTGAATTTGCGAAACCACTTTTTAAATCAAATTTACTAAAAATAACGACTTGATTAAGTCTTTTAATTAGGTCTTTTTATTAGGAATAGGATATCTAATCCATTCAAGAACGACATTTAATGGTTTATAATTAATAACTAGGCGAGAACACCTCGTTCTAATTGACATTTTTATTAACATAAAAAGCGAGGACAAGACCATGGTGATTTCTTTGGGACTAATAATTCTATTTTTTAATAATTCATTAATTTCCTTTTTACACATTTCTAACAATTCATGATTCATTTGAATAGGGATTTAGTAGGTATTTGTCGTTCATTAAAACCTTTAATATATGGTAAAGTAACTACATGCTTTCTCCTATGCGAGAATCACGATAGGTAAAGTTGAACAAGCAGTTGATTCAAGTTTTAATTTGAAATCATTAATTTGAGAGATGAGAAGCAGGATCGATTAAGCTGTTGATCTATTCTTTTGTAATTAATTTCTTCTTTAAGAAAATTAATATGCCGAGTTAGTCGTTTAATAGTGTGGGTAATAGAACAATCTTGTAATTGATTTAACTCTAATTGTTCGTGGAAATAAGAATGTAAATGTAACAGGATGTCCTAAAACATAAGTAGTAATTCCTTGAGAGAAGTAGTAAATGGATATAATAAAGATATAAATGGTGTACCTAAAATAATCCGATCGGTCATATTTTTGACTAAAACAAATGTAGTTTTAAAGCAAACATTATTTTGACAAACATGTACTTTAGGTAATTTATATCGAATATGCATTTTACTACCATTAGCGAGATTAATTTCTCTTGACATTTATGATAATATTTAGTAGGAAGTAATCCTTCTTGAATGCAATTTAAATCGACACGATCAATTAATGCAACTAATTCTAATTCAAAATCTTCAACAATGATTTTAATTCTTGAGTACCATTTTTGCATATAAATTTTATTAAGTAAATTTAATCGTTTATCTTCAAGGTTAGTAGCTTGAGATCGATTATCAAATATGAGTTTAGTTGGATCAGTATGATCAGAATCATGATCAGAATTATGTTCAGATTCATGAGGTGATTGTGCATTAGGTTGGAAATCATTTAAGTTTTGTTTAAGTTTAAGATTAATAATTTCATTTTCTAATTTATTATCTTTATTTTGAAGATCTCTTATTGTTTGTTTAATTTGATTGATTTCAAATTGTAAGTCTTGAAGTGTAACTTCTTTAGTTTTATTTTAAATTTTTTCTAAAGTTTTAGATAAACTAATGATGGGTTTATTAAACTTAGGTTTAGTTTACATTTGAAGCATTAGACCTTTGAGCTTATCAATATATTGTTGTTTTAATTGAGGATCATCTAATTTACTAATTAAATCAATTAAAAGCGATTCTTCTTGACTATGTTTAGTAGAGCAATTTGTTTAACCGGTTTACAACAAACATCATTACATCCTAAGGTAATTTGATTATCAGAATCAGAATTATCACTATTAGATGGGGAATTGGATGTAGATGGAAGTACAGAAGAGGAATCATTATCAGACTGATTTAATTGGAAGATTTCAAATAACTGTATTTTGGATTCATCATTAATTTGGAGTTGATTGACTCTGTCTTTGAGCTTTTGTTTCTCTTTGCATTTATTAGCATAGTGGCCTTTTTGTCCACAGTTATAACACGTAATATCTTTATTAGATTTTGATCTCGGATGTGATTTAGATTTATGATATTTCTTTTTGGGTTTAGTATAAAATTTGTCATTAGATTTGGAGGGTGAATAAGGCTTCTTGTAATATTTGGATTTATGTTTTGAATGTTTGTGTGATTTCCTACGAGAGGGTGCAATAGGAGGTAGTCCATATTGTTCACAGAAATTTCCTAATTCATATTTAGCTTTATGTTTATCTTTTGTAGCTTTTTGACTAAGTTTTAAATCAATACACATTTTTAAGCCTTCTTTTTGAATAGTGCTAATTATATCACCATATGTTAAATTATCATATTCAATAACACCAGTAGGTTGACTAAGAACATCTCTAATTTTGTGAGCAAATAAACTAGGTAATCCATTAATAAATTTTTCTTTCCAGAATGATTTAAATGCAGTCTTCTCTCGGCATAACTCTAGAGGTAAAAACATCTTTATACCATCTAAAATCACTTAAGGTTGGACAAGTAAGATTCTTGAGTTGATCATGTATGCGAGAATATATATTAGTTGGGGTACCAATAAAATGTCTAATAATTGTATAAATTAATTGGTTAATACCATCGGGTTGGCAACATCCTAAATTTTCATCAAATATAGGTAATCCTTGATCATCGGTTTGGTTAGCATAGATGATAGAGTCTCGTTGAGTGTCGATTAAATATTTTTCCCACCAAGATTTGGTGACCCGATAAAGCGATGATAGTAATTAAATTTACAATTTGAGGTTGAGTATATTGGGGATAATTAGAGATAACTGTTGAGACCATAGATAAATGATTTAATTTTTGGAGGAGTTGATCTTCACTAAGATCATCAATATTCCATTCGTATAATTTTTTAGCGAGAGAGAAAATTGATTATTAACATTATTTTCTTCAAATTGTAAATCGGCAGAGTAGGCTTAGTATACCAATTCTTGGTAGTTTGAGGATTAATTTTAGGATAGTGTATTTTCGCAACTTGGAATTGTTGAGCTAAGTTATTAATTTCATTGTCGATGCTCGGAGGAAGTAGAATTTGGGTTAATATCAAATTGTTGATTTAGGACGATAATACCTTTATCTTTAGAAGGTGAGGAGTATCGGTCTGCTAATTTGGTAAATAATTTTTCAATGGCTTGGACCGTAGATGATTGATCATTTGTAACTAGGCTAGTTCGGGTAGAAGCGTTTACTAGGTAGGTTAAGTAAAGGTGCATCTAAAGGTTGTTTAGATGATGAAGTGTGAGCAATTCTAAATTAGTTTCTATTTTATCTAATTGTTTACCAATTGTATTTAAACCTTGGTTAGTATAATTATTTTGTTCAATGACTTTTTGAGTTCATTATCATCGCGGAGTAATTTAAAAGGAGGCGAATTTGAGAACCTTGTTGATTAAGAATAATTTTCTCTAAGGGAGCATGACTAGAACTAATTGTAGTGGTAGCGAAGTTTTCCATTTATGTTTAGTAATTGTAGTAAGTGTTTTATAATATTTTTCTTCATATTCTAGTAAGGGTAATTCAAAACCATATCGAACCATAAAATTATACCATTCTTGGGAGATTTGAGACATTTGAGCGATATATATTTAGCATAATAAGCATGGTATTTGGTGCGATTAGCTTTAGATTTAAAATCAATAAGTAATTTATCAAGATTGGGAGTAAATTCCTTTTTAATTGTCAATAATTGTGGATTGACGGTGGTGTAAATTCTTCCATATCGGTTTGAGTCGGAGAGTCGTTGAATGAACTTCTTCATCAAGGAAATGAGTATGTGTAGAATAAGCAGGTTTACTAATTTGAGAAGTTGAGGAATTATCAATTCCTTTTAATTTTGGATTGATTGTAGGACCTATGGTTGGACCGATATTAAGTTGACTATTTTTCTAAATAGAGGTGTGGTAAATATTTCATCTTGATTCCTATTTAAGCTAGGGGCACTAGATGTACTATGTCTAGAGGATTGACTACGGTTAAATTTAATATGAACAAAACCATCATTAAATTATGCGATATCTTTAATATCTTGTTACGAGGATTATTCTTGATTATGTTTGTAATTTTCATTACGATAATCCATTCATCGTAAATCAATATCTTTCCATTCAATCATTTTAGGAATATTAATATGGGATTCACTATGACTACTACTTTGAATAAGTAAAGTTTTATCTTTAAGTGATTTATGCGAGCATGAACATTTAAATTAGTTTGCATACATTTATAGTGAGCGCGATAAATTAAAGCAATATTATGTGTCTTAGCCATCATATTAGTGAATGAACCATGTAGTTGAATATTTAATGTTAAAGCATGTAAAATATTTGGATCACTTAAAGCGGCGTAAAATCGGAAAACAATTAAAATGTCTTTGGACCTTTATGAAGACCGGTTTCCATCATTCCATTAAACTATCATTATAATTAAGAAAGCGAGCATCTCTTAAGCATAATAAAAGCAGTATTTTTTCTAACGGTGTAAGTGGATTAAGACCAACTTGAATTAGACCAATGTGAATAAAATTGTAACCATTATCTTTGTGTCTTTTAATTAATTTAGTATCAAATAATGACAAGTTTCTCGAGGTTTTTCTAAAGCATAAACTTGTTCAATTGTTTTAACATGTAATACAACTTTAAAAACATACGTAGAAATGTTGTTTTATAAATTTCTTTGATTTGTAATTTTGGTATATTCAATCTCTATTAAATTGATCATTTTGTATTTCAACATCTTCTTCATTAATGACTAATCCTTGATTAGGTATGGAAGGTAAAGTTGTTGACCTAGAATGACCCGATGAGTTACTTCTAAATAATCGACTCATTGTTCTTTCTAATTAATCAGTTTCTGAGATATCTTAATACATACCCTATTCTTGTCAAGTTACCCGCAGACGAGAATGGTTTAGCACGAACCCTATCCTAAATGTCCACTGCCTAACTCTAAGGACTTACTCTGGACAAGAAATGGAAGTGGGTGACTGAAACCAGGTGGATAACAGACTGATCTCGTGGGTGATTAAGATGGAACCGAAAACTAGATGGAGAAAATTATTTATTTGTTTGAAAATTGTGAACTTTGTATTAAATTGTCTACAAAAACGGTGGCTCCATGTTTGAAAAAAAACAAAAAGAAAAAATTAGTCTTATTTTTATTCTTATCATTTGCTGACTATTTAAAATTAAGGAGTGTACTTATGTAGCGATGACATCAAGAGCACCTTATGTAAGCCATGACATCGAGGCGTGCTTATGTAGCGATGGCGTCGAGGCGCTTATGTAAGCCATGGCGTCGGCAAGGGCGTCCAACGGGTATATTTTTGTGTATAAATAGAGGTGTTGGATGTGAAGAAAAACCAAGAACGAAGAGAAAAATTTTACGTAAGCTTCAAAATTACGAGTATTACGCTCTTTCACTTTCAGATCTAAGTCTAGCATTTGTTCTTACACTTTCATATCCACTCTTTGTGAGAGAATTATTGTAAAGAGGGTTTAAATTACCCTTATTCTTATTCCTTATTTTTAGAGAGATTTTGTAAGGGTAAGGCTTTTATTGTTGAGTAAGGCTCAATAGATAAAAGTAAGTCTTGTGCCAAATCCACAAGCTTGGTGGTGTATTTATTCAATTGATAGTAAAGAAATTCTCAAGGAGGTTCCTTGGGAGTGGACATAGGCGGTGTCTTAGAACCACTATAAATCGCGTGTTTGATTTTCTCTCCCTATCTCTCTTACTTTTATTTTGATAATTATTATTCTGTTTTTTTTTATTTATTAAAATTCTGAATATTGTATTAATTTTAATACTGTGAAATTTTTAAACCCAATTCACCCCCCTCTTGGGTTGCCTATCTGGGATAACAATTGGTATCAGAGTCTAGACTCTAATTTCTGTGACTTAACCGTCTTAGAGTAGATTATGGCAACCCCTAGTTATTCCTTACCCGAGGGACAAGCATCTAATAGGCCACCTCTATTTAGCGGCACAAATTTTAGCTATTGGAAAACTAGGATGACCATACATATTCAATCTAATGATTATGAATGTTGGAAAATTATTTGTAATGGTCTAAAAATTCCTACCAAAACTGTAGATGGACTTAGGGTACCAAAACCTGAAGATGAGTGGGATGAATCAGATACTAGAATGGCCCAAATTAATGTCAAAGCTACAAACATGTTGTATCTTAGCCTTAGATGCCAACGAGTTCAGAAATTTTCACATGTAAAACCGCAAAAGAAATTTGGGACAAGCTTATAGTGACTCATGAGGGAACTGAACAAGTTAAAGAATCTAGAGTCAGTTTGCTAGTCCATAATTATGAATTATTTAAAATAAAGCCTGATGAAACTATTCCTCAAATGTTTACTCGTTTTACTGATATTATTAATGGTCTAACTTCTCTTGGCAAAATATATACTAATGCTGAAATTGTAAGAAAAGTGCTTAGGTCATTGCCAAAATGTTGGGAGACAAAAGTCATTGCCATTACCGAAGCCAAGGATTTATCAAAGGTAAGTCTAGATGAGTTAATGAGATCTCTCTTAACTCATGAGCTCATAATGCAAGAAGGAAAGGAAGAGGAGGACAACAACAAAAAGAAAGGAATAGCCTTCAAATCCACTTCAAAACATCAAGAGGAAGATGATTCAGATGAGGATGAGGAAATGGCATTCATCACTAGAAAGTTCCAAAGGTTTGTGAGAAAGAAACAAGGCGTACGAAATTTTTTCAAAAAAGACTTCAACAATAGGGATTTTCAAAGAAGAAAATCACAAAAATCAAGTAACACACTTCTGAATGCAACAAACCTGGACACTACAAATCAGAATGTCTAGAACTTAAGAAAAAATTTAAGAAGGACAAGAAGAAAGCTATGATTGCAGCATGGGAAAAAGATAGTGATGAAAGCGACACAGAAACCGAAGTTTGCAAAAACGAGGTTGCTAACCTATGTTTAATGGCACTTGGAAATGAAAATGAGGTAAATGACGAATCCTTTACATTTGATGAATTACAATTAGCTTTTGATGAATTACATGCTGAATTTAAGAAACTTAGTTTGAAAAATAATTGCCAAAAGAAAGTAATTTCAAATTTATCAAAAGAAAATGAATCATTGACTTCTAAGATAAATGTTTTAGAAAATGAAGCCATGAAAATAAAAAAGGAAAATGAGATTTTAAATCAAAAAGAGTCTTTAATTTCTGAAAAACATTTAGTTGTATTGCAAAAAGAAAACGAGTCTTTAAAAAATGAGCAAATTATTTTGAAAGAAAATATTGAAGACTTGAAAACTACTCTTTCAAAAGTTTACTCAAGGTCGAGAGACGTTAGATAAAATTTTTAAAAATCAAAACCGTACTTTTGGTAGAGAATTGGATATAAACCTTTTTCAAAAGTAAAAACTGTAAAAAATGGCTTTGTATATGCATCTTCTAATCATTCTCATCTCACATGTCATTTTGTGGAACAAAAGGTCATATTTCACCTTCATGTCCTATTAAAAAGAAATCCTTTTGCTAAAATAAAAAGATGTGGGTCCCTAAGGATATCTTAAGAGTGTCAAATTCTAACTTTTATGGACCCAAAAAAATGGGTACCAATAGAAATCAAATTTTTGTAGGTATGTTTCAAGACAAAATCGATAACGATAGATGGTATCTCGGCGATTGCATGTTAGAGGCACATATTTGGAAATAAAGCTATGTTCGCCACACTCCAACCAAAGGATGGCGGATATGTGACTTTGGCGACAATAGCAAGGGTAAAATCATTGGTGTAGGAAGTATTGATAAAATCCCTCTCCTATTATTGAAAATGTTTTATTTGTTGAAGGTTTAAAACATAACTTGCTTAGTATTAGTCAATTATGTGATAAAGGTTATAGAGTTATTTTTGAGAAAACTCATTGCACTATTGAAAACACTTTAGAAAATAAAACTTTATTTATAGGTTATAGACATGAGAATGTATATGTGTTTGATTTGTATGATTTGTCTTCTCATTTTAATATTAAATGTTTATCTGCTATAAATGATAATGGTTGGTTTTGGCATAAAAGATTATGACATGCTCATTTTGATTTAATTTCCAAACTTTAAAAAAATGAGTTAGTCATAGGTTTACCAAAAGTTATTTTTGAAAAAGATAAACTTTGTGATGCATGTCAATTTAGAAAAATCACTAGAATTTCTTTTAAATCAAAAATTATTGTTTCAACTACTAGACCGCTTCAACTCTTGCATATTGATCTATTCGGACCATCTAGAACATAAAGTTTAGGAGGAAAATCTTATGCCCTTGTGTGTATTGATGATTATACTAGATATACATGGGTATTATTTTTAGCACACAAAAATGAAGCTTTTTATAATTTCTCAAAACTTTGTAAAAGAATTCAAAATGAGAAAAATCTTAATATTTGTAGTATTAGAAGTGATCATGGTAGAGAATTTGAAAATGATGATTTTATTATGTTTTGTGATGACTTAGGAATAGATCATAATTTCTCAGCCCCTAGGACTCCTCAACAAAATGGTGTGGTTGAAAGAAAAAATAGAACTCTTGAAGAAATGGCTCGTACTATGCTTTGTGAAAATAATTTGCCTAAATATTTTTGGGCGGAAACTGTTAACACTGCATGCTATGTTATAAACCGTGCCATGATTAGACCTATTCTTAAGAAAACCCCTTATGAACTTTGGAAAGGAAGAAAACCTAATATTAATCACGTGCGTGCTTTTGGTTGTAAATGTTTTGTATTAAACAACAATAAAGATAACTTAGGAAAATTTGATGCTAAATCGGATGAAGCTATATTTCTTGGTTATTCTATGTCTAGTAAAGCTTATAGAGTATTCAATAAAAGAACTCTACTTGTTGAAGAAGCTGTGCATGTTGTTTTTGATGAATCTAACGATATTATTTCCAAGAATCTTGTAAGTAATGATATTGTAGAAAATCAACCAAGCATGGAGAGCATTTACAAAAAGGAAAATGAAGAAAATCCATTCTTGAACAAGAAGAAGAAATGACAATGGAGAAACTTCAAGAAATATATGCTCTTCCAGAAAGTGACTCAAATCTACCAAAAGAATGGAAGTATGCTCATGGCTACCCCAAAGACCTCATCATAGGTGATGCGGCAGAAGGTATAAAAACTCGTTCCTCTATTAGAAATATTTGTGGTAACTTAGCATTTGTTTCACAAATTGAACCAAAATCATTTTTAGAAGCTGAAAATGATGAAAATTGGATTTTAGCAATGCAAGAAGAATTAAATCCATTTGAAAGAAATGAAGTTTGGTTTTTGACCCCTCGACCTAAGGATCATCCCGTTATTGGTACAAAATGGGTTTTTCGAAATAAAATGGACGAATCTGGAGTTGTTACTAGAAATAAAGCTAGATTAGTAGCTCAAGGCTATAATCAAGAAGAGGGAATTGATTTTGATGAAACTTTTGCACCAGTTGCTAGACTTGAAGCTATTAGAATGTTACTTGCTTTTGCGTGTTTTAAAGATTTTAAATTATATCAATGTATGTTAAAAGTGCTTTTTAAATGGGTATATTTGGAGGAAGTCTATGTTGAACAACCTCCTGGTTTTGAAAATCATAAATACCCAGATCATGTTTTCAAACTTTCAAAAGCTTTATATGGTTTGAAACAAGCTCCTAGAGCATGGTATGAAAGATTGAGTAATTTTCTACTTGACAAAGGCTTTTGTAGAGGAAAAATTGATACAACACTTCTTATAAAAATCAAAAAAGAAAACATGCTAATTGTTCAAATTTATGTTGGCGATATCATTTTTGGTACTACTAATGAAAATTTGTGCAAAGAGTTTGCTAAAGAGATGCAGGGTGAGTTTGAAATGTGTATGATGGGGGAATTATATTACTTTCTTGGTCTACAAATTAAACAAACTAATGATGGAATACATTTAAATCAAACGAAATATATCAACGATCTACTCAAAAGGTTTGAAATGGAATCATCAAAGCCTGCAGCAACTCCACTGAGCACATCAATAAAAATCAACAAAGATGAGCAAGGTAAACCTGTAGATGAAAAGAAATATCGAGGTATGATTGGTTCTTTACTCTATCTTATTGCAAGTAGGCCCGACATAATGTTTAGTGTTTGTATGTGTGCACGTTTTCAATCCGCACCAAAAGAGTCACACATCACATGATCAAGCGTATTTTCGGATATCTTGTTGGCACTCAAAATTTGGGATTATGGTATCCTAAGGAACCACCTTTGAACTTTTGGTTACTCGGATGCGACTTTACGGGATGTAGACTTGATCGAAAAAGCACTAGTGGCACTTGTCATTTTCTTGGACACTCACTCACTTCTTGGTTTTGCAAAAAACAAAACTTCGATTAGCTTTGTCAGCTATGAAGCGAGAATACATTGCCGCCATTGGTGTTGTGCACAATTGGTGTTTTGGATGAAACAACAACTTCAAGATTTTGGACTTCACTATGATAAAATTCCTATAAAATGTGACAACACAAGTGCCATTAACCTTTCAAAAAATCCTATTCAGCACTCACGCACTAAACACATTGAAATAAGGCATCATTTTCTAAGAGATCATGTACTCAAAGGTGACATTGAACTCGAAATTGTGCCTACAAATCGTCAATTAGCTGACATATTTACCAAGCCTCTCAATGAAGAACAATTTTGTTATATTAGAACAGAACTTGGTATGATGAATACTCCAAGATAATCTGTATATGAAAAAATGATTTTTTTTTTGTAAATAAATAATTAAATAAAATAACTATAGTAATAATTATTATTATTATAAAAAATAATAACAATAATAATAATATACATATATTTATATATATAATTTTTTTTCTCTCTCTCCCGTTCCGTCTCTATCTCTCACCCACTGTCTCCCTTACTCTTTCTTTTTCTCTTTCTCTTGGTCTCTCGCTTTTCCCTTCTTCCTCAGCCGACTCCATATCCATGTTCACCATCATCTACAACCATCTCAACCATCCACAAAATCATCCATCACTTTCATCACTACTATCATTTACCCAAATCCCTCACCAATCCACCGAACTCCATCACTTCTCTACCCAAAAATTTGCATCGCCATCTTTACCGATCCATCAAGTTCCATCGCCGATCCACCAAGATCCGTGATAGATCCATCAAGATCCATTGTCGATCTACACAAATTTGTCACTGATCTATCCAATCTTCTCCATTTCTTCCGATCAGCAAGGTCATCACCGATCAACATGTTAAAATTATTGTTGCACTGTGTTGTTTTTTTACTTGTTATATGTGCTCTAAATTCTCTTGGATTTAATATTGGTTGCTTCTACCTTGATTGAAGTATTTGTTTTTATTTTTATTTTCTCCTTTTATGCTAGTACACTTGGTGTAGTTGTTTATGGCCAGATCTTAAGGGCCCTTGGTATTATAGATTAGTAATTTGTTTCTTCAAATTTATGTAATTTTTAGTGCATTAATTAGGGAGACTCATATATTTTCATTATAAAACTATATAAAAAAAAAGGGCATGTGTAGATTACATGCATAATTTTAGGGGAGTATATATACATATTTCTTTTACTCATTATGCATCATACTCATATACGCACCAACAAACAAATTTTTTTGTGCAGCGACGAAATTAAAAATAATAATAATAATAATAATAATAATAATAACATAAATAATAAAGGAAGAAATGCTCGCATTTTATTTCAGAAAAAGAAAATATTACTCGATTACATGTAAATTTTCCAAAGGCTTCATAGATTTTTTCTTTTTCACTTCTCTCAACAATTTTTCATGAGCCTCTTTCACATGTCTCTCTCTATTTTCGATTTCTGTGAGTCTTGGCATTATCACCGTTGCATAATAATGCACTGCATTCTCCAACTGTGCATTTTTCCTTTTTAGTTCTTTCTTCTCCTTACACATATTAACTAGTTGTTGTTTTACCAAGCACACCTCATCTCTCCATTGCTGATTTTCTGGTACTCTTCCTTGTAATCGTCGCGCCATATTGGAAACTGTAGTCATAGCCTGTGTACTAAGAGCCATAGTGTTATTAATAGCATCGAAATCATTTCGATTGCTAATACCACTAGAACCCTCATTTACAGGCATAGCATGTGCCTGCGTCACTGGTACTCTCTCATTTGCCTGCATTACAGGCACCTCATGCAGGTCCGACTCATTGATTGCCAAGGTAAGGAATGACATGATTACAAAAGAAGCTACCACAAATTTTTCTCTTACACACTTGATGATTTTGTATCCTTGCATCTGATCTATGTCACTTTTTATACACTCCATTGCTCCATTACTCGATGCATATCTGCTATATCTACTCAAATCTTTTGTTTGTCCATATTTCCTGCGCTCGAGATGCTCCAAAATCCCCACAATGATTCCGACAAGATAGAAGGCCCATTATTTTATTTTTGGCCGCTCAAATTATTGTATCAAATGTGTTTGTTTCTTATCTTCATCTTTATTTTGATGATGTCAAAGGGGGAGAAAAAATATGATCACTTTTGAAAATTATATGTTGTAGGGTTATCAAATAATTTGTCAATGTTATTTTGTGTCAAATCCATACAAATATTGCCATCATCAAAAAGGGGGAGATTGTTAATCATATTATTTAATTTTGATTATTTAATTTTGATGATGTCTAAAATATTATTTGTAACAATTTGGATTTTTCTAATATACATATTATTTGACCCAAAATATTATTTTTTTTAAAATATATATTTGTTAAATATTATTTAAATAAAAATATTTTCAAAAGCTTTACTATTCACTTTTTGAAAAATAGGGTTAATTACTATTCATCTTTTGACAAATCGATTAGTTATATAATTTTGATAAAAATGATTGATTGGTTGTATTATTTTGACAAATTTGATATTTATGGGTTGTCTTGTTTTGACAAAATTAATATAGAGTGGTAGAATATATTTAGTTTAAAATCTCTACAACTTGTACAATATTTTAAAGAGGGCATATATATTCAGATCCATCATAAATATTATTTAAAGAGATTTTTCTGTGTATGCAAATATTTGATCAGAACATATATAACGTTATATCTGCGAATACATCACGTGCGCTATTAAATTTTTTACATTACATTGATTATATCATATCACACTACACTACATTGATTATATCATATTATAATTAAGCAAGAAGAAAAAGATGGAGTTATATATATATATATTATAAACAAGATGGAGAAAATTATTTGATTGTTTGAAAATTGTGAACTTTGTTTTAAATTGTCTACAAAAACGGTGGCTCCATGTTTGAAAAAAAACAAAAATAAAAAATTAGTCTTATTTTTATTCTTATCATTTGCTGACTATTTAAAATTAAGGTGTACTTATGTAAGCGATGCCATCAAGAGCTTGCTTATGTAAGCCATAACATCAGGAGCATGCTTATGTAAGCGATGACGTCAGGAGCGCGCTTATGTAAGCCATGACGTCAGCAAGGAGCGACCAACGGGTATATTTTTGTGTATAAATAGAGGTGTTGGATGTGGAGAAAAAACCAAGAACTTGAAGAAAAATTTACTACGTGAGCTTCAAAATTCGAGTATTACGCTCTTTCACTTTCGGATCTAAGTCTAGCATTTGTTCTTACACTTTCATATCTACTCTTTGTGAGAGAATTATTGTAAAAAGGGTTTAAATTATCCTTATTTTTATTCCTTATTTTTTAGAGAGATTTTGTAAGGGTAAGGCTTTTATTGTTGAGTGAGGCTCAATAGATAAGAGTAAGTCTTGTGCCAAATCCACAAGCTTGGTGGTGTATTTATTTAATTGATAGTAAAAAAATTCTCAATGAGGTTCCTTGGAGAGTGGACGTAGGCCGGCGTGCCGAACCACTATAAATCGCAGTGTTTGATTTTCTCTCCCTATCTCTCTTACTTTTATTTTGATAATTATTATTCTGTTTTTTTTTATTTATTAAAATTCTGAATATTGTGTTAATTTTAATACTGTGAAATTTTTAAACTCAATTCACCCCCTCTCTTGGGTTGCCTATCTGGGATAACAGTTTAGTATCGTAACCGGCCAGTAATCCGTGATTACCAAATGCCTACTTAACAGTAATAACAATAATACAGTAAAAAGAGGGCTGGCAGAAGCCAATCAATAATAAGACAACGTCCAATGAGCTGTAGGGACCTGAATGGAAATAAACTTTCTTATATGTAAGCCATTATGCAAGTTAGGGACATAATCCTATCAACAAAAACCGTATAAACATAAGTCTTAAACATTCTTTGCATTAGCAAAGACAAAAGGGTGAATTTAAGTCACCCAAAAAGCCTTGACTCTTGCAAGTTCAAAACCTTGTTATGAGGTACAACGGCTGGCTTGACAAAACTTGAGCTTGGGTCAACACCTCTAGCTTTGATCCGGTGCCTGGCCACCTATATACATATACAATAAACTATAAGCTAAAACTCAGTGAATAACGAATGTGTAAAGGGGTTAAGAATGAATGTCCTTTTAGTATTTAAAATAGTCAATTGCATCTGTAGATCAGTTATTCAATCAATGTCACATATTTCATATCATATCATTCATTTAGAAATCATGGCAATCCTACGTGGTACATCCAATAGCAGAATAGTACAATAGGTCTTAATAGGCGAGCGATCGATTGATGGCCATCAATACGATATGATAGTTCAAGGATAGGGCGGCGAAGATCTCTATGCGATGGCGATACTTGATACTTGATAATAGTAGCGATACTTGATACTTGATAACAATCAGTTGCTATGGATGCCACGAGTACAGTTAATAAAATAGGACAAACATTCATTTAGTAAACAATATCATTTCAGAAAGCAGTACAGTTAATCATTTATAAAATAATTATAATTGAACATAGTTTTACAACATTGTTACTCACAGATAACAAAGGTACATGGCGAGCTATTCGACTTCTTCGAGGTGCGTAACCTACGATTCTGAGAATGAGCGTATACCAAATTACATACGGGAATTGATAACTTAGTCCTCCCTACTTGTTTTGGTGTGGTTTTACTTCATTATCCTCATCATGATGTCTTAATCATTGCCTAGGAATGCCTAGGATGGAAAGAGGATGCAAAAATATACTTGAAAATGTTTTTCAAAACTTGCTGAAAATAGGGGTCTCGCTCGAGCTAGCTTCTTTCGTTCGGCAGACATACCGCATGTAAGTGGTCACTTTCGGCGCATACTCCTCACTCGGCGGTTTGCAAAATGTGAAAAAAGTTACGGTTGCGTGCAATTTTAAGCTCGGCCTTCGCTCGGCGTGAGACCTGAGACCTCGCTCAAGCGCAAGTCTTGTCGCTCGAGCGTGCTTCCAAACACGCAAACTTCTAAGAGCATGCAATTTACGCTCGAGCTAACCTTTCGTCGCTTGAGCGGAAGTGTGAAAGTAAAAGTGGTCGCTCGAGCGTGGAATCCTTTGCTCGAGTGTGGAAGCAAAATTCTGGGTTTTTCAGATTTTCTCCCAAAGTTCAAAACATGAATTCAACACTCCAAAACTCATTCTTTTGGGCCAAAGTTCTAGAAAAAACTTGGAAACTCACAACACATCATGATTTAAAGATCTTTTATAAAATTAAAGCCCAAAAGCATGCCAATTGTACACAAATTCAACTTAAACTTTATGAATGTTTCAAGAATATAACATGCATGAATTCTCTTGAACTCCACCACTTCAAAACATGATCAAACTTGGCAAATTGATAGAAAACATGATGACTTCCTACAGTTAGGCTCAATCTAGGACATGCATGAGAGAATTCTTAGCAAACATGCTCCAAATGTAATGAAATGAACATGCATACATGGATTAATCTTCATTCTTACTTCTTAAGCAATTCTTACATCTCATAGCTCAATTCACTTGAATTCATAGATGAATCAACTCAATTTCAAGACTAGAGACTTGGCTTCTTACCTTAGATGTTCAATTGGGCCATAGGTGCTAAATTCTTGAGCTAGATGATCAAATCTCCAAAGTTTCTTCTTCTCTCCTAGCAATTCTTCTTGTTTGAGTTCAATTCTCAAGCCTAGGACCCAAATCTTCCTACTCTCTCCCTCTCTCACATTTGAGTATCTTTTAAAGAGAATAGAGGTATAGAGTTGAACTAGTAGGGTTAATAAAATGGCTCGCTAGGTGGTAGATAAACAAAGTTAATCAAATGGTATTAAATTAAGCTAATTTAATCATTCGAACAATTTTAATTAAACCTACCATAAAATTTTATAAATCTAATTAATATATAAATCAAGTTAATTACGAATGGGTTGCCAATAAGGCTTTCAATTATAAATCGGAATCAAAATATGAGCAGATCTTTCTACATCAAACAGATAAAAATGCATTTAAAGCAACACACTCATGTAATTAATTTAGGATTTCGTCCTAATCATTCACTTAGCATGCTTAATCGTGAATTAGCGTTAATCATGAGTCGGGGTTGTCACAAACAAATTGGCGACCGACATTTTCTGCCATAAAGAGCCTTATATGGTGCCATGTCAAGACTCGAGTGATAATTATTGTTGTATGTAAATTCAACTAATGGAAAATATGTTTCCCAGTTTCCCTGAAAATTCAACATATACATACGTAGCATATCCTCTAACGTCTGGATTGTCTTTTCTGATTGGCCATCAGTTTGTAGATGGTATACACTGCTCAACTTTAGTTCCGTTCCCATTGCCTGTTACAAACTTTGCCAAAATCTCAAAGTGAACTTCGGATCTCTATCAGACATAATCGATACAAGCACTCCATGCAATTTCACAATTTCGTTCATATACAAAGTAACCACTTTATCCACAGTATATGTCATTTTAACAGGTAGGAAATGAGCAGATTTTATCAATCGATCTACGATTTCCCAAATAGAATCCATACCTCTACTGGAGCGAGGCAAGCCAACCATGAAATCTATTGTAATATGTTCCCACTTCCACTCCGGTATTGGTAATGGCTGAAGCAATCCTGCGGGTCGTTGATGTTCCGTCTTAACTTGTTAGCATTGTAAGAACTTGGATACAAATTCAGCAATTTCCCTTTTCATTCTCGGCCACCAAAAATTCTTTTTTAAGTCTTGGTACATTTTCGTGTTTCCTGGATGGATAGAGAATTTGGAACTATAGGCTTCTTGGAGGATCCGTCTCTTTAAATCACTGTCATCTAGTACACATAACTGTCCTTGAAATTTGAGTGTAGCGTTCTCAAAACTGAATCCCGGTCTAGGTTTAGATTCTCATTCATCCGCTATTTTCTTGAGGAACTTATCTTGCGATTGTTTTTCCTTGACCCCTTCGACTACTGCTGGCTCTTGCACCACTATTTTCTGTCTAGTGAATAAACAAGCCAAGTTTCCTATGGATTTTCGAATAAGGGCATTGGCCACTATATTAGCTTTTCCAGGATGATACATAATTTGCAAGTCATAATCCTTAATCAATTCTAGCCATCTACGCTGCCTCATGTTCAACTCTTTCTGGGTAAAGAAATATTTCAAACTTTTGTGATCCGTATATACCTCACATGTAGCTCCATACAAGTAGTGGTAGCTAAATTTTCAATGCAAAAATTCTGCACCAATTCGGATCATGACTCGAGTAACTCTTTTTATGTGGTCTTAATTGACGGAAGCATAGGCAATCACCCTTCCGTTTTGTGTCAACACACATCCCAAGCCTTTATGAGAGGCATCACTATAAATGGTAATGCCATCCGTCCCAGAAGGTAAAGTGAGGATTGGTGCTATTACAAGCCTTGTCTTCAACTCTTGAAAAGCTGTCTCTCGTGGTTCTATCCATTAAGTATGATACTCCCTTTTGTGTTAATTGTGTGGGTGGCAAGGCAATCTTTGAGAAGTCTTTCACAAATCTGCGATAGTACCCAGCCAAGCCTAAGAAACTGTGAACTTCTGTCACATTCGTTGGCCTTGGCCAATTTACAACAGCTTCTATCTTTTTTGGATCAACTGAGATACATTCTTTCGTTATTACATGTCCCAGAAATGTTACAATATCCAGCCAAAATTCATATTTTGACAATTTAGCATACAATTTCTTCTCCCTCAACGTTTGAAGAGTAAGTCTCAAGTGATGTTCATGTTCTTCCTTGCTCTTAAAATAGATCAGAATGTCATCGATAAAGACCACAATGAATTCATCAAGGAATGGCTTAAAAACTCTGTTCATTAGATCCATAAAAACAGCTGGTGCATTTGTAACTCTGAAAGGCATAACAAAAAATTCATAGTGGTCGTATCTGGTTCGAAAAGCAATTTTCTTCACATTTTCAACTTTCATTTTTAACTGATGATATTCGGATCATAAGTCAATTTTAAGCAGCTTGTGTCCCTTGTAGTTGGTCAAACAAATCATCAATGCGTGGCAACGGGTTCGTATTCATGATTGTTACCTTATTCAACTCTCGATAGTTAATATAGAGCCTTAAAGTTCCATCTTTCTTCTTAACAAATAACACCGGAGCACCCCACGGAGATATCCTAGGCCTGATAAATTTGTTAGTCAGCAATTCTTGTAATTGTGTTTTCAACTCTTTTAATTCGATTAGTTGACATACGGTATGGGGTCTTAGAAATCGGTTGGGTGACTGGTACTATCTCAATGGTAAAATCAGATTCCTAGGCAACTCATGTGAAGATACTTCTGGAGATTGTTTCACTACAAGAATACTACTTACATCTGGTTTAACAGTTGTTGGCACTACTAACACATAACACTAAAATCCCTTACAACTCTTATTAATCAATCTATTCTCTTTCATGGAGGAAATCAAATATGGGGAGATATGACATTATCCCGCTAAATATAAATTTAGGCTTTTAATTAGCGAAACACAACTTGTTTGGTTGAGAAATCAATTGTAGCACAATATTTTGCTAACCAATCCATCCCTAAATTACATGAAAATATGCAATGTCTAAGCGTAACAAATCCACATACAAATTCATGTCTCCAATAATGATCTCACATCGGGATACATAGATGCATAGATCATAGTTCCTCCCGTTGGAGAGGTTAGAACTAATACATAGTTCATTGGTTCCAAGGATCTAAGTAATTTTGGAGCAAAAGCATAGAACACGAAAGAATGTAGACCGAATCAATTAACACGTGCATTACGAGAGCAGATAGGAAGAATACTTGACCTGTCTCTGTAGTCGCACATCACCGGTACCAATGCAAAAACCCATCCTTGCTTTAGAGTTTCTTTTTCGTGTTTTTTGAATTTACCCTTGGTGTTGACAACGATCGGTCGAGTTAGCCCTAGGCGGCTTGTGCTTTGAGAATCTTGAAGGACAATCCTTGATCATATGGCTGTTTTTCACAGGAAACATGCACCGAAATTCTATAACAAATTCCCTTATGTCTTTTCCCTTACTGGGCAAATGGGTGTATCATTTCCTTGGCTTGAACTAGTAGATGATCTCGTATTCTATCTTTGGTTCGATGGAGTGTTGAAGTTGTTTCGACCCTTCTTGAAATTAGATCGAGCCTTTTACCCTTCCATTCAATCACGGTGCCTTTGCTTGTTTTAGTGCGGCAACGCGTTCACCTCGACTATGATGGATTTATCCAAAATATTAACATATTTTTCTAATTTGAGTACATTAACTCGATCAAAACCTCAACATCTAAACCGCCTTCAAACTTCCTGGCTTTCTTGTAATCGGTGTCTACCATCTGTCGCGCATAGCGCGCGAACTCTGTGAATTTAGCTTCATACTCCGCTACTGACATAGTGCCCTACTTTAATTGCTCAAATTCTGTTACCTTCCAATCTCTTACCTGCGAGAAAATATTTTTCATAAAAAGCTTCCTTAAAGCATGCCAAAGTCAGGCGGTTTGTTGATCTCGGATAAACATCCACCACCTTCTCGCTTTTTCTTGCAAAGTAAAAGTTGCTATGAGAACATACGCTCTTGGTACATGGGAATACTTTGAATAACTTTTCAATCTCTAAAATCAAGCTTGACTTCGGCGATTCAACGCCTCTTGGAAAGGTAGGCGGTTTGACAATTAAACTTCTATGTTAGGGTAATAATGTCACCATTGTTAAGTAGCTCAACTAGAATTGGTGGTGGAGGTGAGGGTGGAAGCGGTTGTCTCTATTTGTTGTCTTAATACCTCAATTAATAATTCCACCATTAAGCTCTATTGGTCCATTCTTGCATCAGAAGACTCAGATGTCTCGACAGGTCTTATTTCTTCCATTAGGCTATATATAAACAGAGTGATAATAAACATAGGACACATACAGATTACATGTGCATTATTGTCACATAGGCACATCAGATTAACCACACACACGTACATGCAGATAACATGCCTTAATTTCCTTTCTAGGACATCTAATAGCTCATTTGAATGCGTCGCGTCTTGACAACTTGTGCTCTAATACCACTCTGTCACGACCTAAACCCGCCTCTACAGGTTTAGTATCGTAATCGGCCAGTAATTTGTGATTACCAAAGGCCTAACTAAACAAATCAAAAGAAAGGGGCTAGCGGAAACTAATACATAAGAAAGAAAGACACCCAATAATTTGTGACCTTACATGAGACAAAAGACATAGTTATATATATACTCATATACATCAAAGTATCATAAGTTTCTTATAATACAACATAACCAAAAGAGCCAAGTCATTCCCATTAACAACAATTAAGACACCAATGACATTTGACTAGTCTTGTGAGTGAAATCCAAAAGCGGTGACCCTTTGGGTCGATCGGTGCTCCAATAGATGGGAATCTCAACACGAGGCATAAGGTAGCTTGACCAAAATAGAGGTGAGATCATCGCCACTCGTCCCCTCTGATGGATTACCTACATACATATATAAAAGCGTGTGTTAAAGCCCGGTGAATAACAAGCTGCGTAAAGGGGTTTGAATGATGATCACAATGTAAAACCAATTATATCTGAGCAGGTTCTTATTACATATAAAAGGCATAATGTATGTCGTGGTACATCCAAAACAATACATACAAGCGGTCTAGAAGACCGAGCAATTGGTCCGCGAGAAAGATCAAATATGATGGGCATCGCTATAGTAAACAAGAGTTCCATGAATTGGGCTGGCGAGAAATCTTTGTATCATGTGAGCAGATGCTAAGGATGCCACGATAAACAATGTAGCAGTAGAATCATCATTTGTAAGTGTAGAAAACATAATAAAACAAAGCAAAATTTTAAAGCTAGAAATAAGTGCTTTAGTTTAAACATATCTTTACAATAGTGTTACTCACGGTTGGTTAAAGTGATGCGGTGATTGGAATGTGGCGTTTGACCTACCTGAGCAGTCTGAGGCGTAGCATACTTAATTTGCCATACAACCAACCAATTAGTTCCATTACTTAGGAATTGATTGGTCTAAATGTCGTTTACTCTTGTTAAATGCTCATGAAATGCAAATGGACATCAATTACGAGTGTAAAACACGCTAACAGAGGCCTGGAAGTGGAGTAAATGACATAGAAAAGTGAAACCGAGGCTGCCAAACAGCCGCACGTGCGGCACTTTCTCTGCACGCGTGCCACACGTGTGCCACCAGGTGCCTTTTATGCGAAATGTCGACACTTCCTGTTTTCCCGTGCAGTTAGCTTCTTTGCGTGTGGGCTCTCGGCCGTGCGTGCGATTAAGGTGTTCCAAAGCAATTTCTACTACTGTTTTGGGGTTCCAAATTCCTCAAAATCAAACCCAAAGTCAATCAAATTAGAGGCCAAAATTAACAAACATGGTGTACTGAAACAATTTCCATGTTCAATTCAAGAATATAACCTTAAATTCAAACTCAGGTTCTACAATCTCATAAACAATTTCAAGGTTATAAAGAAAACAACACCCATGCATATGGAAATTCTATTTTTTCAACAAAACCATGAAAATCTAGCTTAGAATCACTCAAAACCAAGTAATTCAAGTTAAAATATAGAAAAATCCCTCATATTAGGGTTCTAACATAATTTATACTACCCAACTTCTTACTCTCTCCCTCAATTCCATGAGTTCAAGATAGAAAGTCATCTTTATGCAAGAAATTAGATAGGATTCTTACCTCAGTGAGTAGATTTGATGAAGTTGCTCCAAATTCTCCTCCTCTCCTTCACCTTTCTCTTTTCTCTTCTTGCTTTCTCCTCAAACTCTAGAACACTCTTGACTCTCTCGATTTTTTATTTTTTATTTTTGTCTCTATCTCATATATTGAGCTTATATATATATATACGTCTCTATATATAAATTACTTAGCAGAATTAATTAAATGAGAGTCTCTTTATTTAAATTACTTAATTGATTAGTTACATTATTACCTAACTTAATTTAAGGTGAATCAATTCTACTCATTTAGTCCATTAACTAATTTTATAATTCTCACGATTTAAGGACTCGACGAATCTTTTCATAAAGGAACATATCGTTAACAAACATAATGCACATAAATAAGCATTTAAAGGCAGATAAATGTATAATTTAGTTTAATGATAAAAGTAAGAGCTAAGTAAAAAGCGGTGTTACAACTTTCCTTAGCACAAGGTCCTCACTTGAACTCTCTTGGGTTGATCTTCTTGTTGTAAGCCCTAGCAAGTTATTCTTGGTATGCCTCGGTAGAATTCTTGCTCTCTTTTTTTTTTCCTCTAGTAGGTCTAGATCTCGAGCTAGAAATGCCTCATTAGTACCATTTTCCACTCTGATTTTGATCCTGGAATCTTGACTTCTAGTGAGATAACCGATTAAGTGCCATAAGCTATAGCAAGCGGAGATTCAGTTGATCTTCTCGGCGTAGTCCAATATGCGGAGCACATTGGGCAACTCCTGCCTATTTTCCTTTCTTGCTTCCGGCCTTTTTTGATCCCATAAGATAGTCTTATTGAATGTACTGACCATTACTACGAAACTTGGAGTAGAGTAGTAGTTCTTAATTTTGTACTTTGAAGCTTTTAATTAGCTACTATCAAGCGTATCATTATACGCTATTATTGCTCTTGGGATCCTAAACATTGATGATAATGTTCTTCCATATGAAGTTCTTTACATCAATATCTCGAATCTTCGCAAGGGTTTGACTTCTACTCACTTTGTGAAATAATCGGTTGCTACTTGCAGTGAAAACTTCCTTTGCCTAGTTAGCTTGAGGCAATTGTCAACAAGATCCATGTCACTCACTTGCGGGCATGTGAGAGTACAGATACTAGGTTCAAATCATTCTTGGTTGATGTATCAAGGTGCAAACTTGACACTTCTCCACTTTCGACATAGGCTTCAACATCCTTTTGCATGTAAGGCCACCACTACCCTTGAGTAATGGCCCTATGAGCAAACCGTGATCTACCTCGGCGTAGGTACTTGCGCGTGTCGCTGTATTTCATACAAAGTCTTCAACTTTGGAAGGAATGCCTTTTACGCCTCAAGGGGACCCGATAAAGACCTTTTGTAGAGATGTCCTTCTCTTTGTTAGGCTAAACCTTGGAGCTTGATCTAGTTGTATCGCCTCTTTCGTCACGATCATCTGGTAGCTTCTTTGTCTCTAAGAAACATCAACTTCATTACATTAATCGACTTGGATCCATCTCCCATAGCATTGTTTCATGCACTTTGTGATTAGTGGTTCCACACTTGGGCTAACAAATAATCAGCCATTATTGTCCTTACTTCCTTGATTTCATTACACTAGCCAAGTTAGCCAAGGCATTGGCATAGTTGTTGTCATAAATACCGGCTAACTTTCTTTGTAGTCGGCAATCTTGAAACAAAATAGCGGTCTAACAACTTCTTTCACATAGGCTATCATTCTTTAGAAAAATCTCGGTGCATACTCACCTATTGCAGTTCACAATAAGTTAGAGTCGCGAAGACTACCCGTCCGACTAAGAACCCCGGAATTCCATTCTTTCTTTGCTAATTTCAACCCTATGATCGATTGCCTCGTATTACGCTTCATTGTTTGGCGTCTTGAACCCCAAACAAATTGATTGTTCTACCATCTGCCTATCTGGCGATACTAGTACTACTTCTGCCCCCGTTCCTTGACGGTTTGAACTCCATTGAACAAAGCAGCCCAGGAAGGAGTCGATGTAGATATCGCATTGGGGGCTTCGGCCACTATTTCTTACCCGCGCTTTCTGCTTTCTAACGTGGGGTTTTCATTCCCCGGTACAGGGTCTTTCCTCTTATTCCCTGGACAGACACCCTACTTGCGGCTTACGAGTCCGGCGATGGGATGGCACAGTGTGAACTTCGATACAAAAGTCGGCCCAAAAGCACGGCCTTTGATTCACGAATCTTGGGTCTAAACTCCTAAATCATATTGGCTTTTCAATACCCTTTGCCCATTAAAATTTCCCCGGCTACCACACTGTCGGATCTCTTTATTCACTGCAGTTAGGAATTTCAAGGGGTCTTTCGAGTCGGCCTTACCACAATCTTGGCGGCTTGGAAGTAATGATTCAACTCTTTGAAAAGCCATCACTAAGGCCGGTGTTAATTTTTTCCCGGGGCAAATGTATCACGGTCTCTGCTGGCATACGCTAGGTTTTTACTCGCATAGTATCTTGCACCGCCTTTGTTCTCTCTTCTTTTCTCGATTACAAGCGCACTCATTACATGCTCTGAAAGCGACCAAGTATAGAATAGCTTCTCTCCTAAAGTACTAGATTTGTGAGCGGAAGCTGTTGTTAGGTACTTGCTTCCAAGTCGACCAAGCGACTTCGCACTTTCCTCTGTCCCTAAAAAATATGTGGTCTTCTTTAATAAAGCGAAAAATGGTTTACATTTATCTAAACTTACCAACTTTATAAACCTATTGAGAGTTCTTGACCCTTCACTATGCTAACTATCTGCCTTTGTTTTCTTTGACGTTGGGCTTTTTTAAGTCTAGGATAGCCTTGATTTGATCACGGGCTTGCCTCAATGCACGCTTCTAGGTAATCAAGTGTCCCAAAGAACTTACTAGACCCATGACTTCCAAATGAGCATTTCGAAGCCTTGAGTCGGAGATGATATGTTCTAAGGATATCAA